>JAXDDX010000099.1:0-357500 GCA_034670405.1 Hoplostethus atlanticus
TGTTTAAACTATTTGAAAACCAAAACCTTAACTGAAGAATTTCCTACGTTAGGAATCCTAAGTTAGGATGGCATCGACCCTGTCCTAAATGAAGATGGGGAACAACATGAACACCGAAATATTACATATTTTCAATAAATAATATTTATAATATTATTATTATATAATATTAATATTATTATAATAATATTATTTTAATCTTTATCCTGGGCCGATAACTGGGATGAAAACGTTCCCAAAAAGGTGGGGTTTCCTCTCCTCCACCAACATGATTAATGCCTCCGACTCATCGATATTAAAATTGAACGCCCGTCTTTTCTTGTCCATTATATCTAGCCAGTGACAGTTGAAGTGAGACAGCCGTTGATATTATATTCTAATCAGGATACCGGCAGTCTCGTGTACATTCTAAACACAGATACAGGTTTGACAGGACGAGTGCCGATTGAAGAATCGAGTTTACAGTTGTAGTTAGGATTTCTTAAGTTAAGATAAGATATGAGGTCTGAGATAGGATAGGATACAGCCATGAGTTTAGGAATTGCTTCTGCAATAGGAAGATAGGATTTTTCCTATCTTTGAAACTTAAGTTAAGATAGGACAAGCAGTTAGGAAATTCTTCTGTAATGAGGCCCCTGATCTCCATCTACTCATCAAGCCTCCAGTATATCTTCCCCGGTTTTCCAGTCATTCATCGCCAGATCGTTGATTCAGCCAATGTGGTCAGCTCACGTTCCCGGCCTCTAGGATTGTGTATTCTAGCTCTGTGTATTCCTACGTCGTCCTAACCCTGTTTTCCCTGTGTCCCAGGATCTCTACCCGTCACCCAGCCATACCGCTCTTCTCCCTGCCTGTTCGCCTGTTCATCACCTGCCTGCCTTGCCAGCTGCGCTCCCTCCGGCTTCTCCCCGCTTCCGCCTATTGGATCTCCTCCTGTCTCTGCTCTCATCTTCCCCGCAAATAAACTATCACCTTTTTCCATACTCTGAGTGACAGTTGGTTGTCATGGAGAATAAACTATGATATGGAGTAGCTGACAGCCAAACTGCCCAGCCACTATCAGAATAAATCACATTGAACTGACCAAACTTGATGAATCACATTGAACTGCCCCCCCCCTCTCACTAAGGGGTGTGACTGTCACTTTTTCTTTTTCTACACTGGCAGTTTGCACTTCTGCTATCACTCTCTCCACCTACACATAAAAACCATAGTGAAGTTAGCTTGGTATTGGATAGTGTATATATTTTTCCACTCTAAATAACTTGTGACGCAAATCAGTAAAAGAGAATTGAGGAATATATTTATGATTAATAGAAGAGGAAGAACAATTTACAACCACTGGAAAAAAATGTTATGATCTGCCCTTCATGTCATCACTTCCTTCCTATATAAAAAAGAGGGTAAATGCAGACCTCCAGTTGATGATCACTATAAACAGCCACACATATGAACACAATTCAATGATCTTTTCATTAAAGTGATCCTCTTTTTTTTGTGTTCTTTGTTGCTCATTGCTGTGGTGTTTCTATAGGGGGGGTATTAGTTTGAACTGTGTTTTGAGAGTTAAACATGTTTTTAATAACCCAGTGAGGTCATTGACCCCAAGTGTAACTATTCCATATTTATTCTTCATAATCTTCATCTCAAATGGTAAACAAGGGCTAAACATGCACTGCCTCTTTAAAACTGCTCTTCTACCTGGAATGAAGCAGAACTTGATAAACCATTCCACTTCTTCCTGCTCTGTCAGACAAAGCCAGTTATATTCGCTCAACATATTTCCTCATCCGCCCCCTTTCACAGATCTGATCTTCCAGTTGAAGGATGGGTGGAAACAACAGTGTGAACTAGCAAAGCTTACCAGCCCATTCACAGTAGATCAGCAAATGGACTTGAAGAAAAGGAACAGAGTTTGGTTCGGATTGCAACCCAACTCTTATCTGTTGACGGAAAGTGAAACTGTTTGACATTCACTGTCATTGAGAGGTGAAATGGCGCAGCAAGGAATTCAGCTGGACCGAAAAAATTTGTGTTGTTCGATCTGTCTGGATCTACTGAGGGATCCGGTGACTATTCCCTGTGGGCACAGCTACTGTATGAGCTGTATTAAAGGCTGCTGGGATGAAGAGGATCAGAAGAATATCCACAGCTGCCCCCAGTGCAGACAGACCTTTAGACCAAGGCCTGTTTTGGTGAAGAATACGATGTTTGCAGCTTTAGTGGAAGAACTGAAGAAGTCTGGACTCCAAGATGCTCCTCCTGATCACTGCTATGCCGGACCTGGAGATGTGGCCTGTGATGTCTGCACTGGGAGAAAGCTGAAAGCCCTCAAGTCCTGTCTGGTGTGTCTGGCCTCTTACTGTGAGCGTCACCTCCAGCCTCACTATCAATCCTCCACCTTTGAGAAACACCAGCTGGTCAACCCCTCCAAGAAGCTTCGGGAGAACATCTGCTCTCGTCATGACGAGGTGATGAAGGTTTTCTGCCGTACCGATCAGCAGTGTATCTGTTACCTGTGTTCCATGGATGAACATAAAGACCACGATACAGTCTCAAGCAGAAGCAGAAAGGAATCAGAGGCAGAAAGAGCTTGGGGTGAGTCAGCAGAACATCCAGCAGAGAATTCAGGACAGAGAGAAAGATGTGAAGGTGCTTCAACAGGAGGTGAAGGCTATCAACTGCTCTGCTGATAAAGCAGTGGAGCACAGTGAGAAGATCTTCACTGAGCTGATTCGTTCCATTGAGAGAAGAAGCTCTGAAGTGAAGAAGCAGATCAGATCCCAGCAGAAAGATGAAGTTCATCAGGCAGAGAAACTCCTGAAGAAGATGGAGCAGGAGATTGCTGAACTGAGGAGGAAATGTGTTGAACTGGAGCAGCTCTCACACACAGATAGCATCCATTTTCTGCAGAATTACCCCTCCCTCTCATGTCTCAGTGAATCTACAGACCTACCCACCAGCGTCCGTCCTCTGCGCTACTTTGAGGATGTGGCTGTGGCTGTGTCAGAGGTGAGAGATAAACTAGAGGGCATTCTGAAAGAGGAAGGGCCAAAGATCTCATTGACAGTGACTGAAGTGGATGTTTTACTGCCACATCCAGAGCCCAAGACCAGAGCTGAGTTCTTACAATATTCACGTCAAATCACACTGGATCCAAACACAGCACACAAACGTCTGTTATTATCTGAGGGAAACAGAAAAGCAACAAAAGTGGGAACAGACCAGTTATATCCTAGTCACCCAGACAGATTCATTAATTATTGGTCTCAGGTCCTAAGTAGAGAGGGTCTGACTGGACGTTGTTACTGGGAGGTAGAGTGGACAGGGGAAGGACGTTTCAGTATCAGTCTCATACAAGAATATTAGCAGAACAGGAGACAGGATTGTAAGTAGATTTGGATACAATGACAAATCTTGGGCATTAGAGTGTTACAACAACAGATACCAATTCAGACACAACAATATCCCAACTGAAACACCAGGCCCTCTATCCTCCAGAGTAGGAGTGTACCTGGATCACAGGGCAGGTATTCTGTCCTTCTACAGCGTCTCTGAGACCATGACTCTCCTCCACAGAGTCCAGACCTCCTTCACCCAGCCCCTCCATCCTGGATTTTGGATTTCAGGTTTTAAAGGAGACACTGCTGAGTTGTGTGAGCTCAAGTAGATAGAGGTTATTAAAGTGGTAATCTGTGAGATTGTTATTTTATTCTGCTTTTTATTTAGTCTCCATCTTTGTCTCTCAGCCTCACTGTGGTGTTCCTCACTGTGGTGTTCCTTCACTGTGGTGTTCCTCACTGTGGTGTTCTTCACTGTGGTGTTCTCACTGTGGTGTTCCTCACTGTGGTGTTCCTCACTGCTCTTCCCAGAGATCACCTGTCAATCAAACAGTGTGTCCAGTACTGTGACGTCTTTCTCCTTGGATTTTCTGTTGATGGAGTTTGAGTTCCTGTAGGTGGCGCTCTTTTCTTTGTCTGTTCAGCCATGGTGGCTATCGCTGCTCATGCTAACCACCCAGTTCTTCTTCTGTTGATTCCAAACAAATCCTTTTTGTTGCTGTCAGAAATATAAAATCACTTCCTGTCTGTCAGAGTATTTTTCTAAAAGCTTTCATGAACTGGCTAGAGGTTGAATCACTATTGTATTATCATTTTCGATGGAGAGGAACAAAATTAAGTTTACTTACTTATACTTTTATTTACTTATATGAAAATACAAAAAACATGTTATTAATTAAACTGTTGTGTGGTTTATATAGTTGTTATCTTCTCAGCATATTTGAATTGTCGCTGTAATATTTTCATCACATTGTCTTGTTCTATTTCTGTTTCACTGCACGGCCTTGATGGCTCCAGCACTGTCAGTCTTCCCTTTACTAGAACTGAATAGTTGTTAATGTGTTTAATTTGTTCCCAGCACTTTTTAACTTTGGTAAGAAAAGTGCACTACAAATGTCATTATTATTATTATTACCATTGTAGTTCCTAGGGAGAGCATCCAGTTGTTCCTCCACATGCTGGTTTAAATGACTGATTGTGTGGATGAAGTGAATGTTTAGATGGAAAGATTGAACAAGAGTCTTTTACCAGGTTTTATTGATGGGATGTGTGAACAAACTGAATGTTGACAAGAATTAATAAAGTTTTTCTAAGAATGACGACAGTATTTCTTCTGTATTGATTCCATGACCTCCATCACCCCTGCTAGAGGAAATGTGAAATGTGAAATTAAGACAGTGTAACTTTGGCAATTCTCTAAAACACAAAGAAGTTCAGTCTTGATGTTTAGAACAAGTGGAACCAAAACTAAAATGACCCCCAAGCAGCAGTGTTAGGGATGAAGAACCACTAGTTTAGATGGAAATAATGAAGGACAGTTCTACTATCAATTCAACTGCTTAAAGTATGAAGAATTAAACTGATCATTTCCAGGTCAAGTTTGGGAATTGGATGAAACGTCTGGAAAACTCTGGCTCAGTCCTGATACACATATGACGGTAGATTTCATGTAGTCGTAGACCCGCTGTCATTTCAGATGTTGTGATGTTGGTGTCACGGCCTCAGTCGTGCCTCCAGTTTCCTTGTGTTCTCCCTCCCCCTTGTGTTTCCAGTGCGTTGCTGTCTGTCCTCTGTGTGTGTGTGTGTGTGTGTGTGTGTGTGTGTGGTGGGCGTGGCACTCCAGTCACTCTCCCTGCTCCTGTCTACACACCTGGCGCCTCATTACAGAAACTTCCTAAGTCTGAAATCCTCTTATCTCAGTTTAGGATGACATTTAGGATTTTTGGTATTACAGAAACATGTTTCCTAATTGCATTTCGGAAAAAATCCTAACTTATCTTAGGATAGGAATTTAGCTATTACAGAACCATCCTAACTGAAGAATTTCCTAAATTAGGAATCCTAAGTTAGGATGGCATCGACCCTGTCCTAAATGAAGATGGGGAACAACATGAACACCGAAATATTACATATTTTCAATAAATAATATTTATAATATAATAATAATGTTATATTATTATTATTATTATATAATATTAATATTATTATAATAATATAATTTTAATCTTTATCCTGGGCCGATAATTGGGATGAAAACGTCCCAAAAAGGTGGGGTTTCCTCTCCTCCACCAACATGATTAATGCCTCCGACTCATCGATATTAAAATTGAACGCCCGTCTTTTCTTGTCCATTATATCTAGCCAGTGACAGTTGAAGTGAGACAGCCGTTGATATTATATTCTAATCAGTATACCGGCAGTCTCGTGTACATTCTAAACACAGATACAGGTTTGACAGGACGAGTGCCGATTGAAGAATCGAGTTTACAGTTGTAGTTAGGATTTCTTAAGTTAAGATAAGATATGAGGTCTGAGATAGGATAAGATACAGCCATGAGTTTAGGAATTGCTTCTGCAATAGGAAGATAGGATTTTTCCTATCTTTGAAACTTAAGTTAAGATAGGACAAGCAGTTAGGAAATTCTTCTGTAATGAGGCCCCTGATCTATTTACCATAGACCAGATCTATTTACTACAGACCAGATCTATTTACCACAGACCAGATCTATTTACTACAGACCAGATCTATTTACCACAGACCAGATCTATTTACTACTGACCAGATCTATTTACCACAGACCAGATCTATTTACTACTGACCAGATCTATTTATTACAGACCAGATCTATTTACCACAGACCAGATCTATTTACTACTGACCAGATCTATTTATTACAGACCAGATCTATTTACTACAGACCAGATCTATTTATTACAGACCAGATCTATTTATTACAGACCAGATATACTTACTACAGACCATATCTATTTATTACAGACCAGGGGCCTGTTCCAAGAAGCGGGTTTAGTGAAAACTCTGAGTTTGTTAACCCTGAGATGAGGGAAACTCTGGGTTTTCCGTTCCAGAAAGAGAGGTAACTCAAACTCTGATTCAGTTACCATGGTAACTGACTCTGTGAACCTAACCTGCTCGCTAGCAGGTGTTCTTGAACAAACCCTGACTTTCTCCCTGTCTCCTCCCTCTGCTGAACCTGAAGCAGCTGTCGGACATGGCGTGTCCTTTCCTCGGTAACCCGATCGATATTCAAGCGGAAGTAATTTGCATAGCCTTATGTCGGGAGAGGATTTTGAGACCCCGATTAGATGTTCTCTGTCCAGGATGGAAGAGCTGTCCGAGATATAATATGCCGTTTACAGTTCACGGATTAAGCTACCACCACCCCGAGCAGTCAAATAAAGACACATTTCATTTGGTCTTCTTTATTTCCTACAAATACAAAAGCAACAGTTAGTATTTTATATTGTTCCAACAACACATTTCACCTGTGACCATGCACCCACCTCTAACTTATGTTCCAGTAATTAAATTTCTAGATCTGCATTTCTAATTTGCCACCCCAAGTACACCATTTGAAGTATGTCTGACCCAGACAGCTTAGTTGGTAAAGCATTAGACTCTGTCTCAGGGTTGTGGGCTTCGATCCTCACATAGTGTTAACTATCACCTTTGTAAATCGCTTTGGATAAAAGCCTCTGCTAAATGACTGTAATGTTTTTATATTTCATTTTCAGCTGCTGCCAAGTGCGCTTTGCGCCCGTGGGATTGCACCTAAATGAAAATGTTTTTTTTTCCAATATCATTCCACCACTTTCTCACATGTAGGTAATATTATAAGAAAGTGTGGTTAAATGTTAAATGAATACACTACTGCATTCAAACGTACGCATTGACTCGGGCAGCGATTCTCTCCCACGCCAATTCCCTCTCCTTTACGACCCTTCTGCTTGCTGGTTGCCATGGTGAATCGTAGTATCGGACCTCCATTGATGATGGCTTTTTATTGTCGTCACGCACTGCGCTTAACTCAAGGTGAACATACTCAAAATTGATTGAACTAACTCAAATCAGCCGTTCTGGAACCGAAAACTCAGAATTGGCCATCTCAGAATGAATCAACTCAGAGTGCAGGGTTAGACTCAGAGTTTGCTGAACCTGCTTCTTGGAACAGGCCCCAGATCTACTTACTACAGACCAGATCTACTTACTACAGACCAGAGGGGTGTTCCACGAAGCGAGTTTACCACTTATCCAGGCTTATTTCGCTTAGTCTGGCTCATTTTCAGGTTTATTCGGTTCCACAAAGCAAGCTCAGCATAGTTCAAGCTAAGTTGCTCTGGCAACTTATGCTTCCTATCCCGAGGCAGGCTAGATATCAGGCTAAACCACAGTTGAAGCTTAATCGGTACTCCTGTAACACTGATCTGACTGAAACGCAATGATTTTCAAACAAGGTTCCGCCATCCTAATGTTCAACACTATTACCCTAGACCCTACACTATCAGACATAAAATGTAATGTTAATAGAAAATAAAAAATATAAAATGATGTAGGCTGTATCGGGGATACAGTCACGGTTCAGAGCGTTGCTAGGCAACCCCATTTAACCATGAGTGTCCAGCGAGACCTCAAGTGCCGTATTGCTTTTAGAAAACGGTTACAACTTACAGAAATAATTATTTGATGACACAATATTATTTTATTTTCTAAATTATTTTTATTTAACAAATTCTTTGAAATAATAAAGTATCTTGAATATCTTGAATATATGTCAAGATGTTTCCACGGTTGCTAGGAGACGCATTCACTGTTTCTGTATGGGATATACAGTCACTGTAGAACACGCTTTCAATCGATCAATTTCCAGGATGGAAACAACCGATTTCATAAAAATATAATAAAAGTAAGAACCAGCCCGAACAGCTCAGTCAGTAGAGCATGAGACTCTCAGTCTTAAGGTTGTGAGTTCGATCCCCATATAGGGTCCAGTACAGTACGATGATTGTAATGTAGTAAGATGAAACCTTACGTACAGCCTTTACTACATCATTTATGGCGATAGATAGTACATTTACAGTCTTGAGGTTTCATAAATGGCATGGTTTCATTTATAATATTTTTAGCACAGCTTTTCAGTTCTTTAATATTGTTGGAACACATAATATTAATAAGGTCTATACAATTTGTTCGTTTTTAATTCAACAATTACTTACGCATTCAATCTAGCAGCAATTCATTGCCAATCTTTCTCTCTCCCTTTATTTATGGCAATCGTATTTCCCTTTTCATTGTAATATGGCTGAATTCTCCATAGACCTCCACTAAAAGTCGCTGTTCAGTGGCCTGAACATTGCGGCTCTGTCTTTACCGTCATTTTTCGCCATGATGAATCGATCAGATCCATGATCGACCTCTTGGGCTGCTTAAATAAACTGTGTATAAATGTGCACGCGCAATTATCTGGATTGCTTGAGCCTGGCTCGGTTTAGCCCGATCACGATAGCTTGACTTGGGCTTCGTGGAACCGCTTTAGCCCCGATTGATTTGTTAGGTTAATTCAAACCAGGCTTGCGAGGTTAATCGCCGCTTTTCTAAGCCTGCTTTGTGGAACAGCCCCCTGCTCAGTCTCCTTTACAAACGTATTAACGGTCCTGTGTTCCTACCTGCCGAAAACTGCAGATCGGTTCAGCTGCTCAGTGACAACTAAACCTGTAGCTGCAGTAACATCCGGTCACTCCTTCAGCAGGAACACACTTCTCGCGAGAATGCGTGAACTCCTTATGAGTTAGTGATGGGAAGACCGACTCTTTTAACTCGATTCTTTCGAGCCGTCCGATAGCGGTGAATCGATTCTGAATTCATTATGATTCACCAATAAAAATTGACAGCGAGGTGATGACTAATACTATATAAGGTTTGAATTTACGACCCTCAGCATCAGAGTCTGATGATTTACTAACTGAGCTAAACAAGCAATGGAATAACATCAGCACCATCCCCTCTCAAACCAGATGTGCAAATAACCACATGTACCACAACTGTGAAACACTAAATAACCCACAGGTTAATGACAATAATAATATTTATAGCTATGAATTGCTATTCATTTCATTTTATTTAGTGTGCTCTTGACTTTCTTTTTCTAATTGAGACAGTTTTGTTGACCAATGTTAAATGTTGATTTGGGCTGATTGTTTACCCAATTACCAGTTCATTTATTACAACTGAGCGGCTTAGTCCATTCTTCGGCTCAGTGGTTCACTGAACCGCTCAGTCGGTCCTTCGGCTCAGCGGTTCAGTGAATGATTCAGTCCGTTCTTCGGCTCAGCGGTTCACTGAACCGCTCAGTCGGTCCTTCGGCTCAGTGGTTCAGTGAATGATTCAGTCCGTTCTTCGGCTCAGCGGTTCACTGAGCGGCTCAGTCGGTCCTTCTGCATGACATTTCTATCAGAGGTTGTCTTGTGGTGGACTGACTGTGGCCATGCTGTCTTATTATATGCAGATCAGCTGCTCTGCACCGGGCCTCAGGATTAAGGTGGTTCAGTTCAAATGTATTACATGATCCTCCCTGTACTAAAGCACTATAAACACCTGAATTAACCATCTATTTTACACAACCCTGACCAGAGGATGAAGAGGACAGAGCCGCTAAAAACGATGACCAGGTCAAGGGTCGGGACAATAAGAGTATTATAGAGTGGTATATAAGACTTGTTTGAAATGGATTGGTTTAAAATAGATTAGTTTGTAATATTGTGTTGTATTATCATGGCAGCTATAGCCGTTGTTCACCTGTAGAGGGAAGCCTCTCGGACATGGCGGGATATACGTTCCCATACCCAAGGGGGCAGTCAAGCTCCATGAAAAATGACAATGTGGAGGCTTTTATTTTGAAAGACATTCTTTCCCGGCGTGTTGCTTCGGTCCTCCTCCTGGCAGTTGGACCCGGTGAACAGGACGGGGAGACGAGCCTGTGGAGGACAGCCCGAAATGTAATAACGCATTTATGGCTTTATCTTGAGACATTTCGTTAAGAGTTAGCTATCGAATAACCATTTTAGATGTGTGTATTTGTTTATTTGTTATACTTCAGCCTGGTTTGACTAGAGTAAATCTAACAGAGCTAGCCAATGTTAGCATAAGCTAGCTAGCTGCTAGCTGCTCAGGTGGTGGTGTATCTTTGCTTTATCTTGTGCTAATCTGATTAGCCTGTCTGTTTGAGAGGTGCTCTTTTATTGTTGTCAGAAACGCCAGTGTTGTACTTGTTGTCAATAATGCATATATAGTAATACACATTGTAGGAATGTGTTCTTGCCATGGTATAATAGTGAATGGTATAACTGCCAGTAGTTTAATGCAAGAATGCAGGTAACTTAAATACTCTTATTATTGCTTACTTGTCAGAAGCACATCTATATTGTAACAACTGTCCATATCCTGGTCGTCTAAGCTATTTGAGATCCCATGCATCAGGGTTTGGGTTGATCTGGAGTTTGTGATTTTAGTATACTTTAAAAAAAAATCAAACTGGAAATAGTTTAGGTAGGACTTAAGTTTAAATTCTAGTGACACATTAGTGGGGGGAAATGTAAACAATTATTTGTAATTTTATTGAGTTGAATTGAATTGAATTTGATTCAGTACAAGATTTATTTCAGTACAACCCTTGGACAAGTTGTTGACATTGCCTTATCAGCCATGTTTTAGTCATTCGTGTTTGAGGAAACAAAGATTAATTTTTACCTCAGTTAAACAGGATTACTCATCATGTGCCGGGCCACAAGCACTCTGACTCTCTCGTGTCAACAATTAGGGGATGCTTTCATGTCAGATGGATGTACTGTACAGGGGCTTATAAGATCTCGCTACGTGATAGTATACAAGCACACTTGTTTACTGAGACAGCCACTCTGTTCAGGCATGTATACAATGTTATGTAAGGCTGTCTCAAAGTGCTTTAGCTTTATTCATCAGGGGATGACAAAAGTTACATCTTCCTTTGTTTCATGCCAAGCTTACATCCAAGTAAAAAGCAAGAACAAAAGGTTTGCAGTAAATATGAAGTGTGTTTTTAAGAGTTGTTGAACTTTAAAATATACAAGTGAGGTTATGGAGTAGCCCCACCATGTCTTGGGAGTGGTGAATATTTCCACTTGCACGTTCAGTGTGTCAGAGGGCTTAGGTAATAATGCCCCCAAGGTTAAACTATTGCATGTCAGTCATTCCTGTCGTCCTCTACAGCTCCGGCCCTTGCAGAGCAGGATGGTGACAGTGACAGGAGAGATGTCAAGTCATGGATAAACTGCCACAATGACACATGAAACACTCACTAGCTCCCAGCTGTCCGTCAAGGTGGCTGCCCTGCGCATGGTCGACCTGCCGCTCTCCGTCTACAGCTCCCTGGCACAGGTGAGGACATGTTTGGATGCTGTTAGACTTCATCAAAGGCCTTGTAATTCAGAATATCTTTTCAAAGATATATATGTATTGGTATTTTAACTGAATGTGACAAAACTGAGCAATGTAATACAATAAATATGTGAAGAAATTAGCTTACTGAAGAAAGCTTACTATTGGTTGCTTGTCACAATACACTTTGGACTATGTTGGTATGATTAGTGTGGAATAAAACCCACAGAATGATTTCCTCCTGTTTTATCTCAGGTAGCTCTTGTTTGAAAGGCTTCAATCAGGCAAAAATGGGATATGTCAATCTTCTGAAGAATGAATGAATTGGAAAAATAAGACTCTGTAGCTTAATCCCTCAACTTAACCAGCACTGTGCTGAAACCTTCTTTCTTCATCAATAGCAGTGTGGTTAGAAATTCAATGGTAGGAAGCAGCGTGAGCTGGCTGAAAGGCCTAATCCAGTTGAATCTGATGCAGCCCCATTCACAAAGTCCCTTCTAAGCCGGTTAGAAGTGCTTGGGTCTGCAAATGTTTAGCAGGACGTAGTACTACCTGTTGTAGTAGATTATCCCTTCCTCAAGGCTTAGTGTGACTGAAAGGTATCAGCCAGCTATCAGCTCAGTTTGATAGCTCATGAGAGGTTATGGTTATGGGATACAGGGGATACAGACATGTCTACAGACATACAGTAAGGGCAGACAAAAGTTAGTCGCTGGCCTTTCCATCATTATTACTAGGCTGACTGGAGGGCTAAGTGTGAATGGTATTTACTTGTGAATGTTGTCCACTGTTATGTATGGTGTTTACTGTTTTTTCCTTGTTGGCCTTGACAAACTGTGTAGTGTAGTGTTTTAGACCAAGCAGTAAATACATTATTACATATTTAAACAGTACATAAACAGCTGTAAATATCAGAACCATGCACCAGAGAAGACCATATGTACAAGATAATGCTTAGTTTCATAGACGTCTAATAAACTTTCACTTTTAAACCCATTTTAGCCTAGATACTATAACCCATTTCTTTTAAACGGCTGATCAACATAAAATTGCTCAGTGGGAATTGGGTCACGCTTTTATTTTGTAGGGTGTACAGGGAGGACGCAGGGAGAGTTTGTGACTGGGGTCACGTAGCGCCTCAGATATCAACAGGAATCTGGTGGGAACGTGCTTGACATTTGGGAAGCAGAACAACTGGGAAACACTGTAGACTTCTACCGTGGTTTATGTCCTCAATATCCCTTCCCGTCCACTGAGGACTGGTGCACAGTCAATATTATGGCCGTTGTCATAGCGCCAATACTCACCGTTTATATAATCTTCAGTCGGTGCAAATGTGCAGCAGTGGTGTATCATTCAATGTAGCTATCTATAGATGTGGAGGGCGCTACGTAGGCTGAGTGAAACTGATTCTTTAAACTGTAGACGACAGACGGGTCGCTGATTCCCAGGGCTGTCACAGCTATCCTTTGATTTGTATGTGCTCAGGATTTTGCGTCCTCGACTGAACTGTGTCATCAGGCAGTGAAATTGGCTCTTAAGTGTTGCATTTGATGCAGTTGGTCACAGGCATTTTATTCCTTTTTGCACTCTTTGCTCAGCTCATTGTCCCTGTTTAATGGAGGTAATACAGATACCACATTCTCAGGGAGGGGGATTAACACCAGCCACCAGCCAAGCGCTGCTAAATTTGTCTGCCTCTTTGTTTTGTAGGAGTAGCTCTTCCAAATATCTAATTGGGTAGTAAAACGGTGAAAGTGGCACTGTTTGAGTTTTGGGATGTTCTAATCACTGTGGTCAGTTAAAAAAATGATCATTTGATAGTTTCCTGCTTTAATGACAGGAAATGCACCCACTGGAAAAACAACTACAGATCCTTAGCTTTAGTTTTCTGCCCTGCCCATACGAACCAGATAGAGAAGAAGTCAACCTGCTGCTCATGGTGCTTTAAGACATGTGAATATACAACTTTTAACCTGTTTCCTCTCTCTGCCTCTCCCCTAGGTGAGTATCAGCACAAGCACCAAGAAGCTGGTGGCCGCCACTGCCTTGGGTGCCGCCTCCCTCCTCTTTCTAGCGCGTCACTTCCAGAGGAGGAAGGGCAGGAAGAAGTCCCAGTCGCCCAAGTGGGAGCAGGCTGGCTTCGAGTTTCTCTCCCCAATCTCACCAGAGAAGGGTAGGAGTCCTGCTGAAACCTCCACTCTAGTGATGTTACAGCCAGGTTCACTGACCTGAGATCTCTATTTAGCCTAGATGCTAGTTTGTGACATAATCAAAGTGCTGTGTAAGGCTCCAGATGCTTTAACTCATTTAATCTCACTTAGGAGGATTTAGCGCTGAGAAGTGTCCCAAGGAGAAATTGAAAGAAATGCCAGATTAAATGGAGTCAGATGAGCTGTTGACCTGGGTCAAAAAATATCTGCATTCTCAGCCTTGGTTTCGACCCCCCTGGTGTGCCACATGGGGTTTGTGACCTAAAAGAAATACAGTAATTGGAGCAAATTTTGACAGGTTAAAGGTTAAACAGTGGCAGGAAAGTATTTGGAAGTCAGTTTAGTATAGTTTTCAATAATCAGGACGCGGTAAACACCACCCATCTGGTACACCAAGGAGAATAAAACAAGCAGAATGTTTTTTGCAAATGCTATTTGACCCAGGTTTGATGAGCAGTACATTAACAGTGTAACAGTGTAACAGTGTGGTAGTGACAGCTACTACTCATTGAAGCAGCAAAAGCTATTCAGTCTTGCTAGTGCTCTGGCCAGGTTAGCGTGCACGGCTTATCCATTGGGTAATCCTGACAAACGCTCATGTAGTGTGAGAGAAAACACTTATCACTGTATGTTAACCTGTTTGTCTCCAGACAACACCAGTCAGCAGCACCTCAGCCTCTCCCTCAACTCCAAGAGTGGCTACTCCTGTGGTCCGGTCCCCAATAGAGGACCCTCCAGCAAACTGTCTGGGTCGCTGCAGAGCCTGGCTTCAGTAAGACATGAGCAACAACATATTTATAAGTGTTTTCATTTAAATTGACAAGCTAGTTGTCAATTTAAGTCACTTGGACTCAAAAGTATCTTGTTTATTGGACAGAGTTTTGTTTGGTAACCTGTCACCTTGCCAGGTTGCAGGGGGCGGGGTCAAAACAAATCCGATTCCAGTCCCTTTAGTTCCCCTTCTCTGGTGTTCATACCAGTTAAGAACACATGAAGAGATAGCTGAATATGAGCATCAGTCCAGACTGCAGTTTTCCCTCACTTCATTTTGTTTTGTCAATTTATTGAACTTTTCTGAGTGACAAAGTAATAAGAATTATTTGGAAATACTGTTTGACCCATATTTGGCTAAGGCTTATCTACACCTATGAGTGAACACACCTAGCTGCAGACATATTCAGACCTATTTATGACTCACTAGGTGAAACACAACTGATAGGGTTGACATGCATGACGTGCGGCTACAGGTAACTTCTACTCTCAACCTGCTATCTCCCTCCAGGTAAAAAGCGTTGACTCTTCCAGTAGCAGCACATGCGCGAATGAATCCACTTGTTGGGACAGATCGGGGGACGATGACCTCTGCAACGTGGTCAGCATACCCGTCACCACACCGGAGAACCTCTACCTTATGGGTAAAGAGAGGAAACAGACGCACCATAACAGACGTTCTGTTGGAAATGGCTGAAGAGTTTTGTTCCAAAATGAGATGAGATATAATATGACAATACTGACAATATGGTACTCTGTAAAATGTAGTGGGCAACTGAAGGCATTCTTTAACTTTGTTTAACTGGATGTTTTATGGATATTAAATAATGAAGTTCAGGTAATTATTATTTTTTGTGGCGTTACATCATTTTGGAACAGAGCTCTTCAATAATTTATACCTTTTGGGCTATACCTGGACACTCATCTTGTGTGTGTGTGTGTGTGTGTGTGTGTGTGTGTGTGTGTGTGTTCCCAGGTATGGAGTTGTTTGAGGAGGCTCTGCGGCGATGGGAGCAGGCGTTGACGTTCAGGAGCAGGCAGGCTGAGGACGATGCTGTGAGCTGTGCCTCCGTCAAAATGGGAGCTGGAGACGCCATTGCTGAGGAGAGCGTGGAGGTTGGCACACACAATACACACACAATACACACACAATACACTCGACACTTATAAAAGTACAATTCAGAATTGATTTGGCAGCTGAATTCCTTTATATTGGGTAAATTTGGGAATTAGCCCATCATAACTCAAAATACAGGTCTGTTTGTGGGTAAACACATTTTTGACCGTATCAAAATACATGACCGGCATAAAGCGTTAGGACCTGCCTTTCTCTTAGCTGCAATTTTTTATGTTCAGGATGTCATCAGCAGCGAGTTCATCCACAAGCTGGAGTCTCTGCTGCAGAGGGCCTACCGCCTCCAGGAGGAGTTTGAGGGAGCGCTGGGCATGTCAGAGCCCTCATCCCACAGCAACAGCCAAGGTGAGTCAGCTTACACACACACACACACACACAATTGTTCCATGACATATTGCAGAATTTACATGACCAACAATTATCAGCATCTATGTTCAAATGCTGAAGTTGTTTGTTCAGTTGTCCATTGAAAAGTATTAGGTCTTGTTTTGGCTTTTGGCTACTGCTATCACTTGGTACCCAGGTAATCTGTTATTTGGGTTAGTTTGACGTTAAACACTCGACTGGTTAGGGAAAAAAGGTTAGAAACAAATTTCCCAATCAGTTATTTCTCCTACTGTTTGACCTGGTCTGGTTATGTGATTGTGATTATTCCCCCTCCCAGATAAAATGACAGACATTTCAGCCAGAGATGAGCTGGACGACATCTCTCTGAGGGACAGCATGAGCATCGCCTCTACTGACTCCTTTGTGTCTGCTGCTGAGGTGAGACAGTCATTCATCCCTGTGCTACAGTAGCTTAGTCTGACCCACAGGAAGCCGGCCCCCTCCTTTCCTCCGCTGTAGTGCAACAACAGTGTAGCCATCAAGCTAGCTGTAGCGGTTGTGATGTGAACACAGCCATGGAAAGCTTTGAAGAACAACTGGATCTAGCAAAACGGCCTGTGCAATTCATTCTGTGGAAAATTTAAAACCAAACAAGCGTAGAGTGACTTGTTAACCATGTACGTTCCACCAACAAAACATTTCCCCCGACACTATTTTGCGTTGAATTAAGCCCCCCCCCTCTCCGAGAAATACAGAAATACAAACAGTCCAGGGCATTTTTTTCCACAAATGTTAAATCAAACCTCTCTTAAACCCTCCCTTTATGAAAATAGTGACAGCAGTTTTGCAGCAACACAATTTTTCCAAAACAGTCTGGTAGATGATGATATAATGTCAGTGATCTAGGAATTGAAACTTATTCTACTGTTGCACTCGTTGTTCTGTCAATTGAACTACAAATACACTCAGAAAACACCAAACTTCCTTTCAGAGAAGCCTCCACAAAACGAGCCATTCCTGGTGGCAATAATTGTAAAAAAGCTGACTGAATATTACAATGCAGACAGCAAAGTAATCCAGATGATCATTTTATCTATCCTCATGAAGCCCTAACTTAGATACAACAGGATAGCAGACTAGTGGAGTACCAAGGCAGAACAGTAGTGTAACCCCATGTGAACCTACTAGAATCACCCAACCGGCAACGTCATCTCAGCCTGTTTGAACCGGCAAAACTACGACTGGGTCACAGCGGGGGGGCCTTGATCTTCCTGTAGGTAAACCACCCCGGTGTCTAGCCGCATTTACCTTATGTTATTTACTCATTAAGACACTGTGAGGGCTACTGATGCTCTTGACCCGGAGAGAACAACACAGGACTGCACTAACAACACAGTTATTGATTTGCCAAGGACTTCAACCTGAAGTGATTGTCTCTCCCCCTGCTGCCGGCTGAGCTGCTCTCTGTACCAGGGTTAGGGGGTTCATTGAATTCTAATAACAAATACACATGATCGATGTGGCTACACTTTCTGCCTACAGTTGGATTGTCTTCAGAGGTCAAAAACTAGAAATCTATCGTTATCAAAACCTCCTTGAATCCAAACTGCAAAGCAATTGTTGATCTTTAAGATTCTGTCACCATTCTGGGAGTTTCAGTTAGTAATGACATTGTGAATGGAGTGATCTGACCCTCAACCCTGCACGGCCTGTTTGCCACCAGGAGAGCAAGGCGAAGCTCTTAGCAGTAAAAGTGGGTCAGCGCTCATGCCGAGTAGGAAGGAGTCACTATAAATAGACCTTCAACATTCCTCCATCAGTACACAATATACAGCTGGATGGAGACGGAGAGGCCTCTCCCCTGCTCTACTGTTAGCTTAATAATAATACTGCTGCTAATTATTATAATAATACATATTCTTATTCTTTATATTTATTAATAATTAATTAATTTAATGCATTCCTCCTTCTGCAAAATTAGTTGTATATAATGGCTATAATAATAATACTGTGATTTTTAGTTTCCACAATTAGAGGATCACTTGGAGACTACTAATAAAGAGTTGAGGTTATTATTTTGGCCCTAATTCCTCCTCCCTTCTCCACCTCTGCTGTCGTCGTCTGTCTCAGCTGTCTGAGCACAGAGATCTGAGGAGTGTCTTCGCTCTCGGTCATCACCTTTTCTACGAGGAGGCACTGAAGATGGCAGAGGATGGCAAGATCTCCTGCAGGGTGCTACGGTAATACCTCCCCCCAGCTACACACACACACACACACACACACACACAAGGGTGGCGCTGGCAGCAGTGTTGTCACAGTACCAGAATCTTGACTTTGATACCAATATTAACACACGTTACAGAGCAACTTCTGCAGCTCTGTAGAAATAGTTCCATATTCTTCTCCTGCCACCGGTTTTGTCAAGCAGTTTAGGTGGACTGGGATCCAGTTGAAGACATGGTGGACTATTTGACGCTGTCACTGTTTTCAGTTGTTTGACTGTTGAATTTTTCACTGCTGCTGTGGTCCACTGTCAGTAGCCTCTGTCTGGTAAAATCAGACGCCCTCTGGAGGTGACGGTGAAATCTCAGCTTGCAGAACACATTTGGGGAAACTACAGAACATTTATAAAATATAATATTGAATTTAGTCTTTTGCAACAAAATGATTATGACAACAACAACTGGCAGCTTTGATCAGGTTTTTGTTATCCTGTACTCCTTGCTGATGTTTTAATCTGGTCTCTTGCTCTGTTTCCATTCTCAGAACGGAGATGCTGGAATGTCTGGGGGACATTGACTTCCTGGCCAAGCTGCACTGTGTGCGGCAGGCATGTCAGGTAACAGCCTAATGGGTAACAGAGGTGGACAATAATAACAGGGTTCCCACTGGTCATGGAATTTCTGGAATATCATGAGGTTTTGAGAGGCCTATTCCAGACAGGGAACTCTCTGGGGATGTCAGGGAACATCAGGGAATTGTACAAATGGGTCACTTTACAGGAATATACCAGAATGTATTTTACAACTTGTTTCACACATTGATCGTGTTAGATGGTTTTCAGGTGATTTCTGAGATGAAAAATAACATCAACAATCCAGGAAGAAATTGAAGTCATGTAGTTTTACATCAGTGGGAACCCTGTAATTCACAAATTAAACAAATGCCAATGTTGGTAAAATAATCTAATCTAAAATAATAATATGCTGTCTGCAGCTCATTTTGTGCGAGAGGGCAACCGGGACGTTTCTGGCCGACACAGGAAAGAAAATATTGTCTTCCATCATAGTTAAAGCACAAAAGGTAAGAAGCAAAACCCAGAGACTAAGATGTTGCCTCCTCCTCGACTGCTCCTCCTCCTCACTGTGGTGTGCCGGTTGATTTCCAGAGCCCAAGGAGGTTCGAGGAAGTGTTTGAAGAGATGATTTCCTTCCTGGAGCATGCAGAGCACTGGGAGAACACAGAGCTGGAGCTGGCGACACGAGGCGTAAGACTTCTTCTTGAACTTCAACCGTGATGCCGTACACGTTATTATAGTCATGTAAACTTCAAATGCATGTTATACAGCTGAAGACTGTGGTTGGATTGGGCTTCCAGGTCTGAGGGTGTTTGTATGTAACCTGTAAACCTCCTACAGCCTCAGGCCGTTGCTGTAAATAACCATGTGTTCTTAGTCGCCTGGTGAAATGAGGGTTAGATGAAGTAAAGGATAATAGACGGTGTCATTATATCAGAATAAGCCCCAACAGGATGTTTGAAGACCCCGAGGTGAACATGATTATATTATTTATTTAAGACATTAATGGTTTGACATGAAAGATTGATTTCAAATGATTTTATTTTAAGCTTTAACCAACTTCCGCCAAAAACTAGTCCAGCAGGTTTTTCTGCAGTACCCAAGTTGTAACGTCTTTTTGGCACAAGGTGGCCTCAGTTCATCTGACTAGAAGTCAGCACAACTGACTAGGAGTGATATGATTGTAATAAATGAGTCTAATGAAAATGACCTGGTACCCAGTAAGGTGTGGTGGTTAAGTAACAGGAGTGGACTGCCCACTCTCCTTTTAAATAAAATGACGTACTCCTCCCGGCCAGGTGAAGCACTTGAACTTCTACGACATAGTGCTGGACTTCATCCTGATGGACTCGTTCGAGGACCTGGAGAACCCGCCCATCTCCATCCAGAACGTGGTCAACAACCGCTGGCTCAACAGCTCCTTCAAGGAGACGGTGAGTGATCGATGAAACACTCAGATCCTGTAGCACCAAAACACATCCAGCTGATTTTGACAGTCCACCAAAGGTTTTGTTGCTAGCCAGCTGATGATAGACGACCAGAAATGTCAAAATGCTACTGCTGAATGCATTATTATTATTTCCTGCTTGGAATAGTCATGCATGCTCCAATAAAATGTAGAAAGGAAAGAAATCAGGACAGGAGGACCAGACCTCCTCACTTCATACAGCTGGGAATGGGGAATAAGCAACAATCATTTAACATTTAATTTTTATATATATATATATATATATATTATTTTCTCTCTCTCTATAGCCTCACTCTCACTCTCTCACTTTGAATTTAGTTTTCTCTTTGAAGTGGCTGCATTTTATTTCAGCCCTCCGTAGCTGATTGATCTGTGTGTTTTTCCCAGGCGGTGGCTTCTAGCTGTTGGTCAGTGCTGAAGCAGAAGAGACAACACATGAAGGTACAAGTCTAAATAATGTACCAGGATTGTGTGCATTGGAAATATGATGCTATGAGCGTCCTTCAGCCAATAAATAGTTGGCTAACCACTGCTGATACACTAGTCAATAATAAAAATACTAGGAGTACAACTCCCATGTTATATTTATTTACACCTACCTGTCAGTTTTTGACATCTTTATATTTTTTATCCAAGTATGTTAGTCAGGTCAGAGTTGCTAGAGTCACTACCACCATCCCTACCAGTAACCTGTGGTCTGTGTCTCAGGTGCCTGATGGGTTCATCGCCCACTTCTATGCTGTGTGTGAACAAATCAGCCCGGTCCTGGCCTGGGGCTTCCTGGGGCCCAAGAGCTCCCTGCACGACTTCTGCTGCTTCTTCAAGGTAGGAGTCAGATCACAATGAAATCCTGCGTCTGCCAGCTCTACTACAGTATGTCAGGGTCAGTTGGCTTTTTCTACCTGAGCTGGTGTTCCCTCTTGACTCCTTATACTTAGTGTTGTTGCACTTGTACCATAATCATACTAAAGAATGTCCTCAAGGGTGTAATGTGGGATGATCTCCTTCACAGTGAATAGTCAGTCAATGGGTCCCTCAGTGAAGCAAGGCCATTTTGAGAAACCATTTCTGTTGTGATGGCACTCGAAACCTACTCATTGAATGCTGAGTAGATCTCCAGCTCAATTTCTGCTTGGCTGAGTCACTTTCAAAACCGTTAATAAAATACCCGATAGACACCTGAGAGTCTGTAACAGGAAATATTAATGCACAACCACTTTACTTGGCTGCTGTTCAGGAGCTGGATTACCCGGTAGAATATTACTGGTTCAAAGGGATTTACTGGGCGTGTCCTGTTGGCTCAGGTGCATACCATGGCTCTTCTAAAACCTGTCTTAACAGTACTTTCCCCATGTGTGATCTCTGGTGTATGGTGCCTCTCCTTCAGGACCAGGTGCTGTTCTTCCTGAAGGACATCTTTGATCTGGAGAAGGTGCGTTACTCCTCGGTGGAGAGCCTGGCGGAGGACTTGCTGCATCTGCTGCACCGGCGCTCCGAGCTGCTGCTGGCCTACCTGGGGGTCGACTCCCTCCGCCACCTCAACGGCTGTGTCTCCCCACAGGTACAACTGGTGCCCAGCGCCCTCCTGGAGGCGAGGGTGCAGTGAGAGACCGGAGCGCATCCCCAAACACACCAAAACAATCTCAGCATTTAGTGTGCACACCAAAGCATGTTTGGAGCGGTTTTTATTTTAACTCTGGTGGCACTGAGACATGTGGCCATGCAGATCTCAGTCGTCTTCCAATCAAACGGTGGCGCTTCGTTAGGAGTGAGAACGTGATCGCACCAACTACAGGAAACGACCCCAAAGGCAAGGTGTTATGGGTAGCCAGCAGTCCCTCTGCTTGGAGAGGCTAGCATAACAAAGTAAAGCGAGTCCATGGGATGTTTGTTTACTCACCCTGGTTCACCGGTAATTGGGCAGCAAGCACTACAACAGAACAAACAAAACAAACTTTTCCACTTTAGTTTGAATCAAAGAAAGAAATGCAGGTGTGATCACACCCTTGATCTGCATGGTGCACCCGATGGGTGGGGCTTGTCAAGTAGGATAATGGGTGCCAGAAAGTATTTGACAGTCAACTTAGTCTAATTTGTCTCGGCGCCCCACCCACACTGGTACACCCAACAGGTTAAACCAAACACTACTCCAAGAACTCATCTGACAAGACCGAGGTCTTAACCCAACCTGTCACTAAGTAAAGCCCCCAAACGGTGGACATCTGCCCAGCCGCTCCACGGTGCCATATCAATGCACATGCAAGAGGTTTTTTCTCTTACTAGTACTAACATAGTGATCATTTCGATAATTTAACCTGGCAGTATTTGCTTTGTAAATAAGAGGCAGTTTCAGTGCCGTTCAGCAGCGTGTGGGTGGAAAACACTTACCATATTTATTTTATTGTACTGCAAAAGTATGATATATATTTTTAGAAGTGGTAGTTGTGCTTGTATGCAACGATGGATTTGAGATTCTCTTCTAATTTAGTCTGATTGTGGACGGTCTTGCCAGTGTTGTATAAGAGAGAGCTTTAATAGACTGTTTCCTGGACCTTGAGAACGATGCACAACCACTGAAGGTGCTGTGATCCTGCCTGGGAAACAAAGGGAATCCGTTTGAGAACTGAAATGTATTGACCAGTGTTTAATATAACATCAGTAGGTCAAGGTATTGCTCTAGCATTAAGTTTAGCATTAAGTTAACTGAAAGGTGAAGGTTCAGAATTTTTCCAAGCATACTCTTTTTGATGACTAGTCTCCTCTTGGGACAGTGAGAAGGTTTTCACCCCAGAGCTTTTGCTTCAGTCTCCTGGTAGCTGTGAGTGGAATCGCTTGACTACATACACTTGGCTGTTGAAAACCACAAAGCATGTTTAAATCCACCATGATACCAGAGGTTGGATTAAATGAGTTCAAGACATTGGCCTTATTGACCTTTGTAGTAGTGTAGTAGCAGTGTAGATCTCCACCTTCACAGCTAACATGCCTCGTAGTGAAGTTGGCCTCCACATCACAAGACCTTCATGCAATAATGAAGTCAAGTACATTCAGCCCAGAAGGCCTGTGATGTTCCTATACTGTAAACTAGACAAACCACAACGTTGTACATCACTATTAACACTACTATAGATACTTGATGTGTGTGCAAACATTGTTGTAAAGCCTTACGATCAGCACATTAACCCTTGTTAATGTCAGTAATTGAATGTGAGACGTCTCATCTTGTTCACCTGTGAAGATGAAACTACTTGATGCTTCTGTTCAGGCACAACATGAAAGCTTTCAGCAATAAATGGTATTAGTATAGATAATGCAGGACTCGAACTTGTTGACTATGCTTTAATATACTTGAAGTTTATTTCCAAAATATTTACCCATTTTACAGGGAAGGGGGCATTTATTTTATAACAGGGGATGCAGCCCGTAAGCGTTACTGTCATCCTAGGACTGTAATACCATTTAATGACTGAATGTCACTTTAGTGAGTGTCACTTGTCTAAATGGATTTTATTTTGGAATACCATAAACTCGTCCAGACAGGGGAAAGAGTCATTTCACATTGAGTCTGTTTATGAATTTGTGCAGAAATTGAGAAAATAAAGACTTATGTGCATCACTGTCACTTGGTTGTATTACTTTGGTCAAGGGGTTAAGAGTTTGTTTTTCCCCTTAGCAAGCAAAATAAGAGTCAAGTAAATGAGCCGTTTATTTGTTACAATTTTATTAATGGGACATGGCAACAATGCAAAAGTCAAAACAGTGACTCAAAACAAAAATACCTTCGATAATATACACAGCACAAAACCTTTTGTTTACCTCTAAGGCATGCTCCTTATTTCTCACTTCTGTTTTGTCTTCTACACCCCCACGAACTCTGTGTTGAAACACTCAGCTCAGAGGAAGAGAGCATCTCATACGTATAGAGATAACAGGCAGCTTCACACATATGCAACCTTTCACTACAGAAATGTGGTTCAATAAAAAAGGAAAAAAGTCTACCCCAAAATTTACTGCCAAAACAAAGTCTGCCATTGAAAGCCACAAAGTTCATCAGTTCCTGGTCCTCATCCAACTTTCTAAAGCATTGATACTAAGCAAGTTCCTATTCATGACAGTTATTGATGAAGGCATTCAAGCGAGTCAAGAAAAATGAAACAAGCCATCAGACAACTCTCAGTATACTATGGCATGGTTAAAACAGTCAATCCGAGCTGAAAACATGTATCTGACCAACACTTTGCAATCATAGAATTTGTATTTCATTGCATTGCTGTTTACCTTATCACTGGAGCTCTCGACTGGTCTACGTTCAGCAGGGGGATTGACTCAAAGGATTCCTCCTTTTGGGACAAACTACCACAGGGCCTGATTCTACGACCTAAGCTTGCAGCATCCTCCAACACTGTGAGTGAGAAGTGAAGGCAGCAGCGTTTCAATAGCAGGTTTGCACTGCACTTGGGGCATATTCACACCACCACAGAAAAAGCATGTATTGTACTTTTTGGGACCTGGTAGTTGAGCACATTGCTAACCTCTGGCAACAGGTTTGCATTGCATGCAGTTGGTTACACCAATATCAAATAGAGGAGTAGGTCAAGATCTCTAAAGCATCATTGATATAAACTCACTGCCAGACTTACCGGATGCACAAATAAGGCTAATATCAGAAATACTAAGCACATACTACAATGACAATATTTCCTTAGTGA
Organism: Hoplostethus atlanticus; assembly: GCA_034670405.1. Lineage (NCBI taxonomy): Eukaryota > Metazoa > Chordata > Actinopteri > Trachichthyiformes > Trachichthyidae > Hoplostethus > Hoplostethus atlanticus. The sequence continues at coordinate 25,190 of JAXDDX010000099.1, forward strand.
GCCTAGGCAACAAGTGGAATACTGTTCAAGTTATTACGTCAGTTTTAAAAGTCAAACTTGATGTAACAAGTCATACAGCTCATACCATGCAATTCATTCATGAGAGCACATCATCATCTAAACAGGGGCTGTTGATATTCAGTATCTTGGACATTGCTTACGACTAAGCACAGATGCATTTAGGCATGGAACGACACAGGTAAGCATTTTAGCGCATGTATATTTGTCATGTCACTGGTCAGAACACTGGTTTCCTTAGGTTTCGCTTACCTGTGTTATTGCAGCAGAACCTAAGGTGCAAGGTCTGGGATGACACTGCAAAGATCAGATATTGCACTGTTTGCCATCAGTGAACAATGCAGTCAAATATTTGACTTAAAAATTAACAGCCTTTCAGAACAGTGCTCATTCAGATATCAATAGAAAAATGTGCGTGACTGAACTAGTCAGAAGCACTTCCACTACTGGCATTCCACATGCTCAAAGGACATTAAAAACAGCAGAAACCTATACATGCTACATTGAACGGTGCTGAATCAGTAATGCAGTACGACTTTTCTGAGCGACTTGAAGTAATCTGGTAATAAATGGCATTTGAAAACATGATAATCTCAACTAGACAAATGGCACTTGGCAGGTCAGATGTTCAAAGGAAACGCGGAAACCACATGTACAGCCATAGGAGGTTCCTACCAAGAGTGTTAGAGAATGCTTACATATTAGAGACCCTCAGTTCAGAGATCACAAAATAACAGTCCGACTGGCACCGAGTTGCTACCTACAAGATAGACTAGAACAAGCTACAATGCAAACGGGTTCAGCATACTGTATGGGTTCAGAGTCTGAATGTTATGCAGTCAAACAAGGGGAAATGCAACAGTGGTACAAGAATCAACATCAAGTCCAAAGTACTACGCCTCGCCTCTCAGAACATTTATACTTACCCAAAACTTAAGAGGGGAAAACTGCAATATTTGACAAAAATACTACATTTTTGCAACTTCTCAAACATCAAAACGTGTTTGTCTCTTAAAGTCACAGTATTGTACTTACAGTATAGGAGGGCTCAACTCATGGATGAAGGACTGCTTAGCCACCCCCGACCCTACAAACCTATGTTCTTATATTGGATAAACACTAACAGAATGGGCACAGCAAAAAACGACTTTTGTAATTTTTATATTATCAAAAACGTTTGTTTTTTTAAAAAAGTCCAACAAATTTATACATGTGGGTTCACTGTCAGACAGTTGGAAATGGGGGAGAGAACAAACTTTTCAATGCAATGCATATTTGATACAGTGACAATTTACGTTACTGTCCTGCAAAAGAACAGCAGAAAAACACTAAATAGGCAACATTTCTTGCAACCACGTTTTCTGGAGGAACATGTTAAAAAAAAAATATATGTACTTGCTTACCACTTTTCTAAACTTGCCTGTGGGGGAGGAAGTGTCTATCAAGGCAAAACACAGTGCATACTACCTCAACAAAGTCAGCAAACCAGGCAAGATTAAAGAGAATGCCACAACAACGCAGTTAATGCATGAGTTACATACATAAGCCACCGCTACGCTTTCTTACGACAAACATCTGCCTACTGCTAGTCAGAGCAATGGTCAGTAAACAGGGAGAATATAAAAAAGTGTCTATCAACAAGGAAATTCATTGGTCTGAACCACTCAGGATCATTGCACGCACAGTAACGCATCTAAGAGCCTTGTAGACAGTTGGAGAGAGACAGACAGGACAGCGCAACTTTGAGTCAGCCATTTTGGACAATTAAAAACCAGAGAGGGTCTTTGCTTTTGAAGCTTTTCCAAAAAAATACCCCACGGTAAAAAACAAAAACGTACATGATTTCATTTGAACCCTTGTTTTATCCACCCCAACTTACCAACACAGGAGGTTTCATTTTGTTTTATTGCAAAACACAACAGGCAATAGCATTTTAAAACTGAGATGATTTACATGGTAATGACTACAGTTTAATAAACATGAGTTCTAACCACATTTAATGTAGGTACAGGGCTGGAATGACCATATGTATAATTACCTCACTAAAAACAAAGCATTTACAAGAAAAACAAACAAAGAAAAAAAAGAAAGAGGACGTGTTCGCCGGGTAATCTGCCATCTATGTGAAACACTTTCAAACCAAGGAAATTTAAGATCTTCATCAAGGCGTCTGCATCCAAACATTTAACAAAGGATTTTGTTTCGACAAGGTAGCATTTACTTTATGTCCACTTCACATTACTGGCCCTGTGCAGAAGAAATACATAGAAGATACATTGCATGTTAACAGCAGAAACACTGGACTCAGCTTCCCAAAATAAATTGATAAAAAACCTGCATAGGGAGGAAATGGCATGATTAGGTCTGCTGCGCCGCTGCGTCCACTGCCGCCCTGCAAAAACCTGAGGGGGGAACGGGGTTAGGGCAGAAACAAATGACAGCGAGTATCTTTGAGAACACGGGGAGTTGAAATGGGGGTTAACAGAGCACCAGAACAAAACGCACAGTAGAGGAAACACAGAAAAGGAGGCCTGAGCTAAATGGGTGTAGAGGGCAGGTTCTTAGCGGGGGTGTACCTGAGGGGCTTGTGGTGCAGCGCCCATCGCCTGAGGGCTGGTGGTGCCGTAGTAGGCGGCCTGCTGGCGGTAGTACTCTGCCCAGGCAGCGCTGTAGTCCGGCTGGCCTCCTGGCTGGGAGGCCGCTGCAGCCGCTGTGGCCTGAGGGGCAGCTTGACCTGAAAAAGACCCGAAGGCCCCGTTAGCATGGAAAACAACCTCCACAGCTGCTCAACAAATAGCCCAACACTGGCCAGGGGGTTTAAGGAACAGGGAAATGGCATTTAGATGGCGCCTTGCTTCTGTACAGAATACAACTCTGACAGTCCTGGGATTTAAATCTAAAAATCCAATACATTTATTGTTATCGTCGCAATGCGGTTTCTGAGCTGGAGAGTCTGGTGTTTATGAGAAGGAGAACGAACCCACCACGCATACTTCGGGTGGCAGGCCAGATACCTTCTGCTTTTCTCTAGGGCAGCTGTGAGTGCAGCCACTCTACTGCAGAGGGCTGCAGTAGGAGCACAGCTGCCCAAACCCTCACCCAGCTCAGACCTAACAGGGATCACTGATCAACTTCACAATTTATATCCAATATCATCCAGTCCAACAAGATCTACTTCCCTTTCAAAGCCAGAAAGAAAGAAAAAAATGTGATGATGTCATGATGTGAAATGAGGCAGATTAAGTTTGAGAACCCACAGAAATGTTTTTCCTTTCCTGATGACCTTTAATCTTTTGTACTGGTGTTTTAAAGCAGAACGTTTGGCAGGCTGCTCAGTTTTTCCTCTACAGACTGGTCCACACACACACACACACACACACACACACACACACACACACACACACACACACACACACACACACACACACACACACACACACACACACACAACTTTGATGTTCTTAACGCTCTGGTTTCTGGACTGTCTGGACCATATGAATAACAAACTCTTACAAGCAATCAGTATTCCCCCTTTAAACCCATTTTACCAAACATTAATATTAACACCAGGATTACACTTAATCTGCAATATGTTGCAAACTGAGTTCTATGCCAGATCTCTCAGCTCAGAGATGAAACTGATCACACGTCATTATAGATTAGAAAATGACGTTACAAATTATTCTGACAATGTTTTCATTGCAAAACCCCAGTAAAAACTGCATGCAACTCCATCATTATAATGCAGTGCAGCTGCAACAGAACGATGCAGGGGTAAAGCATCTGATTTGAAATTAGTGTAGCAGAGTAAGTCATTCATTGTAGTAAGTGTGATCCGGCCTCAAGTTTGATTTAACTCGAGGAATGCCCACCTTGTTTCTTATAATACTCTTCCCAGGCTTTTGTGTAGTCCTGCGGCTGCTGGCTCTGTTGACCTACGGAGGAAATATTAAGGCATCAACACAAGACAACTCTCACTCGTGACTCCAATAATCCCAACCCCCCGAAAACCAATCACAACATAATGCACTTTTTTTTAGGTCTCTTCAGAGCGGTATTAGCCGGCACTGAGCAGACAGCTATACTTTTATCTCTACACACATTTCATTCAACATTAAATCAAACATCAGACAGCAGTAATACACACACGGCACATGACCAGGAGGCAATACTCTGCCTTCAGTACTGACAGAGCCCTGAGGTAGTCTATAAAATAAGCTACTCTTATAAGCTCGTTAAGGTGCTTCTGTGAGTCTTCACAGCTCAGTCCTGTAGTTGGTTAAAGTGTCAGTCTAAACAGTGTGTGCTTGACATGTCAAACCATGTGGCTCGGACCGAAAAAAGGCGCCGGCGTCCAGCCAACAATACAAAACCCTGCCCCTTGGTAGTAGATGTACTTTGAAGCTACGTTCATATACCCGTTTTCTTGTAATATTCCTCCCAGGCCTTGGAGTAATCTGCCTGTCCACTCTGACCTGGAGACTGCGGGTCACCTGTTAAAAATGGTACAATATGATTGGTAACCATTCTCTTGAAAAATAATGGACGTTTGTCCTCCACTTGCCTAAGTCGGGGACTTGGGAAGGTGGGGGAAAACTAACCTGTCCATTGGGTAAAAAAAAGACTCGCTCTGCAAAGTAAATTCACTGGTCAACGACAAACCGGTAAGCAGTTACAGGACACTGCGAAGCTATGAGGCTAGACTGCTCTACTCTCGGCTAGTCAGATTGGCTTCCTCTAAAAGAAGCCAAAGGCGTGTAGCCTATTGACGAACAGGGTTGTTACCTTGCCCGTTGGTCTGAGTGGTGCCAGGAGCTCCGCTGGTGGTGGTCATGGGAGCCTGAGGCTGTTGGCCGTACTGAGAATAGTAGGCTGCCCAGGCCGCCGCGTTGGCATCGGCTGCTGCTTTATCTGGACAAACACATTTACCAAAAGTTACCATGAGGCCAGGATGAAGAAAAGGGGATCAGCATGACACTATTTGGTCACCCTAAAGTACTTGTAGGTCTCAGATACTGTGGTAGGGGTATACATCACTTCTTCAGCGTGGTGCATGATTTTTCATCACAGACCGTACTCGTATTTTAAGTAAATGAGTGGGCAGGTAGGAGCGTCAAGGACATGAGAGCTTCTGGTTACTTGATCGGCTGCTGCGACAGTTACCATGAAACAGGCCAAATATAAAAGGGGGACGTTCTGGTGAAACATGATAGGATTCACAGAAGACAACACAAAATGAACCAATGTGTCAACTGTTAGCAGGAACTCACTTGGATCAGGTTGGCCCTGCTGCCAGTGTGGGAAGCCATTACCCCACCCCTGAGGCTGATAAGGTGCAGGAGGACCACTGAAGAGAGAAAACAAACATCAGCCCTCCACAACACCCTGGACAAACATACTCCTGTGACCCTAATATTATCACCTCGGGAGGCAGAGGGGTTTATTGTAAATGGGGCACATCTACAGGGGATGGGGAATATGATTCACCAGTGTAATATGCTCCTGGTACTTACTGTGGTCCTGGAGGTCCCTGGTTGTACGGTCCCTGGTTGTACGGGCCCATGGGAGCCCCGGGGGGTCCAGGTGGTCCAGGAGGGCCATGTGGGCCTGGACCTCCATGGGGTCCAGGGGGGCCGTGCGGGCCACCCATTGGAGTGACTGGTCCCTGAAAAGGCAGCAGACATGGCATCAGTGTAAGAATATCACTGGTGCACAATCTGATAGTCCAACGATCATCAGAATAATACTTTTTAGGTGACGATGGAGGCCTTTAAGAAGTTTATGAAAATCAAGTCTGTGTACTTGTAGGTCTCAGATACTGTGGTAGGGGTATACATCACTTAGTCAGCGTGGTGCATGATTTTTCATCACAGACCGTACACATATTTTAAGTATGTCTAGGTGACAAAATTACATTTTGGTAATTTAGCTTAGCTCTTAAGACGGCAGGACTTAAAGAGTCGAGGACGTAACCTTCTGGTTACTTGATCGGCTGCTCTATGATCTAATCATCAGAATAATATTTTTTAGGTGCCGTGACGACGATCTTAAATTATGTTCTCCGCCTATTTCATACAGCATTGTTTCTGATGTGTGGTTTGATTACATATAACATACCAAAATATTAAATGTGGTACAGACACAATATCACATTCTCCATTGACTATTGGTCTCAATAAATTCCTCTGCTGATCCTTTGCACGCCCCAATAATGCTGTCATCAGTAATAAATCACTCAGTGCCTCACCCCGATCTTCTCCTCCACCAGCTGCCTGGCGTAGTCAATCTGCTGAGGTGAGCCTCGGACAGTGAACATTTTGATGTTGGGGTCGGCGTTGGGCGGAGGGTTCCTCTGCAGCTCAATCCTGGCCCCAGACTGCTGACTGATGCCCTTGATGGTCTCACCGCCTGGATCGAAAATACATTCATTTAGAAAAAGGCAGTCAACAGAAAACGTTCTGCAAAGATAATTACTACAGCGACAGATTCAGATTTGATTCCGATCAGTTTGGGAGTGCCACAACTGTCACCTAAGTAAAAGCAGTTCTCAGCTGTTGTAGGTGGCGTTTTGTGATAATTGGCCGCTTCAACCATTCCTCAACCTTCATCCCACAACAAATCAACCAAGCACGCTTATATGTGTACAGGCGGGTTCATTCACACTCAACCTTCATTACACACAATGGTCTCAGCAGGAGAGCTTCTCGGAGGGTCTTGCTTTAGGCTACTTGCCTTTTCCAATGATCAGGCCAGTCTTCATGGTTGGGACGGTGAAGCTGAACTCCTGCAGGCCACCAGGAGGGCCCATGTTCCAGTTGCCCTGTCCGCGACCTCGCCCCCTGCCGCCCCCGTGTCCTGGGGGCCCGCCGGCCTGGACGCTCCTCAGCAGGTCAGAGATAATCTCTGCTGCGTGCTGGGACTGGTCAGGAGGACCCATGATCTGAGCTATCCTCTCGGGTGTGGTGCCATCATCTACATGGAGAGAACAGGACAGTTAGAAGGGTGGAGAGATGCTGCAAGTCAAGTTCATCTGCATTTCTGTTTAACATGTGAGACATTAATCATTGTTGGAGGCCTCTATGGCTTTTCATTATGCTTTTACTGACATTTCCTTGCAAATGGCAGAGGTAAATTTCTGTTATTGCAAAATGCAATGACAGGATTGCAATAAAGTTACTGGTCTCTCCAACCACTAAAGCTTGTGTGTACTTGTAAGTCTCAGATACTGTGGTAGGGTTATACATCACATACTCAGCGTGGTGCATGATTTTTCATCACAGACTGTACACATTTGCAGATACAAGTATGTCTAGGTGACGACATTACATTTTGATCATTTATCTGAGCTTTTACAGCCATGAACACTCACCCTGCTTAAACTGGATCCTAACACCTGTGTCACTCTGAATTTTCTTGATCATCTCACCGTTCCTCCCGATCACAATTCCTACCGCGAACCTGGGGACGGGAACCTAGAGAGAGAAAGCAAAAGAAGAAAAAAAAGTTAGCGACCACTTCAAACACCGTCCCCAAACTGATGAATGAAACTGGGAAATGTGATTTGTAAACACTCACATCCAAGCTGTCTCCACCCATCCTGGAGCCATACTCGCCCCTCTGCTCCCTGAAGCCTTGGTCTCTGATGAGCTCCATCACCATCTCTTTGGCTTGCTAATGGGAGAGAGAGAAGAGTTACGGTCTTTTAACAGAGAAAACTAATATCCCATCAGAAATGAACCACACTTGTGTCTGCCTCCAAAAAAAATTACTCCTCGGGTTTATCACAAAGTCACAGGGACAACCACCTACCTGAACTTTAAAGGGTTCTCCTGAAATGCGGAGAGGTTTGTCTGCGCCTGTGTTTTGGGGTCCTTCTTGGATCATGACCATCTTGACTCCGGCTCGTTCCTGGTGTTCAAGAGAAACCATTAACAGCTTGCAGGAAAGCTACAGGTCTGAGTGAATGAGCTTTAACTCATTGCATCTGTGCCATTTTACCAAGCCTAAATCTTCAGAGCATTTCGGTTTCTTAGGTTGACTTGGTCTGAGACTTGAGACTCACCTGAAGGCTTTTGATCGTTTCCCCCCCCTTGCCAATCACAAGGCCAGCTTTAGAGGCTGGGACCATAATCTCCTGGACAGACATGCCTGGGGCATCGTTGTGGTGGTACGCTGGGGTTGGCCGTCCCTTATCAACAATCTCTGTTAGTAGCCTCTTAGCGGCCCTAATTGGGGGTAAAGCCAAGATTAGCCAATTCCAACACATCCAGCCATTCTGAGCTACCAACAAAAATGTAGATCAATGCTAAACAGGAAAAAGATTGATAACTTACTGGATGGACTCTGGTGCTCCTGTTAATGTCACCGACCTATCTGGCATCCCTCCACTGTCTACAGATCAACATACATATCACAATCACAAATTGTTATTGTTATTATAGCATGATATCCAAAATATGAATAATAGTGAATTTTGAACCTACCAGAGGCAATCTGTATTTTACAACCAGACTCCTGCTGCATGCGGGTTATCTGCTCACCTCCTCTTCCAATAACTGGAAAAAACAAAAACATTTACTGCATGCAAATATCCAATACAACTAAAACTGGACAAAGTGCTGCTTACTCAGATTAATGTGTGTATGAACATTAAAGTCAACTCACTGAATCCAACCATTCCATCTGGGACCTTGAATTCATCTGATGTTGATCTGAAAATAAAAAATAAATGTCAATGCAGACTTTGTAATCTAGGGTCAAATGTGAATGATAAAACCAATTAATGTGATGACAAAAACAGACAATGCAAGTCTTTATATCTACCTTGGGGGACAACACATTCCTCCCATGCCTGCTGAAAAGGCTGCAAAGAAAAGAAAAGGAAAAAAAGAAAGTTAGAACTGGTGCAGGGAAACAAGCCAAAACTTCAAGATTCACCCCTGCAACAAATTGATAATTGTGTCTGATTACGACATAACAGAACACAGATACCAAGAATTACTTGTTTGTTTTTTTTAAAAATACATTATGTTTACTCGCACGCATTTTCTCCACGCACCTTCCATGTGCTTTTCATTTTAAGCCAATTACTACACATCATCAAGGGTACGTTACTGTAAAGTACAACCACCTCAGATGATACTTACGGTCATTTGGAGCAACTTTCTTCGTCTCTGGTTGGTCTGTGAAGACAGGAGAAACAGCCAGCATAAGTACCTGTTGTTGTACCCGTTATCGTGTTACTGACCTGACCGGGTTCTCCAAGCTCAAGCCGAGGATTCATATTACTGAAAATGGGTTGTCAGTAGTGCCTAAAATGTACATGTTAGGGCAATGCAACAACAATGTTGAAAGCTTTAAAGAGTTAATGCATTTATATGATGATAAATTTGAACATTTGCCAACATAAAATGAACAAGCCAAACGTCAACAATTGAACACAATAAAACAACTTAGTTAATTATATAGATTAAAATATATACATTAACAACCATATCAGACTCCATGCTAAGCACTGATGTCCAGAACAAACGGCATGTCTTGGTGAATTACCAGTTAACTACAGGGCAATGTTAATACAGATCCAATCTAAGTACAGAACACTTTTAATGTTAGCCAAATACACTACCTTAGTTGCTAAATTATACAGGCAAGCATAAATGACGGGACTTGCAATGAATCGATTTAAGCCACTGACCTATATTGAGGTTAGGCATGGGAAAATACCCACCAGCATCTTCCAGGGGCCTTTTCTGGCCTCCGTAACCAAATTCGTTTGTTGTAGGTGCCGCAACGCCATCGCCTCCGATCTTGGCTGCGATCTAAAACACACAAAATAAAAAGAAACATCACTTCAGTGAACTTTATCGCAGTTCGTGACAGAGACACGCTAGCTGAGGCCTACAATTCGGTCCGGAAGTCCGGGCCAACAAAGGAATGCGTGAACTTCCAGATTAGCCTGCTAGCTAGCCATGTTGGCGCAATACCAGTTTGTCGCTGTTCTTACCGAGACAAACACAGAGTTACACTTTAACTTTCTCACAACGGCGCAAATTAGATTTGTAACTATCTCGCAAAAGTGTCTAGGATCACTTTTGGGGTTTTCACTCAAGACAGCTGCCTCTTATGTTAACATTTTCACTGTGGCGTAGCTATCATTCGCTAGCCTCGCATGATGTTGCAGGTTGGCGCTCGCACGGTGAATTTACGTTACAAAGAGCACAAACAGTCGCGGTTTGCAAAAGATTTCGACATTATCGATAACTTGGTCGACATACAAGTCCTACCTGTCGCGCTCGTTGAAGGGCGTCTTTAAAGGCGTCGTTCATTCCACCACCAGCATTAGAGGACGGGGGAGCCACGTTACTGTAGTCAGCCATATCTGCTGCTCTTCTCCTCCTCGGCGAAAGAAGATGGCGGTTTTAATTCACGGGTGCCTCGAGGTCCGATGCTCAATCTCGCGAGATCAGACACGACATCCGGTATTATTGTAAAAGTCTCTGGTGTAAAAACCCCCCGTGCTCTAGTGGCTGTTATCTGTCATGACAGTAGAGGAGGCTACCAACAACTTGCATAAGAGTGTAACGACCGCTGCTCTCTCAATATCAGTATTCATTTCCGTGTCCTCTGTTATGAAATATAAACTTCATACTATCTTAACTATCTGCATGTCTCCTACCTTCTACCCTCATACTCAAACTGAACAACATAAAAAACAAACGTATTAATTCACAACACTCTTTAATAATACAGGAAGAAGAATACAGGTAGGTCTGTGAATTAAATACATTTTATTGCCCAGACAGACAGACAGACAGACCTACTACAGCTCACAGTGAAACATTGGTCAAAATGTCCTCCAGCATTTATTACATTTGGTCACATTGGCTTATTTCAACAACCCCACTAGGTTGCTACTGTGTCATCCCATGCTCTTGATCAATGGTAAGTTTTCAACAGTAGCTGCAGAGGTATTAAGCAATGTGTCAGTACAGGTTTGATGCAGGTTTGATGCAGGTTTGACGTCCTTACAATGATCTTCCTCTGAAGAACATTGTGATAATTTTCAGGATTTCAGTTATTTATGGACACAACTTGGACATTGTTTTTTCCTTCTCTTTGTGTTCCTGATCACATCCTTGAAAATGTGTTTTTAGTTTTTAGTACAAGATATAAAGTTATCTGGAATAGAAAACAGACACTTTCCTAAATCTAAAGACTAAGTTGAGGCAAATACAATTTCTAGTTTTCTAGTTAAAGTGTAGTTGAGCAGGGCACATGGAATCGCCCTGACGAAGCTTGCTCCCATCCCGTTATAATATCCTCTAATTCCAAGCCTTTCATAGATTCCAATAAATCCTTGTAGCACACTTGAGGTGGGAGGCGAACCTGGGCAGAAAGCTGGAAAAACAAGAAAACTGAAGATGAGCAGACATAGTTGTTTGTTGTAAATTCTCATTTCTGTAACAAAAAAAACACTTCAGGACAAATGATGGTTACCCTGCGCTTGCTGCTGAGTCCGGATCACTGCCAGCGGGTAACTGGTCATTTGTCCACAGGCAAAGGCCACAAAACTGAAGAAAAAGAGCTGGGAGTCACTGTTGTAGGCCACATCACTCTTTGCCCAGTTCATGATTGACTGCAACGAGAACCAAATAATTAAAGTTAGTATCCTTCAGATGAACGTGAACTCTGAGTGTTTCTCTTCCTCACCTGATGAACTGCACACTCCACACCTGCATAGGGGACCATGCAGAGGATGCTGGGCTTGAATCCCCTGTAAAAGGAGGCTAAAGACTCGTTTCTGTAAATAGATTGGGCAAACTCCACAACTCCTTTATAGGTGCCGGCCTGCTGCAGGTTAAGCCTCACCTTCAACACCTAGAGGAGAAAAGGAGGAGAGGAATTAAAAAGTAAAACTTGGAAAAAAGGCAAATGAGTTTTATATCAAAATGAAATATAATGAAATAACTTCTCTGGAACAAATCATTGTTGTCTGGCACTAAATTGAAACTCACTAAGGCTTGCACACTAGTAACAATTTAGATGATATACTTGCCTCCATTTTTTAAAGGTGCTACATGTAATATTTTACCATCAATAAATCAATACCACATTGATTTTGACACAGTTGTATAATTCCTGTAAACAAGTCCAGTGAGCCACTGGGTCGGATTTTGTGGGAAATCTGCTGGATTGCTTTACGGCACAAAACAGGAAGAGGCTGCTGTTATTTCAGCGCAAACTTCAGTTTCTCGCAATGGCAGATGGTGGAAGGAGTGAAAGGCTGATGGAAAAATCACTTCTGACATGTTTATCCTCGTCAGTAAAGCAAAGAAGAGCTTTGACTGAAGCAGCAAAGAAGGACGAGGCCAGGCAGGAGGGAAATGAGACACACTAGTACTAAGAATACCACTGGTGTGAGACGGAGGGTATAATCCTCTCAACCATCTCATTTTGTTTACATGAATTCTACCAAGGCATCATGATTCATTTGGGATGATATATAATATATAATGATATATAATACATGACAGGGCAGAAATGTTAAAGCACTCGGACCTGCCAATGCTCTCTGATACCTCTAAAGGGTAGAAGGCGGCGTGAGCGACGGCGCCGGAGACGCAGCCCAGCCCAAAACGATGCTGCACCGACAGACTCTCCTGGGTTCGGTTCTGGGTGTACACCTTCATCTGGAGACAGCAGAGAGGCGGTGAGTGTGTGTGTGTGTCAGCCCTGGTTGGTCAAACAGTGTTGTGACCAGCATGGAGCACCGGCGGGGTTGACCAGTGGGTGGGGCTTAGTGTATTACGGCAATTAGATACTGTCAGGTTAGCTGTCAATCACAGGAAAGTATATTGAATTGACCTGAACTCCACCCGTCTCCAGCTCCAGGCCGGTTAAAACAAGCTCATGAGTGTGTGTGAGAGTGTCTGTCTTGTCTCACCTGGGCGTAGATGAGACACTGTAGAGTTGACTGTGGCGTTCCTTTCAGCACGTTCACGGCGTTGCCTTGCCACATCGCCCGCAGACCGCCCGCCCTCAGCTCTTGAAAGCCTTGGGAGAAAGCCTTGGATCCGTGAACCTACAGAACAGGGGGGGGGTCAGAGGTCAGAGGTCAGCTACAGATTATTATTACTACACTTATTACACTTTCTTCTGGGGTCGTCCAAATCAAATCAAATCAAATGGCATCTGAATGTGGAGCGGACCTGGAGCTGGGTCTTCAGACGGTCGATGGGCGCTGTCACAGTTCGGGACACGCCATCTGCCAGTCCGGCTGCAAGAACAAACCTCCTCCACATCCCCGAGCCAGACACCTCGTCTGGGAACTCAATGGGCATGGCGCGGCTCTCACCCACATCGAAAACCTGCAATCAGAGCAGCGAGGGAATCATGTCTATCACCCTCTGACTTTACTTCTTCTTAATGATTATGAACAGTATTGATAGAAAGTACATGATGGGTAAGTGTACTCGTTCCCCAGAGGATCACAGAGTATCTGCAGGTTTCAGAAAGACAAATTTAAGATTTTTAACACCTTTTAATGCTACCCAGTATTTAATTTAAGACTAAATAAAAAGCCTAAATAAGGAAACAAATGATGTCCAATTGAACTTAGCTGATAAAAGTTGTGAAACTATGAATGGGCAGTATAAGAAATTGAAGAAGTTGTTATGGACATGACGTTAAAGCAGATAGGATGCATCCTGTACTACTAACTAATCTAAGAGTGAGAATCTAGAGTGAATATACAGCAAAAAAAAACCTCTAATAACTGGATTTAAGACATTTAATAGTTTTTAAGACTGTGACTGACGGGTATCAATCACAGGTGACAGATGTAGTTTCAAGCATCATTCAGTTGAAATTCCTCTTGAATCCCAGTGGAATAAAGGGCCTCCACCATCGCTCTCAAATGGATCTGAGTATTATTGATCATCCACGTGATACACAAGCAGCATGAGACTGAGGCTGCCAGCCATTCTTACCAGACTGTGCTTCCACGAGGACACCAGCTCTCCTATGTTCTCCGCCGGGTGCAGGATAACGTACTGCAGGAATTCCCCCCAGTCCACCGTCATGGAACTGTCCTGGTCCATCCTGGCAATGGAAAACACAACAGAAGCAGCTAATATTCAGCGCTCGTCGGTGCATTTCAGAAGTATCATCAAGTACAGCTCTGCATGTAGTCTGTGTTGTTTGGTCACGAGGATCAAATTGTGCTTTAATCCTTACAGTGTCATTAGGAAAGCTCTTGTGTGATTAGTGTGAATCAGTGAAAATGCATCATTGTGTCACTAGTCAAATCTTTAACCCATTACTACATTGTTATAGTTTTGTGATATGTTTTTTTCCGAACACAGCAATAGTTTTGTGAGGGAAAAGAATCTTACATTTGAATTATTCTTTTTGCATTCGGCTTTGATATGACCACTCCTAACTCCTTAAACAAACATATGATTTCCTCCTGGTCAATCACCCCTGATCAGAGAAGAGACGGACAGGATTACACAATCAGGTATATGAACTGATGGGACTGTTTTCCAGCCATTCCCTATGTGTTAAGGAATGCATTTACAGTGTTGAATGAGCGTTTTTGTCCTGATGACACACACGCTGCATGTTATGAGTACAGACTACAGCATATTATGAGTACAGGATCCATTGTTTGTAGTTCTCTACAAGGTGCATGTCTGCCTCCATTAGTTTACACCCCAGCATACATTTAAAGTAGGAAAACTCAATATGTGCTTTAAAGGATATCAAAGTAAGACCTGATGCACTGCAAAACCATAATGCAATCATTCAAACATTCCTATATTGTTCCTATACTTTAATGTATTTTTTGTTAAATCTCCTATGGTACTACTATAATATCCCTCGTAATGGCCTGGCCGCTCACCGCACTTGTTCTTGTCAAGGTCATGAAAGTAGATTTTCCATTTCTTCTCTCTGTCCATCATGTAGCTGAGGAACTCACTGTAATCCAACCGGCCGTCTCTGTCCTGGTCATAGCTATCAACGATACTCTGGAAGGCAAAAGGCTTTGGGTAATGGTGACTACAAAATGATCAATTATAGATGAGGTGGTTTGGGAGATGTAGGCCATGCAGAGGCGATAATTAAATGATTACCTGGACCTTGTCATCCATCGAGCGGATTCCATATTTCTTCATCTCACCGTGAAGTTCTGCGACTGATATGAAGCCATCCTTATCCTTGTCTAGTTTCAGAAATAACGCACGGAATTGATCCATGATTGGTATAAAAATGAGCCACAAACTGAGGATAAAATGCAGCCTGGTTCACCGGTGCACATCTACTGAGGAGAGAAAAAAAGGTACAGAGGTTAACCTATAGCCCTGCTGAGTCACAGACACAGCTAGTCAATGCGGTATATGGCTCTCCTTGGCCCGCTATCAGCAGCCCACAGCAACATCCTCTCCGTGTGATCCATGTGTCATTTCCACTGCAACACAGCAGATGTCGCTGTGGCTGCGGAGAAAGGCAGTTCCTCATGTCTTCTCTGTTTGTTTGGCTGCTGCTGGCGGAATTTTCATCTCAGACAGATTTCGAAATAATAATACTTCTATTAATAATCAGGATTTAGAACAAAACTTGCAAGTTCAAGGTATAAAGTGTGCTAAGGTAAGCTACTATAATTTGGAATGGTCTGGACACACTGAAGTCGTGCTTTGGACGCGCGCGCGCGCGCACAGACACACATGCAAACACACACACAAACACACACACACACACAAAGCTGTCACTCCTAACTTTGAGCTACAATAAACAGGATAAACAGGAGTGACAGGTTTTAAATCCCTCTAATATTCTTTTAATATTCCTATCGGGACTTACAGTGTGTCTGTGGAACTCAGTAGTGAGTTTATAGTGGCCCTGTCATAGTTTATGGTATTTTTATCTCCTGTGGTTTGACTATAATATTCCCATAGGGACATGTAGTTTTGCTGTGACATATAATATTTATTTCTAAAATGTATTGTAAGGTCCCGCCACTCTGGTCTGACATGTCATGTTAACAACTTTATTGCGGTACAATAAGCAGGAGTGACGTTTTTTCACCTGGATGGTTTCTAAAAGAGTCCGCTATGGTAAATGACGTGCCTCAGCATTTGCTTTCTAGAAAGAGCCCCTGGATTCCAGCGTACAGCGGTGTCAAGCTATCCACAGTAAACCGGAAGTTATGCTATTTTACCTTCAAAATAAAACCACTTTAATAAGTTATAGTGGATGGAGATTCGTTAATCAAGTTTTACTCTACTATGGCATTGCTGGCAGTGCTTGTGATGGCAAGAAACATTTGGCAAGCATATCAGGAGCTTGTGGGCTATACCAGTCAATATCTAGACCTGAGGGATGTTGTAGACCTTTTGATCCATCATTGACAAGAATGTGTATCAGTCATAAGCGCACGTTTTATATATAATAAACACACAATAGCATAGTGAACACAATTTAATACTTCATTAAATCGAAATACATGTTTCCCTACAGGACAGCCACTCTCGGGCTCCGTATACTACTAATTTCCGACAGAACGAGAACAAATTCTGTAGTATTTTGAAAGTTTTGACCGGAAGTATCACTGTTAATTCTGTCTGCCTTGACACTGGTACTCCGGACGCAGGGGAGGGTGCAGTGGCTATTTAAAGAGGGTCATATAGTGACGGCTGAATAACACAGGGTCCACAGCGTTGACTAACCGCCTCTAAATGGTCATCACTGTCTGTCTGTCTGTCTGTCTGCCGCTCGTATTGTCCACCAGACCAGACTGAGCCCACATATATTATTGTGTTGGGACTGACAGCCACCCGTCGACCAGACCCCGTCGCGTTGCTCTTCTTCAACGGATTTTTTTTTGGGGGGTGAAAAATGGGGAAAGATTATTATAAAATATTGGGGATCTCTAAAGGAGCTGCGGACGAGGACATCAAAAAGGCTTACAGAAAGCAAGCCCTGAAATGGCACCCGGACAAAAACAAGGCGGCAAATGCTGAGGAGAAATTTAAGGAAATCGCCGAGGCATACGAAGTCCTCAGTGATCCGAAAAAAAGGGAAATATATGATCAGTATGGAGAGGAAGGTAATGTGGTTTCAATATTGATCTTACATTCTTCTGCATCGTTACTGTGGCGTGACGGGTGTTCATAATACGATCACACCTCTATCACGGAGCCAGGCTTGTACAGAAATCATGTCAGTCTGTAAAATAGATGATTTTTTATTCAAGTCACATGGGGAATGAAACAAACAGGCCTGGATAACAATTAACTAGCAATTAACTGTGTTATTATGAGGGTATTTACAGTCTCTATGTGCAGTTATGACTCCCGTTATTCCTGTTGATAGGGGAATAAAGGTCTGCCTCCCTCCATAGTCACCAGATATGGGTGTTGTTCCTCAGAAAAAAACTGAATCTCCTTCATTGTGTTAAAGCCTTTGGGCGCAGTTATGTTGTGTTATACGGGGTAAGAATACCTGTATATGTATCTTATATACAAAAGCTTTTATCTTGTCTGTCATGATGATAAGAGGTTGGTTATGGATGCGAAACACGTTTGATATGAGAGAGGGAAGCACCGACCTGCTCAAAATTCTTATCTACATTCATATATTGGGGGGAAAAAAATCATTTTCTCACTTCAGCCACCCTTCTGTATGCCACCCAGCACCTATGTCGATGTCGGGTGGCAAATCGCCAGTTCCACAATAAAATACATTTATCGTGGGGTAAAAATCAGTATCTTTATTATCATTCAATATGTTGTCACATACGTCAACCTGCACACATTATTTTTCACATATGACTCAAGTTCCCTGATGTTCTTTAAAAAGTGACATAATTTGTTCCAATGTTGTGCTATCAATGATTTAGTAAAAGTAGGTGTCACTTAGATGGGTAGATTTCTTCTTGAGTTGTAGAATTCACCGATGACTGATGAATCATCTCTGCTACCCATCAGGTCTCAAGGGAGGAAATGGACCCACTGGTGATGGACAGGGTAGCAACTTCACCTACACCTTCCACGGGGACCCACACGCCACCTTTGCCACTTTCTTTGGGGGTGCCAACCCCTTTGAGATGTTCTTTGGGCGTAAGGCCAACGGGCGTGAC
Organism: Hoplostethus atlanticus; assembly: GCA_034670405.1. Classification (NCBI taxonomy): domain Eukaryota; kingdom Metazoa; phylum Chordata; class Actinopteri; order Trachichthyiformes; family Trachichthyidae; genus Hoplostethus; species Hoplostethus atlanticus. Next base: position 43,350 of record JAXDDX010000099.1, read on the forward strand.
GACGAGGACATGGAAGTGGATGGGAACGACCCCTTCGGCTCCTTCACCAGTTTCAACCTAAACGGGTTCCCCCGTGACCGGCACGTCGGCCTCGGAGGGCAGCAGCGACGGAAGCAAGACCCGGCCATACAACACGAACTGAGGGTCTCCCTGGAGGAGGTCTTCCACGGCTGCACCAAGAGGATGAAAATCTCTCGCAAAAGGCTAAACCCGGATGGCAGGACCATGCGCACTGAGGATAAGATTCTCACTATCGAGATTAAACGGGGCTGGAAAGAAGGCACCAAGATCACCTTCCCGCGGGAGGGAGACGAGTCGTCCAACACCATCCCCGCTGACATTGTTTTCGTCATCAAGGACAAGCCACACCCACACTTTAGGCGGGAAGGCTCTGACATTGTGTATCCTGTTCGCGTGAGTTTACGACAGGTGAGGCATTTTCTACTTTGGCATCCACTGTGAGTAAGCACCTGTGCATTGTAGTATTAATAGTGAGTCCTGTCATCATAGTCGCCATAGATCGAGAGAGTCATAGAGAGGAGATAGTCAGAATAAGCTTATAGTTGAAAGTGATGCTCAAAACAAAAAAAAAGCATGGCCATAATCAATAAAACGTAGGTAGTCTGCCTCAGAAAACATTCTCCCGGGAAAGTTCAGGCCTGCTGAATGAGCATAGAGCCATCTAGTTATGTAATTTGGATCAGGAGCATTGGGAAATTGGAGCTGTATCACTGGGAGGGTAGAGAGGCCTGCCCACCCACACACGGTGCAACATGTACTTATATGGTTCCTCATACTTTCCTCAGCTTTAAGGCCGAGTGTTTTGACTGCTGCACGAAAACAACATCAGGTTCGCTCTCTGTCGTGTCACGTGACATGCTGGGAAAACAAAAGATAAATCAAATCACCTTTTAATCACATTGTAGACTTCCAATCCCACGAGGCGCCATTTATTCTGTGTTAAGGACTTCAATTCACCAAATGACTCCAAAACATATTTTCTGTAAGCTAAAACACACTTGTGACCAAAGACGAAGAGAAATATTCTAGCCCAACGGGTAGAGTATGCCTCGTACACTGTGAGTGATTGGGGTTCATTTCCAGTTGCTAAAAGTGTTTGCATGGTACTGTCAGGCACTTTTGATCTAAGTTATGTTTCTTATCACTGACTAGCAGCAAAGAGTATTTAATGCTGCACCTATGGTAGTTGCAGGAGTTCAGAAGGCTGCCTTGGGTGCATCGGTGGAGGAGAACATTTTTGCAAGGAGTAGAGCAACCCTCACACCATTTCAGCCTCCATGAATCTGTCCATATTGCTGCAAAACATCTGGACGTATTTGTTTCTAGCACTCCTGTCTGAATAAAAGAAAGATATTTGCAGTGATAGATAGATGGTGATAGATGCTAGTTGGTGTTCAGGTTGCTCTGCTCCTGTTCCTTGCACAGTCTCGTCCCTGACCGCCATATTCATTGTCGTTGCAGTCGCTGTGCGGATGTTCGGTAACCGTGTCGACGATAGACGGGAAGACGTGCAACATGAAGATCACGGATGTCATCAAACCCGGCATGAGAAAGACAGTTGCCGGGCAGGGTCTCCCCTTCCCCAAAAACCCCGAGCAGAGAGGGGATCTGGTGGTGGAGTTTGACGTGAGCTTCCCCGAGACTCTCCCCTGCAACGCTAAGGACGTCCTGAAACGGCATTTACCTGCCTAGGGGGAAGGACTCGGACTGACAGAGCGAGGGGTGATATCCGCATGCCAGCGCTCACTCTCTTTACCCAAACACACTCACACACACACGCGCACACACACACACAGATGGACAATGCTGACAATCCACAGATGGACCCCCTTCTAACGAATGTGCAATTTCTATTTTTTATCTATTTGGTGTTTTTTATAAATACCACGCATGCCGCCCAGTTGATATAAGTGCAAGGTTGTTGATATCTGAGAGTAAACATTTTATGTTTGTGGTTCCTCGCTACATTCACTTTATCTTTTTGTGTGTTTGTGTTGTTTGTGTTGGATTTGGAAGGATTTGGCAGTGTGGGAGTCTGCAGCTGCCAAATAACCCTAGTAATCTTGGGAAGAAAGTGCTGTGCAGAACAGCATGTTCCCATGTGTTCACTTACATTTGACAGCCTTCATCACTGAGATTTGTCATCTGTTAATTGTTCTTCATGTTTGTTTTCTCATGAAGATATACAAGCTTCTATTTGGAGGCCATCTTAATAATAAACAATAATCATTTTGCAAGTTCTCAAACTTAATTGGATCATCACATGTGCATTTTAGAAAATTACATTTGAAGATATCAAACTTGAACTTTGAAATAAATAAACATCAATTTGATCTTGAAGGATTTCAAAGTTTAAAACAACCTATATTTTACTATTCCAGTGTGAATCTTTTGGTGGCTGTTAAAGTGTATACTGATACTCATGTGCCAAAATCAATATTAAAAATCTATTGGTCAAATTTCCTTTATGCTCAAACTTACTAATGCTTCAACTATGATTGTGTAAATATAGCCCTCTGCTCCCAGCTGCTAGCTATTAGCTGCCCTTTAGATTTTCCCACAAGGGGACGCCACATCACTCATCATGGGTCAGGGGCCCACGCAGGGGCGAGAGCGTGCTACACAGAAAGGGCCCCCATGGTTGGATTGCACACATTTATTTTTCAAGTTCAGCGTGGGAAGTTAAGTGTGGCATTTCAAACCGGTAATAGCTTCATTTTCTGGATTTATTAAAGCCAAAGAAAAAAAACTAATAGTAAATGCTTGTTATTTTCCTTTTCGTATCATATCACAGATGACTATCTGTATGTCTGTCTGTTTGCCTGTCTGTCTGTAGGCATGTCTGTCTGCATTCATTTTTTAGAATAAATTCCAGACATAGGTTATTGGCTTAGACCAGAAAGTCAGATGCACCCAGACCCCTGTGCGCTCTTGTTGCACGGGAGAGATTGTCTTTTTTCCAGTATGCACTTTATCCCTACAAACATGTATTGAAATAGTACTGTTGTCCCTGGAAACACATTCACATGTTATAACCATGTACAGTATTATTAGAGATGGGTCGCTATTAACCAGGGGTATAGTGAAGGGTAAACCCACTTAAACTGAGCTCAAGTTTTTATTCACTCAGTCATTCATGAAATAAATTCATAGTGCACATCATACCAAGTAGTCTCAAACTGATGCAGGTTTTTATCACTACTATAAACCGTGACATTCCATGTGTCGTGGAGAAAATGCAACTTGACTTATTTCACCTCTTCTTTTTTTTAAAGTGTCTGGATGAATTTTTAATAACTGCAGCTTAATCTCCCGTCTCCATGACATCAACAGTCTCTAAACAATAATCAGTTTAATACTGCTAATGCTGCTTAGGCCTGTTCATGGTCACTTCAATATTACACATTTGGGAAGGCTGTCAATCTTAACAAAAAGCGTTCTATGTAGTGCCAGAGAATGGTCCTTCAGGCTTGAACCCGTAGGCCGAGTCAGCAGTGTTAACACGTTAATACTTAACGCTGGGTTCCTCATTATGATTTGCCAGATTTTTATTTTGACAAATAAGAGCGTTCTTTGAGCCATTGAGGTTTTATATCAGTAGGTAAGTGGGTTCCAGGGGTCCTTGAAGGGGTCCCAGAGGGTTCCCCAGCAAAATGAGGACTAGTTTGGCCTGGACAGCTTAGTCAGTAGAGCATGAGATCTCTTTGGATAAAAGCGTCTGCTAAATGACAGTAATGTAGTTTAATTTCAGCTATAATTTAATTCAGTAAAAATTATCCCACTTAGCCGAATGACCATTATAATCACAGGTTTCTCTCTCACCACGATCACCCTCCTACGCACAGAGTAGACAGCTATACAATGCAACCCTGAATCAACAACAGCAACAAACCTTCCCATATGGGTCTGTGGGACAAAGTCTTATTGAATGGGGGTCTGTGTGTGGGTCTATTTGGGGGTTTGTGACATGAAAACGTTTGAGGACCCCTGTTCTGTATAGGACCACTCTCCTAGCCAAGGAACTGTACTTGAGTCAGGTCTCGGTCTATTTTGACTCTGACGTGTCTTGGTCTCGGCTTCTATTGGATCGCAACTTATTCCTTCCTATTTAAAAACTTTAGAATATGTGATTTTTTGCACTTAGCAGGCCCACCTTTGTGCCTTCGGTACGTCAAACAATTTAAGGGATTATGGTATGGTAATGCTCTCCAAAACTCAATGCAATGATTAGTAAAAACTCCTCTGCATGACTTAGTTGAATGTTGAAGGGTACAGAGCTCCTGCAGACACGTCTATCATCATCTTTGTTGATCCTTAAGAAACTCCTTAAGCATTATTTTCATGAATGATGGACCATGTAACCTTCAAGAGTCATTGTGTAGGCCCGTAAAAGGTTAGATTTAATGTGACAGCCTGTCAAAAGCATTTCAGTAATTGCTTTAAAGAGATGACATCACTTTGTGGCGTACAGGTGCTGAACTCCTACTCCTACCCTGGATTCCTCAGACTGCGCATGCGTACCCCAGCATGCTGAAACACTGTAGCTATTGTTTGCCGAAAACCAGCAGATTGTGTCACTGCATTCATGTGCTATCGGATAAATCGGAAAAACGAATTTCCCACATGAACGCCATTCAAAGTCGATCACCTTCTCAACAGGTTTTGTGACAGTCAACGGCACTTATACACACACGCACCTTTATTATACCTTTGCAGTTTGCCACACTAGCCATTAGACAGCTAACATTTGTTTAAATTAATTCGTTAAATTAGCTTGTTAAGCTACATCATCCACGTTTGTGTATCGTTTATTGATTTTCCGACCAAAAGTGAAAAACGTGAATTCGATACCGTTTAGCTGCCTAATTGGAAGTGCCGGATTTCGGACCTTCCCACCAGCACCTGAACGCACAGCAGACTGGCCGCCGAGGAAGACGTCCCACATTCACAACCTACCTGTTGAATATTTAGACGTTTAATTTGCAAGCGAGGGCTGAGTCACTGTCGAAGAACAGAGTCAGACACCTTCTAGGTGAGGAAAGTCTTCGCGAGGGAAGCGGAAGGGAGGCTCGCGTGCAACAGGTTAGCCACTTCAATGCTCTAGCGGGACAGACTTCATGCCAAAAAAAATGCCTTTGGCACCATGGAAAAAGAAAAACAAGGCGGCGAAGGAGAGCTCGAATCTGGTGGAATACGAGGAGGTCGGCGGACACGCAGGTGGGAGCGCTGCTAAATCCGCCGTTAATGGAGCTGGACTCCCGCCTCCACCTGCCAACCTGCGGCCCAAGCTGGTCTTCCACACGCAGCTCGCGCACGGAAGCCCCACCGGCAGGATTGAAGGATTTACTAACGTGAAAGAACTGTACAGAAAAATAGCAGAGGCGTTTAACATCAGCCCACCGGAGGTAAGTTCTGGCATATGAGACAACACTGGATAAAAGTAAATAAGATGTTTAGGCTTAAATCCACCACACCTCAAGAACATGGTATCTGGAGAAAATGTGATTGGCGTTAGAAACAAGTGGAATCACCTCAACCCAATTTTTCTCACTTGTTTTTAAAAAAAACAGAACTATTTTTATACTTGTTAAGATGGATACTAGCAGAGAAAGTTTGGGTGAGAGTTTGACAGGCTGATTTTGGGATTATCCTCGCGATGGCTCTTAAAAGAAAACTTTGGTTATCTTGTATCCACACTAGTGGTGGTTTGCATAAAGTCCCATACTCCCCTTCAGTTCACCCTACCTACATCATATCCCGAGATGCAGACACTGAGTAGTTACCGATATAATGTGTGCCTGTTTTAGATAATACAGGTTTACACGCCTGTTCAGTATCAAACTAGGAAGGAGGGAAGGGAGACTTCAGTCTGTGGAAGGCTGAATTCCACCCACATGCCTCCCAGATAGACCAAATGGTGCATTTCTACACGAAGGCCCTGTAAACAAAGGCAAGTTTGAGAACAGACTCCTTAAGCTCTTGTTTTCAAAGGAATATGTGAGTGGTATGTTTGCCTCTTGTCACCCTGATCATGACCAGATAAGCCGGCCAGGCAGCCTACTATCAGCCCCCCCCCCCTCTCACACACACACCACCAGACCCAACATATTGATGCTCAGAAACACAATCACTTGATTCACCATGCCACATCTATTGAAGCTCATAGACTAACAGGACCTCACATGCAGGGGGGGTGGGCACATGATGAGTGGAGGGCTGCTTCTCTGAAACTCTGAAGTGGTTATGGAGAAAATGTCCCTCATAAAGCTCAAACTGAGCATCAACAGGGCACCAACCACTTTTCTGTGGGGATTTGTCCCATCATGTCTATCAATAACAGTCGTAATGACTTGTCTCTGCCTCTGTCTGAACTTGTTTGAGTACAAAAAGTACCTAACAGCATGTTAGGTACGAGTGCTGCTCTACGGAGATGTTAAAGGAATTTTTTTTTAGACGTTTTGGATTTTAGCCGATTGCACTGGAGGACCCGGGTTCAAACCCCTGTGTCAGCAAGCGTCCGCCCTGCTGAAGTGTCCTTGAGCAAGACACTGATCTCGTGCCAGCTCCAGGGGTGCTGCGGTAGCAAACCCTGACCTCTGACCTCCAGAGAAATGTGAAGTGACAATTTCCAGACGGATCAATTAAGGATCATGTTATTTTTATTATTTTTCTTGTCACATTGGGAGCAAACACTATTTTTATCTCCCAGTTTCCCTGAAAGGCATTCCAGGCATTCCTCAATGAAGTAATGCCTTAAGGCTGCAAGCAGGGAGCTGAGGAGAAATGAGTTAAATTGAACTAATCTGGATGTCCCGTTAAGAGGTTATTTATGTGTCCCATGTTGGCATCTGTTGACGTAGATGCAAAAAGTGTGTGTGAGACAATACACTGAACCACAGAGAAATAACAACATGACAAAGAGACTGAGAGATAGAAGCACAGAGAGAGAGAGTGTGATGTGATTGAGGGAGTTGTTGACCTCCACAGCGTCGGACAGAGGAAGTCCCTCACGTCCGGCTTGGTGGGCACAGCCTCATATCTAACCAGATAACCCCTCCCAGGCCAGACTACCCAGGGGAGCAGCCCTGCCCAGGGCCTCCTCCCTCCATAAACATCGCCAAAGCACACTGTGGTACCCGTCGACCTGGGTCGCATCCAATCAGCACAAGGCAGGAGAGGAGATACCAGTCCTGCCAAATGAAAAGCCTCATATCGCCCAAAAAAGGAGACTTTTCTTATTGCCACCTGTGTGTTTTTAAAATTCAGAATGGGCTTGGAAATGGTTTAATTGGTTTTATGGGCCCTTAGATGCCCTGTTCCCCAGGACATCAAGGACTGGGTCAACTTTTGATTTCAAGAAGAAGAAGAAACGAAAAGCACCAAGATTTAAGACATTTTTGCATGATGGCAGCAAGTTCTACATAAAAGTGATCAAAATGTATGTATGTATAAACCTCTGTACAAAGGTACTAAAGGTATAGTAGCTCCTAACTAACTCCTACTACTCTACTCCTAACTAAGACAGCCAAACCACGTAATCCCAAATCAATCAGATAGCAATCGACCCTGCACTATTACGGTCACGGCATTATTACGCAGACTCCCAGAGGAGCTTTCAGTCTGAGCTGAATCTGGCCTAAATCTGCTCCACATGAAACTGGAAAACAATATGTAATATGATCTCTAAGTCACACAGGGAGCCGCCCAGAAGCCAAAAGTGTGGTTGTTTGTAAACGAGTGGCTTCGTGACACCGAGGTTACTTGAGTACTTACTGCGCCTGACATGAATTGTGTAATGAAGAATGTCGGTGTCTATTCTGTACTCATTGTTTGCCTCAAATACACATTTCTTTCAAGCCAGCGTGACATTATGGCATGTCTAGGTTCACTGTTTGTTGTTGCCTTCACTGTCACGGTGTGCATTCAGGCAGCGTGGCAGACAGTACGGTTGCAGTCTTTACTTGAAGGATGGGATCTTTTTATGTCTTTATTCTGCACAGGTCAACGTCTGTTTATTGCCCCTGCAGGTTCAGCTTGAGGTGTGGCAGTGTGACTTTGCTACTTGTCCACCTGTTCCCGGTGAGCAAGCCATTTGCCTAGTTTTTGAATATCCCGAGCCGCCGCCGCCGCCCGACAGAACCACACGTTCTGTTTTTGTTTTACAGACTCCAGGTAGCTGTGTTTTGCTCGGCTCTTTTCCAAGCTCGCAGCCAAACATCTCTTAATTAATCAGGGGGATTAGCTGAAGCAATCTCATTTGATGGAGTCTGTTGTTTTGTATCAGCCTTGGCTCCTACGCTCACTTCCTTATACCACGCAGGTCTTGAAAACCAAGCGAGCATTAATTTAAAAACTTTCCTGTATGTGGCATGCGTCATACTGTAGATGAAACTATTCTTGTTAGGTGTGTAGATCCAACCCTTATCAAGAAATAAGGGTGATACATTTATTTTGGTAGCCGTAGATTCATTTTGTACCAAGGTGCAAAGAGTGCCCAGTTCAGTGCAGGAAACCAGGAAACAATTCCACATAACTCCACATCTACAGAGTTTGTTTGATTTTGTTTCGCTATCAGTATTGCGAAACATACCAGGCATTACTGAAATTTATATTACTGGCATTAAGTGGATTACTCATAACCCATAAAGGAATGGGTTGGGTTATTTGATTGTTACTGAACAAGCACGCCGACTACTTAATGCTTTTGTATTAAGTAGTACTTTTAATTTGTCAAAAAGCGCTTTGGAGTAAACGATTTCTTGTGACCATAATCTGAATTATTCTTTTGCCCAGTATTCCACTTGTGTAACAAATGGTCATACTGGGTTAGTGTGTTATATAACAAGAAAGCAGTTCTGAAACATGATGTGAATGAACAGGTGGATACTGTCAATTGCAGCTTTACTACACAGGTGACAAGCAAATGCAAGTAAATGCAAGTAAATGCCGTTCCTCCAGTGCGTATGGCCGACCACCATTCCCCTGTGCACACACCACACACCCATGAGGAACAAGCTTTTCACGGCGACGAGGAATGTGTTGCGCAGCGGGGACGGACCCCAGCTGTGTGTTCGGCAGCGATTAGAATAAACTGGGTTTGATGGCGGTGAGGTGGTTGTTTACCGGGGGTTGTCGGGGCAACGCAGCCTGCAGGTCAACAACAGGTTTTCGGAGGCGAGCTCCCATTGGTCTCTCAGAGGACCGCTGTGACGGAGGAGACAAAACAACCACTGATAAACGAGATCTGGCTCGATAGCGGTCTGCTATTTGTCATCACCTGTCTGGAATGGGTGTGCGGGAGGGGAATTTGACCTCTGGTTGTTCCCCATCTCGCTCTCTTTTACTCGTTGTGAATAGTCGGTCAGTGAGCTGTCAACAGCTGACACACTTCTCAAAAGATACAGCTAAATTAAATGCAGCATTTTATCAACACACACACACATATAGTACAGAAATGTGTGGGTCTGATTTTCATTAACTTTTCACTCATCCTGTTGTCATTCTGACATCCGCAGTTGGGTAATGATTACACTGACTTAAAAGCTGATGAGCAATATTCCCTGTCGAGAAATGGACCCTCGTGGTCAGAGGAGAAAGTTATTCAATACATGTCCTTGAATGAATAATATATAATAGAATATATAACACAGCTTACATCAGCATTTCCTATTACTTAGTTTAAAAATCACAGTAGATGTAGACTGGAAAATGCCAAAATATTATCCCATTATACGTGAATTATTCCCCATATCCAGTTAAAGGCTGTGAATGGACAGCGGTTGAGTTACCAGGAGAAACCGGTGTCCCTTGCTTTTGGTCTACAGTATCTCACTGGAGGCCATATTTCAGTCTAAAGTGTATTTAACTAGTCTTACTAGTCTGGCAGGATAAGTGCTTACTTGTGTAAGTGTGTAACTACTGAGAATAGATGTAGGTGGGTGGGTATTGTAGCTCAAAGGAGATAAAAGGCTTCATTACTTGTACTTGGATCAAGAGAACAATTGTGTGAACGCAAATGAATAGCACAGCTGAACATGAAGGGAACAAAATAAAAAGGTTAATTTCCTCAATACAGTTCTTTAAACAAATAGTTTTCTGTATTTTACACACTATAATGCAGGGATGTCAAACCGTGTGCCATGGAGGGCCGAGAGTATGCAGGTTTTCATTCCAACCGAACACTACACCAGGTGATTTCACTGATTAGTCCCTCCTCTCTGGTTGAAGGTGTGGTAATCAGTGAAATTACCTGCTGTATTCTTGGGTTGGAACGAAAACCTGCATACTCTCGGCCCTCCATGGCACATGGTTTGACACCCCTGCTATAATGGTTAATGCTTTTAGTGGTGCGGTGAAGGTGCACCATTTAAAATCTTTATACGGTTAAAAAAATGTATTAATGCCCTCGTAAAAGCTTTCAAACAAATATGTATACATAGAATACGTTGTTGTGGACTTCAAATTGCATTTTAAATCTATTTTGGTCAGATTTTCCTTATTTGCCAGTGGCTCATAAATAGCTCTGCCTTGGGTGATGCTGAACAGATTGCAGTCCCACTCCTTACACCTGCCCTTTTACCCGTAGTTATCCAGGTTTTGGCCACTGCGGCTGAGGCGGTGGGAGGTGTAGTGTCTGTTCCTGTGAGTCAGGGCGAGCTGGTGTGACGCCGCTAACCGCATCCCAGCTACATGATGGTGCGTAAACGCAGCCGCTGTCAGCCCAGCGTGAGGAGAGTGTTGAGAGCTTCCTGTGTTCGGAGAGAGCTCGGCGCAACCGGCAGCCTTGGTAACGGAGCGTAGGCGTCCGCTGCTGATCCTCCCACATGCTCATGGGTAATGCCCTGTCCCGGTGGGGTGCTCTGCTATGGAAAACGAGAGAGTACGAGAGAGAGAGAAGGGCGAGAGAGAGAGCCTAGCCAAGCACACCAGCCACTTCAGCTACAGCACCCTCCTCCTCCTCCTCCACACTGCTCTCTTCCACTCTTGCCTCCCACCTCCACCGGCCTCCCCTCCATTCTAATCCCATTCTTTTATACTCTGGTAACCCAAGGCAACGTGTGTGTGTGTGTGTGTGTGTGTGTGTGTGTGTGTGTGTGTGTGTGTGTGTGTGTGTGTGTGTGTGTGTGTGTGTGTGTGTGTACACAAAAGGGGCCAAACAAGGCATGGTTTTACCACCAGAGCTTCATTGGCGCACAAAGGTCATCCTCCTGATGAACCAGTACAAATCAATCCCTTGCTACATGCAAACACGGAAGTCGGTCAGTAAATCCTGGCTTGGCCTTTTTCCGGAGCCCGAGGGGAGCTGATCTTACAGAGGAAACTACATGTGCAACGTGCTTCAGACCACGTCTTTGTCTGGATGTCCCATGATTAGAGAAGAATAGTGATTAAAGTACAACTTATTAATAGCACTGTGTCCTCTGTCTGGGTGAGGTGGAGCGGAATAAATGATTCACCACCGCCATGCTCCTCCTCTTGGCTTCCTCTCGGCCAGCCCCAGTTTGAAGTGCTGTTAAATCAGGATCCGGGGTATATCGTGTTCCTGGTGATCGCAACCCCCCCCCCCCACCCTCCCCCATTCCTCTGTCCTGCCAAGACTTTGCAGCCACAAGGTGTGAAGCCAGATTTCAACATTTCTGGCACAGCAGGAAAGGTCACTTTCCCCGTTTTGTTTCATCACATGCTGGCCCTGCCTCGGGACTCGAAACACAGCTGCCTCGGTGTGATGACACCGTAGGGCAAAAGAGGGCATAGCTCCGTCGACATAAAGACAGAGCTCCCTGGTGGCTCCTCAATTTAGCACGCTGACGCAGTGCTCTGTCATGTACACTCGGATGAAACACTTTTTTTATTTTTGAGTTTCAGTTTTCAACCTTTGACTGAAAATAGATGGTCAAGGATTCTTTTGGACTGTGCAGATGCCCTTAGTGTTCTCCCACACTAGGGCATCGTTTTTATTCAATACAAACATTATAGAGTTGTTTCATTAATACATCATGTTCTTCAGTGCCTATTAAATTGTTTTCTAAATAAATAGTTTCTGAACATGTTTTTAGTATGCCAGTCTCATCAGCTGCGTGTGTATGGGTGGGTATGTAACATATGTGCCTGCATGTGTGTACACAGATCCTGTTCTGCACCCTGAACACCCACAAGATTGACATGGAGAAGCTGTTGGGGGGGCAGATTGGCCTGGAGGACTTCATCTTTGCCCACATTAAAGGGATCAAGAAGGAGGTGGAAGTGTTCAAATCTGAGGACGCTCTGGGTCTCACCATCACGGACAACGGAGCGGGCTACTCTTTCATAAAGGTATTGTTTTTTTGTATTTTATTTGTTCAGTGAACTTAATGGTATCATGTAAACCAATACCTGAGTGGCTATCTTGTATTTCAAAGAGGCATATTAAAAAATACTGGAAATGAAAATGGACTGAGTCTTGGTTATCAGTAAACCGCAACACAAGCAAATGTACTTTGGTAAAAAACTTTATTGCAAGTTGGCAGGTTAAAAAATAAAGATAAGACATTTATGTACTGTATCAATATGCCTCCCATATAATCCCCTGTAACAACTGGTGATGTAATAAATTATAATGTAATAACCTCACTATTATAATATCCCACATATTATTACTTTACATAACTGATGATGTTTTAATAATAGTGACTTGTAATAACTATTACATTCAAGATATTAATACTATTTATTGCAGGTTTTTTTTCATTTCACCCATTATGAAGTAATACACGTCGGGTAATGTAATAATGTGAGGAGACATTATCCAGCTATTTAGTACATTAGTTTTATTACATTTTCAATCCAATAAGAAGGACATTAAATTACATTTTGACAAGTTATTACATCATCTGGAAGTTATGAGTTTCTATATAAGCATTACAATACTCAAATCAGTCAGACAATCTTCCACAACTGTTCTGCCCTGAAGATAAAAGTATTTGATAACAATCATATTGTGTACATGACAGCAGATGATGAATAGTAAGAAACTACACACAGATCACACATTTATTCATTGACTAATTAGAGTAACTTCCATATGGTGAATACTTTCACAGTGGAGATTATTATTGAACTTGGTATTTTCATTCTGTTGATGGAGACTAATGAGCTTGTTTGATCTCAGTAAACCTGCTCTACCAGAACAAATTGCTCACATGTGCCATCCTGTGATGCTGAAGCAGCACTGCAACCTGATAACAACAGTATTTACGGTGATTCAGTATGCAGCATATGAACCTCCAAGGAGACGGGTGTGTCTATGAAGGCAGCACCAAACTTGGATTAACTGGTATAGAGTATAGAAATGAAAATGATTTTGGATAGTCACATATCTGTATTTATTTAAACTCCCACGAATGCAAATAATTGTCCCATGTTTTAAATGGTCAACCAGATTAGATTTTAGCACAGAAGTGAAATGCGCCGCTTCAGTAACAGGATGTTTTATTCCTCCTGAGGAGAAAAGGGCCAAGAATCTATCATTCATATTCAAAAGGTCCCAAACCTACGCAGTACAGATGCTCCTGAATGAGTGGGTAGATCTGCATCGCAAATGACTGTTCTTTTTATTTAAAGCTTTTTGAAGTGTGTCATACTAGAAATTATCGCGCTTGTTCTCCCTCCATGGAAACATTTTTAGTAATAGCTATTTTTGTATTCTGCTAAGACAAGTGGTTTCATATCAATGGGCTCAACTATGAACACAAGAGAGCTGATTTTCTGGAATAACTTGATGAATGAGCAAAAACTGCAGACTGTCTTGGTATTGCTCAGGAGCTCTCGTATCCATTCAAACATATGTGTGTGTGTGTGTGTGTGTGTGTGTGTGTGTGTGTGTGTGTGTGTGTGTGTGTGTATATATATATATATATACACACACACACACACACATATACAGACACACAGACTGGTCTCATATCTTCATGATGTGTTTGTCCTTTTGTTTTGATCTGTGTTTTGTCCTTTGTTGCTCTCCAAAGCACTTTCAGACAAACCTGTTTTTTATAAAAGTACTTTCTTCTGTTCCTCCTTTTGTCTTCCTTCCCGCCATTTTTCCTCACATGGCAGCGCATCAAAGACGGCAGCCTTGTGGACGGGGTGAAGGTGATCTCCGCGGGCGACCACATAGAGTGCATTAACGGGCACAACATCGTGGGGACGCGGCACTATGAGGTGGCCCGCATGCTGAAAGAGCTGCCCAGAGACAAGTCCTTCACACTCAAACTGGTTGAGCCTATGAAGGCCTTCGGTGAGTAAGACACAGGATATCCACAAATCTACTGAATCTGGGTCAGAATCAGTTCAACAGATTTACAGAAATGTGTCACATTGCTGCAGAGACATACTGACATCGCAGATAGTAAAACAGTACATACTGACCCACTTCGTACAGGGACAACTGAGGCCTCACATACAGATCAATCAATACACATTCAGCATTCAATCACTATGTGCATTCAGGCAGCGTGGTGTCGAGTAGGGCTGGGCGATATGGACAGAATAAATATCATAATGAAAAGATATTTCAACATCGATGCATAACAATATCTGCAAACATGCAAAATCATGTCAAATAATCAAGTCGATGTTGATTGCATTGAACTACATGCCAAAATAAAACTATGATACAAATTTTCAAATAATATTCCTTAATTTGTTTCAGATCTCGTTTCATGAGAGATTTTAATTTGCATTTACTTTTTATCATTATTTTAGACAACAAAATTGTGTCACATCAACACTATCATAATTCATCAAAATATAATTGTCAAAAGATGCTAAATGATAATATCAATGCTTTGGCCATCCCTAGTATACAGTATGATTACAGATACTGTACCACAATGCTCAACAAAAGTCAGTATGTCATCAGCATATGTAAGCACATTTTGGAGACACCAATCATTGTCTTGACATGTGTGGCCTTCTATAATTCTAACTGTCATCATTAAGATCTCCTTTTCCATGTTACCTTGTCTGTAAAAGGCAAGTAACAGCGAAAACATCATTTCTGGTGCTGTGATCACATTGTACATCAACGTAATAGATTATTTTTCAACTAGCGACAGTAACAAAGTTGCAGAGAGATTTGGGATTTTGTCTCCAGCTGTGACATCTGAAGTCTCCAATTGTCCTGTTGATTCTAACAGAACAAGTACAGTTTCTGAACAGTGACACGACACATTAGTGGTTTTGACAGGTAGACCTAATGAACTAGCAGTTTATCTGAATGTGACTTCAGCTTCTCTGACTGCCTCAGCAGCCCTCATCTCTGCTATAGACAACATAGTAATGTTAGACTGCTTGGCTCACTAGTTAACGTTACCTACTGAACTGTTAGCATATTACATATACATATACGTGCACTTCTTATACAACAGTGTGCTATATTATAAAATGTAACATCATTGTAACAGTCCATACAAACTAATGGATGATGAACCCAGTTTTCACACCGAATTGTGTGAAAGATCGCAACTAAGCCAAGATAAAAAATGTCACAATAATACAAATTTCACTTCCTTTTATTAATTAGATCCCGTAGAAAAAGGTTTTTACCACATTGTGACATGATAAATAGCATATTACACGTCTCAGTCTCACAGATGGTTTATCATCTTTTCAAGTATTGATGTAAGGTGTAAGTAAGGTGTTGATGAGTGCAGTGTGTCATCTGAATTTGACATTTAACGACAAAAACATTAGATGACTCATAACATGAAGAGTAAACCATAATGTGATGTACTTTTGTAAGAGCAGGGATATTTTTTTTCAAAGTACTGGATTACTCATCTTGTTTATGAAAATTACATTTTTGTCTACATTTTGTGACACGTGACACTTTTGCTGAGTCCACCTCGTGGCAGCAGGTAACGCTTGTCTCTTTTCTGATCAACAGAAATGCTTGAGCCCAGGTCAAAGGGCGCCAAACCTGCCGGCGAGAACAGGATTGGTACAGGGAGAGGGACGCTGAGACTGCGCTCCAAGGGCCCTGCTACTGTAGAGGAGGTGGTAAGTTTCTCTATGTGGTCCAGCTGAGACCTGCGTCTGTGGTGTCCAACTGCAGATGGACACCACAGACGGTCTCCATCTGCCAGTCCAGCCGTCATACATAATTAGATTTTGATGAAACTTATGCTCATCACTGCATCACCCCAGAATTTATTGAGGATCAATAAAGTATCTATCTATCATTTTCAAAATTGCGCTGAGTGATCCAAGGGAGGTACTACAATTACAGGTCAAAACAAGGTGGCGTATTGTCACTGATTTGGCCCAGAAGGGGACTGCATCATTCCTGAGGGGAGACATGTTTACTATCGCCTTGTTAGATTATGGGTTGAACATCTATTTTGGTTAGTCTGTCATGTCAGCCATGTGGACAGCAGCAACAGTGGTTTGTTTGGGATAAATAGAAGAAGAACTGGGTAGTTAGCATGAGCAGCGATAGCCACCGTGGCTGAACAGACAAAGAAAACAGCGCCACCTAGAGAAACTCAAACTCCATCAACAGAAAATCCAAGGAGAAAGACGTCACAGTACTGGACACACTGATTGTTTGATCTCTGGGAAGAGGAGTGAAGAAACACCACAGTGACAAAATTTTAAAAACACAACAAAACGAGGAGGTCAAGCGGTTGTTTTTCTTTTCCAGCCAACAGAATTTGAGGAGAAAGCAGTAAAGAAAGTGGACGACCTACTGGAGAGCTACATGGGCATCAGAGACACTGAACTTGGTGGGTATAGAGTTTCATCGTTAGGCATCACCCCCAAATATTGATTACATTATTAGTTACTGTGTACAAGTCGCTGCTGATAATGCTGCATGGAAATTCTTTGAGAGATTAAATCATGATTTGTGTTAGTAATTACATCCTTTTTCAAATAAAAGTTCATTGCTCAATATTTCAAAATAAGTGATTAGATCCCCCAAAATGTTGCTATTTTGTGAGGAAAAAGTCTTAAGGTTGCTAATATCTTCCATACTATTCAATAATGAGAGTATTTTATTTGAGTAGGTGTTAAAGCTTTGAATTAATAGATATTTCATTTTGAGTTGATGAGATTAGATGAGTAAATGTCCAACCTCAGTCTTTTTAGGTCCGCAGGTCTCCTTTAATATGAGTATATTAAGTGGTAAGAAACTTGCACGCCATCAAGAAAATGATAAGAAAATGAGAGGTTACTGATGATGAGTTTCATTTTGAAACTCTTCAGTTTTCCTGCAGTAAACTAACCACCCTTCCCTCTCCAGCTGCCACCATGGTCGAGGTCGGCCGTGACAAGAAGAACCCAGATGAATTCGCTATGGCGCTAGACGAGGCCCTCGGAGACTTCGCCTTTCCGGATGAGTTTGTTTTCGACGTCTGGGGGGCCATTGGAGACGCCAAGCAGTCCCGATTTTAAGTTTGCAGTCCCCCCAAACTCCCTTCCTCCCCAATCCCCTGCACGTAATCTCCTCAAAAGCCAACTGGACAAATTTCAACCAGCCCAAAAGGGCAAACAGGGCTGGATGAAGTGTTCTTAACATCACTTTGTCCTTAGGTGTAGCTTTGGATGGAAGGTCTTAATGCAGCGACTACGGTGAAGGGGGAATTTACAATGTCAGCGTTTCTGGTGTCTCTAAAAGATATTCATGAAATGTGGAAAGCCGTTCCAACACTGGAATCGTCTTGGATGCTGACGAATTGGTGATTCATTCCAGATGTTGTAAGCCTTGTGTGCACCCCCCCAGAGACAGGATCGCTCTGACTGTATTGTAGATGTTGTCCTGTCAGAACAAACCTAGTCAACAATGGTCTTTTACACTGGTTTTAATGGTACGTACACACCTCTTAAAGGATGATGTCTTAAATTGTAAATGATTCACTCGTTTTAATCACACTTCTTTATAGCTGTGGTAACTTTGGATATACACATCACATGTATCACACAGCTTTTTATAGGCTTTTTTTTATATTTCTTATGTCAAAATGCTGCTGAGTTTAAAACAGCAGCGTTGTGTAATTAGTGTAATTATAGTGATTATAGCAATATTTCTATCTGTCAAGAAAACCTTGTGTTCCCCTCACCTCTCTATTGGTTACGGGCTGCTATAGGACTTTTTAATCCTCTAAATTACCTCACTTTGGAAAATCCTGACCTTTTGGTCGCGGTTATGTCGATGTCCCTTTTATTCTTGACATGTGATTTTATTGAGTTTCTTCTCCGTGCCCTTACTCATCTCAGCTTCAGCCTTGCATCCATCTGTCAGTAGCTGGAATTTATGGCAGACGGTGCTTGACTGAGAGAACAGGGTTTTATGTTCTACTGCCTTTAGCCAAGTCGATGACAAATCCAACATTCCTTCCCGTTGTGATGTTTTTGTACAGCCTGTTAGTATGTCATGATTTGAGGTATAATAGATGCACGCTTATTTTTTTCTGTAATTTATATTATCATGAGAAATCATATGCTGGAGGATATTTTTGGCCCTGAGACATGGCTCACCATGAAACCTAGTTCTTTCCTAATCCAGCCGTCTGGAAAGGCTGTCGGCAACGGGATCATTTGCAATCCAATGGTTTAAATGCAGTCACACACTGTAACAGCACTGTTGAAACCACTGTCAAACTGAGTGTAAATAGACTTGATCAGTCATCTACTGATACAAGTCAACACAGTTGCACATTGTTTGACGAACCATAAGGGATCACTATATAAGAGAATAACATTTGATACACTATTAGTGCCGTGTAATTACTGCAAATGGTTCACAATGAAAATGACAAACTATGTGAGCTACAACAATAAAAAACATTCAATACAACAAACTTTATTTGCACACATGTATAAAATACAGCAAGACAAAACACTACTTCACCACTTTGTTCATCCCTTCTTCAAAGAAAATTAAACAAGGCCAGTAAAAAAAAAATGAACCAAGCAGCAAAATGTTAACTTTAACTCTAAATAAGTGTCCATAAATTGTGAGGAAGAAACAAATAGGCCTAACTATGGTTCTGATTCAAATATCAGGGTTTTTAAATTGAGTAATAATATGAACCAAAAGTACAGAGCCCCTTTTATAGGCCAGGGCTAATATTGTGACTGGTATAATTTCAGTACTGTAGAGGATTTTGGAAGCACATCACTGGAGGCCATGAAGATATTTCTCTACCAATACAAAGTACCTTGTGGAGGTATGGGTTAGTATTAAATACTGCAGTAACCTGGGCTAGCTTGACTTGGTTTTATCCTCTACAGTCACTATATGGCATTATATTCAAGTACAGTAGATTTCAGCTATACACGGTTAAAAAAGAAACAACTGTATGAGTAGTAGTTTTGACATATTGGATGGGATGGGGGGGGTGACTTCACAAATGTTTAAAATGGTTGGTTTGCTTTGATCAGCACGATGGACTCCACTGTCCCCACGCACTTATACCAACTTTAAAACAAGCCAATCTGGCACACAACCGTTCATTGACCAAAGTAGAAATGTAGAAATGGTGTCCTGGGCTGTCGGGGGGTTCAAGGGGCTGTCCTGGGCACCGGCTCGGGTAGTGGAGATGTAGCCCTTGGAGCCCGGTGCCCATCTCGGGGCTCCTCACAGCTCGTCTCCGACATGAGGCTGCCTGAAGGCGTCGCCCGTCAGCTTCTCTTGTGCGTCCTTCATGCCGGACACAACTGTGTGAAATGGAGGACACAAGAGTTTGAGATTCCCATCCTGCTAATGAACTTCGTTTGAGAGGTTTCATTCCAAAACGCTACATATCCGTTTGGGGAAAACAAGATTTTTTTTACCCAATGTTGGTTGTCCAGCATTTAAAAAACAGATGATCCATCCTCTAAAATGTTAGTTTTCTATGTTGAGGACTCTAGATAATCAATAATAATAATAATAGTGAGTTTTCCTTTCATGCCAGCAATCGTTTTGACTGAGTAGGTGTCACATTGTTGGAGGAGAAAACCGGTGTAATTTAAGTAACAGCCCATGTACGGCTGTCTGTTTAGTTTACAATATCCCAATCAGTTTGCAATTCATGGCTGCACGTAATTCGATTTTCTTTAACATTTACTCATTTATTACTTTTAAAAACGCAAACTTTATGGCGTCAACGAAACAGAAACAAAACAAAATTAAGGCTGTTTGCTGTGATGGGTTATCTCACAATTTTCAAGTCTGTGGAAGTTGTTTTTTTTCATACTGTACAAAAATGACAACAAATGTCTTCTGAAGGAGGAAAACGAGTCCTGATCTCTGCTGACTGTGTGCAGACACCAGGAATAAAGTAAAAGGAGAGGAGCAACCTAGACGATTGATACCAACTTAAAAACACCACCAGTATTATCCTTTACATGGTAGATGTGTCATTTTGGAATGAAACTAAATATTTTCCAGCACATGAAGAGGACCGTTACCTTGTTCTGCGTTGCTGTAGAAATACTTGTAGTTGGGATTCCCGTTTTTGTTAGTGATCTCTGGGTGGACTTTCCCACTGGGATCTGATAAGGAAAGGTGAGACGAGTCAGACAACGTACCTGCACTGTAACATGGAAGTATTTCAACATGCATTGTGGGAATTTCAACATATTCCATTCAATCCACACAGAATGTCAAAGCCTGGTGCGTCTAGCATTACATTGCTGTTCCCTGTGATTGGTGATTTTAATCTTTGAGTCATCCACACAGCATTATGGGTACTTTACCAAATCTTGATTAGTATTTTGTGTACCCAGTGAAAACCGTACAACATCCTGGCATTTTCAGTACATTCATGCTGGGAGAAGAGGTTTGAATCCAGCACTGAAACAGCCTATGGATTAGCAGGCTCAGCACGTTATTCAGGCGGGGTAACGGTGAAATCTCTCCAGAAGATGTGATTAAGGAGAGTGACACGACCGCCTCCTTACCGAGGAAAAGAATCCTAGGAATGTATCCACCATCCGGGCTGAAGGACTCATCCTTTGGCTCCTCCTCATCCTGTTGAAAGAGATGGATGATGAGCTACAGGCCCGGTAACTAATTCCACCCACACCATTACTTTATTTGCACAGTGATAAAACACAGAAGTGATAAACCATAAGGGCAAAACACAGAAAAACAAATTAATGTGTGCATGAGTGAGAAAATGACTCTTAGTATAAAAACATCTCACCTCAAAACAAAAGCAAAGCCAACTGAATTACATGACAGAAACTAAATAACACAAATTACATTACTGACACGTAGGGGAAATAAATGAAAATGTAATAAATGTAGCTGCATGCAAGTGATCACCACTGTCAACATTTTCTTACCTCCAGGTTGACCATGACAAAGTTGTGAGCGAGCTCAGAGATCTCCTTGGACTCAGCAAATTTAGGCTTCAGGGCTGATGAAAAACGACAACATAGTAAATGGTTATCTAGAGCCTCCAGCAAATCCATGATAAGGACATGCCTTATTGTCATAGTCTTTATGTAACTCGATGTCGTGCTACTGTATGGCTGCTTGCACCACAGATGTTCTCCTTTATATGGCTTCAGGGTTAATATATGTCTCATCCTCTTTACAACTGTCACTACAATGCAGTGCATAAGGTGCAATGGGTAATCAATCAGTTTTATTAGCCAAGTCAATCTGCACATACAAGGAACACCACAAAATATTAAAATTGTATATAAAAATTTAAAAGTACAAATTTAAGGATAGGTCTCTTGTTGTGGTAGTATATAGTATAATATTACACTTTGTATATGTCATTTTATATAAAAGTGTAATTTTATATGCAAGTAGTAAGTGTAAGTAGAATATAAAAAGTAAGTACAAAACAAGTGTATAAGTGTATAAAACAATTAAATACAAATCTAAGAAATAGGTCTATATGCACATGGAGTGATGATAGGTGCTGATGGGAAGCTGTAGTGGGTGCAGGTGCCACTCAATTTAAGGATTCCTATATGGTATTCCTACAGTCTAGACAAGCCAATAAATGTTTCTGAACGTCTTCATATTTCTCCTGAAGCCAGAAAACAGAGCCAAGACGCTCTGACCTAACTCATGAGAAATGACAGAAAAGTTTACTGTCACTGGGTGGAAGTATTCACAATACTTTTAGTTCATCAAGCAAAAGGATGACAAGCACATCGGACATCAACGCCCTTATCCCGATTTTAGAGTTATCCCAATTTTAGAAAGTAAGGGAGGATGCAATAGCTAATTTGAGTGTAACAAAAAAGTAATACGTAACAAATTACTGCTCCCCTGGAATATATCATATTTTTGAAATGGGTTAATAGTTATTATTAGTTATTACTACTATTTTGAGTAACGAACACTGGCCTTGACCTGCTCCTTTGACAATGATGAGGAGACTGTTTGACATTTTGTACCCAAATGAGTTTTATTTTATCGCAGTGTTTAACCATCATACTGTATGTACCCTAATCTCGACCCAATTTATCCTCTATGAATCAGCTCCATATGGAAGAAATCCTACAACATATTCTTAAACTGAGCTGTGTAAAATGAGGTTCCCTTTTATCAGTGGAAGGAGAGAATGATTTACCTTTGCAGGCTCCACACCAAGTCTTGTGGATGATGACCATAAGTGGCAGCCCACTGTCAAAGCAAACACATAACAGGCAGACATCAACCACTGATCTAGCATCAGATCTGAGGCTAATAACTTTGACCTAATTTTCTTGGTCATCAGGTAACCTAAGACTGTAGTACAGGTATACACTGAGGCAATATACACTGAGTAACATCTGTTTTCCATGTTTTAAAATAGACTGGCCAGGAGAATATATGTGAAAGCGATTGATATCACAATCAATCTACTTCAATCATAAAGGGGAGCTGTAGATGAAGGACATGAGACATGACAAGGAGTTTTAGTCCTTGAGACAACTGGCACATGGGCTGCACAAAAGGGAGGTAAACACAACAATAGGAAGTGTTTCCTATATTTTTATGCTCAATGTAGTCACCTAGCCTCTGCTTCTTTCTTCCCATCGTCCAGAGTCCTCCAGTGGATGTTATCTCCAAAGCCTGTGGGTGATGAATCAATAAATACACCAGCTTCATGTAACTGGTGTTAGATTTCTAGGTCAGGTACAATGTGAATACAAGGAAGAGAACATCCTGGAAACTGTAGTAAAATACCACTGAATAGGTGGTAATTCAATATCAAGCTACGGGCAAATATTCCCTCACCTGTAACTATCTATTTATATAGTTAGCAAATTAGTTCGTTTGGTTATTTGTCAGCCAGATACTTCTCAACAAGCCAGTTATACTAATAACGGGCTAATATCGGCGGTTAACCTGAGATACTAGAACAAGGTGTTCATGTCTGGTTGGTAAAACACGCCAACTCCTAGGCTAACTGTCCCGGATACGGGCTTTGTGTTCCAGGATCCTGGTATAAAGAAATCTAGACAAGTATGACGAGTATTAATTACCAAGCTTTGAAGCGAACAGCTCTGGCTACACACACAGGTACCCTAGCTACTGACATTGGCTTTAATTATTGCTCTAAATATCACTTACCTCGCCCGATGTCCGCAGCTACAACGTCATGAAAATAAGACAAAGTGAACAAAACCTGCAAAGATGAAAATAACGCAATATTCACTAGACACGACTGCATTTTTGACTGGTCTTTGTTGCAACTGTGACTACTGCGGAGCTATCTGCAAGCACTGCTGCTCGTCAACCAATCACCCGGAAGTAATTGTGCACCTGTACGTAACCTTTACATTTCACAATAAAGGTCTTCCTTTGACTTCACAAGCTTTGCGATTAAATCTTTGGTGTACAGGGCAAAGTAGAAGTGACGGCTGATTTCTACCAATCAAAAAAGACACCGCTGATTTCCCTCGTTCTGGTACACTTGAGCCTCGTTTTGCCTGGGACTTTGATTGGTGGAAATAACTGGACATCACTTTTTAAAATGCTTTCAGAGAGATTCAAGATTCAAGATTCAAGAACTTTATTTGTCACATACACACACAGGGTGTGCAGTGAAATTAAAAAGTGGCAATGCTCAACAGGAATGTGCAAAGGGCAACAGTACACAGTATTTACAATAAAAAACCAACACAATATTTACAGTGTTACAGTAAGAGCTCTATAAAAAAACAACACAATATTTACAGTAAGAGCACTATAAAAATATGGTAATGAGAAATTGTATGTATGTAATATAATATAAATTATGTGTAGTCGTTACCTAAGTGTGTGTGTGTGTGTGTGTGTGTGGGTGTGTGTGTGTGTGTGTATGTGTGTGTGTGTGTGCATAAGAGGGGCAGTGTGTGTGTCTTGGTGGGGGCCCTGGTGAGGTCAGAGTTCACAGTCCTGATGGCCTGAGGAAAGAAACTCCGTCTCAGTCTCTCTGTTTTGGCAGCGTGACTACGGAGGCGCTTGCCTGACCGCAGCAGCTGAAACAGTCCGTTGTTGGGGTGGTGAGGATCCTTCATGATCCTGCAGGCTCTGGTTCTGCACCTCCTGGTGTACAAGTCCTGCAGGGTGGGGAGTGTAGTTCCAATAGTGCGTTCAGCCAAACGCACTACTCTCTGCAGAGCCTTCCTGTCCTGAGCGGAGCTGCTGCCAAACCAGGCAGTGATGCTTCCTGTCAGGATGCTCTCTACAGCTCCAGAGTAGAAGGACTGAAGGATCCTCCGGGAGACTTTAAATTTCCTCAGCTGCCTGAGGTGGTAAAGGCGCTGCCTTGCCTTTCTCACCAGAGTGTCTGTGTATGAGGACCATGACAGATCCTCTGTGATGTGGACTCCCAGGTATTTATACCTGCTCACCCTCTCCACAGAAGTCCCATTAATCCCCAGTGGTGAGTACGTCCTCTGTTGTTGTGTCCTCCTAAAGTCCACAATCAGCTCCTTAGTTTTGGTGACATTCAAGAGGAGGCTGTTGTCCTGGCACCAGAGTGACAGATCAGCGACTTCCTCCAGGTAGGCCTTCTCGTCGTTGTCGGAGATCAGGCCCACCACCACTGTGTCATCCGCAAACTTGATGATGGAGTTGGAGCTGAACCTGGCCACACAGTCATGTGTGTACAGGGAGTACAGTAGGGGGCTGAGGACGCAGCCCTGGGGGGATCCTGTGTTCAGGGTGAGGGGGTTGGAGGTGTGTCTGCCCACCCTGACCACCTGGGGCCTGGCGGTCAGGAAGTCCAGGATCCAGGCACACAGGGGGGTGTTCAGTCCCAGCTCAATCAGCTTGCCAGCCAGTCTGGTGGGGACTATGGTGTTGAAAGCTGAACTATAATCAATGAACAGCAGTCTCACATAGCCCCCCTTCCGGCTGTCAAGATGGGAGAGTGTGGTGTGCAGTACCTGGGAGACAGCATCATCCGTGGATCTGTTTGGACGATAAGTAAGGTTTGGAAATGTGAGAGTATGACAGTGGAGAAGGGCTTAATTTATAAAACCGTAAATCGTGTGTGTGTGTGTGTGTGTGTGTGTGTGTGTGTGTGTGTGTCTCTGTCTCTGTCGCCTCCTATTGGCCAACAAAGGTACTCCATTTTCGGGGCTGTTCACATGACATCACATCCATGCCACCGCGTGTTCCTGTACGTACAGATGCGTCAATCCAAAACAGAAATAGCGAGAATAACACCGGACATTTGGCTATTTTACTTTCAAAATAAAAGCAGACAAATGTGGGGGGGAAATGCGAAAAGGCAATTCTTATTCAATTCCCCACATAATACTCTTTAAATATATGCATATGTTCACTGTGTTAACTATATTATTAACCTTTACTTTGTATAATTCGAAAAACAACGTACGTTCAGCTATATAGTTTTATTTGGGAAACATTTGACCGGAAGTTGTGTTCTTTATTCCCGCTGTCTTTACACTGGTTTGCTCAGTTAGCCCTGCTTCAGCTCATGAGTGGAGAACATTTCAGCGGACTGCTAGTTAATTACTTATCAAAGGTAAGAAATGAAAATAGCGACATGGTTTAGTTAGTGGTAAACATCCGAGTCGATACGTTTTATCAGCTATTTTGATGCTGACGTTAGCTGTCTCTTTAGCCAGCAAAGAAAAAAAAGCTTGTTCATTTGCCATGTTGCTTAGCGAGCTGCTAACGTTAGCTAGCTTTTTAGCTAGCAACCTAACTGTAATGGGCAGAGATTTGCCAACTAATATTAGCTCCGGTGGCATTTCAACAACTTCTATTAACCGGTGCTGTCAGTACGGCATCAGTTTAACTAGCTGACCACTGCTGACAGATGATAGCTAGCTAGTAGCGAACAAGCCCAATGCTGTCCGTCGGGAGAGCTTGATTAGCAGGTTGTTAACGTTAAGTGAGCGTAACGTTAGTTTTGTGTTAATAAAATTGTGTCCAATAACTACATGTAATTAACTCTTTAAAGATTGGTTTGGTTTATGAAACAGCGTGGCCTGTGAAACGTAGAAGCTCAATTTGTTCACCACTGTCAAGTTGTCATTTGGTTTTAAGTGACATTCATGGAAATCAGCTCATTTAAACCTGTTTTTCAGATAGAGCCATGAATCAAGAGAAGCTTGCCAAACTTCAAGCACAAGTCCGGATAGGCGGAAAGGTAAGTTACAGTACACTTGGATTTCTGTGGTGTGTCATATATTCTCATGCTCTGTTGGGCCCTGTTTGCACAATACCCTTGATTAAACCCCTACTCAGCTCAAACTATCACAATCTCACTTCGGACCTTCAAGATTGAACGTTCAGTTTTGCTCTGTGGTTGGTTGAAGGAGTTTAGTGTCGTGCAGCATCTGCCAGGTCTTTCCCCCTGACCTCAGCATTCCCTTTATGCACGAGAGCGTTGGTCCATTCAGCTGTGGCCTATGGCATTGTTCCTCTTTCACTGAGAGGCAGCTACCTCACCCACACACTAGATGGCGCTACTCACTGTTTGTGTATTACTAAACTGGACAGAGGGGCCTTGCTCCTACCGAGATTAGTGTTACATCTTTTCTGTAATGTGTTGTTCTGGCTAGCTCTAGTTTTGTGTTAACATGTGTTACACTTTAGCTATTTTCTAGAAGTGAGTGAAAAGATGTGTTTCTTTATTATGATTAAAACTCTAAAAAGGATTAAAGAGTTTTTCCTTAAATCCTGGTTGTAGGAAATTGTATTTGTCATTTTGGGTAATTCAGTCATCTTTAATCTTTTTTTTTTTTTTTAACTGCACTGACACGACCACCTGTTCTGCCCTCAGGGAACAGCCCGCAGGAAGAAAAAGGTTGTTCACAAGACAGCAACAGCTGATGACAAAAAACTCCAGGGCTCATTGAAGAAACTGGCAGTCAACAACATTGCGGGAATTGAAGAGGTAAAGTATCCCTGACAACATAAAGGAAAGCTGAAGTCAGTATCACGGCTACGTGTTTGTGTTTGTCTTTCAGAGAGCCCCGACTGTTTTATCTTTGTCATGTTTTAAGTGTAAGGCAAGATAAAAGACAATGTGAGCTGAACTTCTGCGTACTCCAATCATGTGAACATGTCAAGACTATTTATAGAGTACTTTTAACCACAGGTTTGTCTCAAAGTGCTGTAGAGAAAACAAAGGACACAGAAACAGATACAAAATGAGAGGCACGGAAATATTATTCACTCATTCAGTGATGCTGTTGCTTAATTCATCTGTTGCATTTTGCAGTAATTTAACTTTAATATATTTATCATTGACTATAAAACTGCAGTAATCCAAGATCTAGGCCTAACTATGACACTTTGCAGTTTTGTTGCACGGTCAGTAACCTGACATTCACACAGCTATGTTCCATGTGAGAGTTTTTACCTTTTCAATTTGTTACTTTTAACACAATTTTTAGTCTCTAGTTTAGTCTTCTGGTGCACTCATCATAAGTCGCTCTAGTTAAAACCATCACCTAAATGGCGAGGAGGTAAAAAAAAAAGAAAAAGTAAATGTTATGTTCTGACATAAAATACTACTGACATGAAATGTTAACTGTGCAGAATGTTGTGATGGGCTCTAGAGCCTCAAAGCCCGACTGTGTTTTCCTCTCAGGTGAACATGATAAAAGACGATGGGACGGTGATCCACTTCAACAACCCCAAAGTGCAGGCCTCTCTGTCTGCCAACACCTTCGCCATCACGGGCCACGCTGAGACCAAGCAGCTGACAGAGATGCTTCCAGGCATCCTGAGCCAGCTGGGAGCCGACAGCCTCACCAGCCTGCGCAAGCTGGCCGAGCAGTTCCCTCGGCAATGTGAGTAGACGCACACGGGCACAAAGTCAGGGTTCCCTCCGGTCGTGTTATATCTGGATTATTCACAGGGTTTTGAGAGATGTATTCTGGACAGGGAAAGTCAGCAGAGTTCAGAAACACTCAGATGTGATGGGATGGGCAGTAGGGTGGTGTAGTGAGTAGACAGAAGACCTGGGTTCACCTCAACACCCCCCGTGTTGGCAAGTGTAATTGAGCTACTAGTGGCAGTGGTATACTTCCAACAAACTCAAACTTGCTTGAAATAGAAACACAGTCGAAGACGCCGTGGCATGTATATTTGTTTATACTCGCTGCGGCTTTGAATTGTTCTTTTATTTACACTCCACATCAGCAGGGGTGCATGAGGATTAAAACTGTAATCGTAACCCAGGGAAACTGGAAAAAGCGGTGGCAAAAATTCACAACAAAAATGACAACAATGGCCCGTGGTGAGAGCGGACAAAAGCAGCTGAGGGAATATGAGGATTTAGAAACCGCTTGATTGTGAGAGAAAGGTGCAGATATCCTCCAACAGGCTGAGCAAGCTGAGCCTGAGTTGACCACGAGATGTCAGAACGGAGATGTAAACAAAGGCAATGAACCGAGAGAGGAAACTGAGACGCTTTTCCACAAGGCAACACAACAAATCATGTGATACTTGAGACCAATTGCAGGCGGTCACACAGTGGGGGCCGGTGTGTGAAGGATTCGACTAGTTTGCCCTGCAAGCCTGTTCTCACTGTGCAGTGTGCAGACAATGCAGCACTTTCGTTTTTTAGTGTCCTTTTGTCTGTGTGAACGTGCCGAAAATTAGTTTCCACTGCAAGTATACCGTGGCCTTCAATCCCTACCAGCACCAGGGAAGCTGTTCTGTAGCTGACCCTGAGACCTCTTTGTGGAGTGTCACAAAATTAATTGGAAATGAATCCACGCTATCGTTATACAAAGTCAAACAATAAGGAGAAGTAATGGAATTTGGTGGGAACACGAACGCATGTGCCCACGCTAACTCAAGGTTGTAGTTGCGATCAAGGAATTTATTTTATTACAGAGCTGCAGACCAAATGTTTCTGTATTCAACTTGGATTTATTTTTTTAAATCGCAGCAATGGAAATGAAAGCAGTCAAGGAGGACGAGGGTGACGAGGAGGAGGACGACGATGTACCAGGTACAGATTCCATTAACTGCCCTTGATTTATTGTTGTGATACTGATTGTATTGTTTTTATTTCATGGGTGAATTTAAAATGTTCTTCTTTCTGCTGGTGATGACACTTACCAATTTAGAGGATGTGGTAATTAGAGCTTCTTGCGTTAATTACCCTTATTTGTTCCAGTTTTGTGCTGTAGATCATCACTGTTTTGAAAGGGTTGATATCCCATTTTGTAATGTTAGGAATAATGTTGATGGTGGGTTTTTTTCATCAACCAAGGACTAATTAATTGCTATACAAAACAAAAAAACAAAACTGATCCTTGTCGTCCATCTGACAGATCTCGTGGAGAACTTCGACGAGGCCTCGAAGAATGAAGCAAACTAATGAATCCCTTTCGGCCAACCGTTCCTCTTGTGGACTCGCAAAGGGCCTTTCCTCTTGTGGGGAAACGGTTGTCATAGAACTGCGTTGCGTCCTCTCCGGAGGACGCGAACCACTTCAGTGTATCTACAACAACATGCAGATACAGTAGGTTTTGTGTTCAGTAGGCTGTGATATTCTGGACCTGCTGAAAGACCCAAGATCTGTGCAGCTCTCAACATCCAAAGGACTCAGTTGCCTTGGAAATAAGCTTTCTACATGGTTAAATCCAGCGCTGTTAATGTTGCTAAGTATTTAAGATATTGTGTTTATTAAAGTACAATAAAAGTGAATCAAGACCTTTCTCACTTAGGCTGGTGATTGTGGATTTATTAACACATTTTGGGTTATTGATTTTTCTTCTTTCTTAGTTTTCAGAATATTCCTGTGTGGACTGCTGGAAGAATAGTTATCACTTCAGTGCCAACTAATGGGAACCCACATAAAAAGTCACATTTTTCTACATATTCTCTTTTATGAGCAATTTCAAAGCGGTGGATTAGGTCATTAATGTTAAGTATATGTAATTGGTGCTTATTTTATACATAGAATAAACACTAAACCTGAGAGTCATACAGTGAGCCTCTCTGTGTATGCTACCTTGAGATACATTAGTCTGCCAATTCACAGATGATGCCTGAGCCGTTATGTAACACCCAGTGATGTAGTGAGTAAAGTGTGACCTGGGTAAACTAGCATCAGTAAACAACAATCAATTATATTTTCAGAAGAAAATACCCCCTCTAAACAATCTTTTAAATACCTTGCATCAGTTAGATACTACTTACTAAGATATATATATTATGAGTATACATCTTCATGATTTATTTCAGCCCAAAAAGGAATGTGAATTCTTCAAATAAAATGTTTTAACTGAGTTTAAGTAGGTTTACGCTCCACTGCATCCCTGGCATCCCTCTACATCCGTGGCAACACCGTTAATCACATTTGAATTGATTGCTATCGGTGACGCGCCGCGGTCCTTTGCTGCATCGTTTTGATCAAGGGCCGCTATAATTCACCACAAGAGGGAATCCGTCGCGCAAGGTTACATGGGATGAATGCCATTTTGGCTCTACGGTGTCGTAACATAAGCAGGACCGAGCTACAGGACTCGCCATCCGCCCGGTTTGAGCCAAAATGTCTCTGCTGCTGCTGCAGCTGGCGGCTGGAGGTAACCTAACCGTACTTGTAGGATACGTCAAGCTAGTCAGAGATAGCTGGTGTAACACCGACAGTAATGTGATTTTGCCTTCAAAATAAATGCCTAAAACGTCACTTTTGAAAGATACAAATATTGAAATACTGGGGTTTGCAGAACAACAAAATTGCATATAAATACTCGGTAGAATCATTAGATCATATACGGATTAAAACTATGGTCGTTCAGTAGATACTATAATGATAATTATGTATAACGGTGTATGCTATTACGTATGTTCAGTCCCGGGGGTTTATTTTGAAAGAAAAATGACCGGAAGTTGTATTTTGTTCTGGCAGGCTTGACACTGGTCCTTAATTTTCCCCATATTAAACCTTGGGGGAGGGATCCTTGAGTGCTGTCGCACAACTACAGTAGACTACAGGCTGTACTTTCCGACTTGCACTGTTGGAGTCTGGCAGTAGTGGTTTACACAGGAGACTCAAATAACATTCAAAGGCGATTAGCTATGCCGGATGCTAACAGAGGGTTTTCGTGGCACTGTGCTTAAAGATGAGGATTCCTCCAGTGAGTACTGAATTTGTTTTCATTTCATAGCTCTGTTGTTGCACTACTAACGTTACACCGCCATTGCAACGGCAAATATTATCTCACTCAGGGGCAACGTGGATTGATTTTGTAATTTGTTTAATCATATTGATTGCTGAATTGGTGGCTCATCCCGAGAAGGTGGTGTTTACAGTAAATTCAACCTGCACGTTAACATATCGCGCCTCCTTTGCTTTACGAGCTCTGGAAACACTGACTAAAACATTAGCAGTGGGAGGCTAGCTTCAGTGGTTGTGGGAGACAGGCGGGATTACTCCAGGAGGGCATCTTTTAGTGTAATATAACCGGTAACGGTAGCTATTAGCCACAAAGCCCACCGGGTCCGTGGCGATGTGACTGCCCGTCAGAGCAGCAAGTAGCTGCCGTTACTCGGCGCACGACCACCCGCTGAACTGCTGCTGCTAGCAGCTACATTTCCCCGGTACAACGTGTTACTGGCTGTTATTATTTTTCCTCGCAGAATTGTTAG
This sequence comes from Hoplostethus atlanticus, assembly GCA_034670405.1. Classification (NCBI taxonomy): domain Eukaryota; kingdom Metazoa; phylum Chordata; class Actinopteri; order Trachichthyiformes; family Trachichthyidae; genus Hoplostethus; species Hoplostethus atlanticus. The sequence continues at coordinate 75,421 of JAXDDX010000099.1, forward strand.
CAGTTTTCACAACATTGTGCGAGCGAGTGGGTGATAACTATTTGGGAAATTTATTCGCGGCCTCTCCTAATTCAGTGGGCATTGAATTGAGCTAGCAGCACAACACCAGCACAGCTAACTTACTACAGTGGTCCAAGTTGTGCTGCAGACCCAGCCTCCACAACGGGCTTTTTATAGCCGCTCTGCTTTAGCTCACTCTATATAATAACACAGAGCAATTTGATTTGTTTACCTAGCCTGGTCTCCTGGATAATAAGCATCATGTGAGGCTACTTTTGGCCTGCACACGGGCACAGCCACAGTGCCACTTTTGGTTGCATAATCCAAGCTAATGGTCAACTCTGTATTCCTGCAGGCTGGTTTGGTGAAGGGCTCTTGGTGCCATATGTTTTGCCCTACCTTGTAATTTCATCTGCAGGCCTTAATCAAGCTTTGAAGAAGTGGCTCCATCCCAATGCCACCTTGAGTAATCTTCACATGTGTGAAATTGGAAATGAATTGGCTGCTAAATGGAAGACCAGGTTAGAGAATCTGAAAGTGTCTTTTTTTTTCTTTCACCGCATCAGTGTGACATTATTAAAAACACCATTGATATCACTTGTCTGGTCCTGTGGAGGATCTGATTGCCGAAGGGTTGACTGGATGTAACGCTTGCACAGGACATCTGATATGTGCAGGTTTCATGCCTAGAGCAAGAGGAGACGATATTAAAGTGGATCTTAAAGCGGTATTCAAACCCAGGGGGACAGACTGAGTAGACTCATCCAACAGGAGCTCTCACTGTGTGTGTAGAGTAGCCCAGACTGCTAAAGATGTAGGTTACTGTATGCTTTCAGAAAGTATTACACGTCTCCCCCAGATGGGAGCCCGGCAGCATGTCTTTTGCTGTTTTTTTTGTCTTGTGGTGTTTAAATGTAGATCAAAACACAGGGGAGAAGGGAATCTCATAATAGCTTTTGACATTTGCTGTGAAGCAGGGAGCCTAAGAGCCACTTTCTGTGACAGGAGGACAGCCACTCTCTTCACCTTTCCCTGTCTTAAAATCTCAGCGGGTTACGCTTCTCATCCGCTCTTGTCCTGTCAAAGAAATTATCTTTTTTTTTGAATTGTGACCTATTATTTCTTGGGAGGATACTCACTTGTGGCATGTCATTTTTTTCTGTTATTCTACCACTTCTTTAATCACTAGCAATTCTTGCTGTTGCACAAAACATATCGAACCTCTTACTGGAGGAGGGTGGACGGCTCCCAGTCCGCTCCCAGTCGAGGTGTGAAGCGTTACACCATGTGTCATTCAGTCATGCGATCAAGTTGTCAGAAAGTGATGTCAGTCTTTTCTTAAAGGGAGGAAGTAATCATTTGAGGTTTCCTGTGTCCACCCCGATAGACGCTGTCTGGAGCAGGGCAGCAATAACAGGAAACAGGGGAGGCTTGTTCTGACAGAGGGGACGTAGTGAACTCTGTGTTTTAGCATGCTGGCTTGTCCGAGCTTGTTCAGTACACCCTTGTCTTATTTCATTTCAGTGTCATTCCAGGATGTCCAGTCACGCATGGCTATCGAGTCACTACGACGTTAGACCGTTTCATTAGCAGGTCTGGATTACAGTGAGGGCTATTTCAGGCTGTAGTGAATGGGGATCAACTGCAGTCGGCTTGATTCAAGCATAAAAATGAGCCCAAGGTCCGGCTGTCATTTTCTGTTGACTTTGACTGTTTGATTGAACATTAGCGCTTATATTTTTTACAGCAGTTTCACCCAATATCTATTGTTTTCTTTGTTATGCCCGATTGTTTTTGACACACAACTGTAGAAAACCTGCTAGGGCACATTAATATTTCATCCCCTGTGCAATGACATTGATCTAACTCAATTTCCAAACACTTTCGTGGAAAGAAGTGCATCTTGGGCGTGGATTAGGTGGGGTGCACAGTCATGCACAGTCTTGATTTTCTTATTTTACTTCTGGCCACGCTACAAGTAACCGCTTGCTCCTCTTTAATAGTTTCTTTTACAGACATTGAATGTAATGCCGTCTTGCTACTTGCTCACTCATTAGTCAGGTTGTTGGGAGTAACGCAATCATACACAAGTTACGTTTTTCTAGACACTGTAGCTCGTGAAAACTACCCGAGAAGAAGCCAGCGCTTTCAGTACGACACGCTCGCTAACACTCTCACGCACTTGTGTCTCCTTTAGCGCGTCATCCCAAGTTTACATGTCTAAAAATACTCCTTCCCTTACTTTGACTAAAGATGCATTATTCAGAGCCTCTGCAGAGTAATTAAATCTTAATCAGGGACGGGCTCCTGTCCTCATGGAGGCGTGCGTGTGTGTGTGTGTGTGTGTGTGTGTGTGTGTGTGTGTGTGTTGATGTGTGTGCTGGTGTGTGCACCGTCCCCGAGTTCACCGGAGCTTTTCATGCTCACATGGTGCGAGTGGTTTCAGGGAGTCTTTCTTTCACACAGAGTATGACGGGAGATCACTTTGCTGAGGATCTTGGAGGTCAGTTGAGTTAAATCGCGTAGAGGTAGGACAGAACTGACGCTGTTTACGTAACGTTGTATGAACGTAGATGAACCTGATTCACTCCGACCGAACTAGATCATCTGGTGCACTTTCCGGTTTTGCTTGTTGTTTAAAAAGGCGCAGCCGTCTTCACGCTGCATTCTGCTGAGGCGTTTCTGTTGTTTGTTTCATAAAGCCACATGGCGTTGCATATACAGACTACTGATACCTTGTCATCACATCAACAACAGTCTTCCTCTTGGAGCGGACCAAGTGGATAACTTTTCCTTTTTATTCAGTAGTCAGCGGTAGAGAGAGACAGGAAAGAATTGGGTGAGAGAGAGAGAGAGGGGATGACATGCATGCCATAGGTCCCTGGCCGGACTCGAACCCAGGACGTCACGGTTATGTGGTATGCGCCTAGAATAATTTCTGCATGGTGGTAATCCTGATAAAATGTGTAACTGTCAGACTGGTAAACTGGTCCTGTGTTGCTCAGTAGCACGGTCCGGTCTCCCTCTAGGGTGACCCTTAATAAAAATATATGCACTCATGGCTTCCAGTGAATTACACAAGTTGAATTGAATGTGGTCTGCAAGATGTTTTTTTTTTTTAAGCTATTATATATATTTTTGTATTTTTATATCACTGGTGCTCATCGCTCATTGCTGTGGTGTTCCTCACTGCTCTTCCCAGAGATCATGTCAATCAAACAGTGTGTCCAGTACTGTGACGTCTTTCTCCGTCGATGGAGTTTGAGTTCCTGTAGGTGGCGCTCTTTTCTTTGTCTGTTCAGCCACGGTGGCTATCGCTGCTCATGCTAATCACCCAGTTCTTCTTCTATTTATCCCAAACAAACCGCCGTTGCTGCTGCTGGAAACATTTAATGCAATAATCACTTAATGTGTGCCAGAGTTTTTCCCCCAGTAAAGACCCACCTGACAGAAAATGTAAAAGCTTTCATGAGCTGGGTTGTTCTTGTTCTATCAATCAGTGATGGAGATTTATTTATATGAAAATGTGTCAGATTATGCTGCTTATTGTTTTCTGGCTCTGATAGTCTGAGGGTTTTCCAAGAGGTCTCCTTCTGTCAACCTTGTTGGTAGCGTGGCTGGAAAGGTTTGACCCACGGGTGCGTACTACATGTGTCGCCTCTTCCCCTCCTGTCCTGTGCCGTCACTGTTTTGTGCTGACGGTGTGCCCGAGCTTGCATCTTAAACTAAGCGGAAAATGTGTTGACTCTGCTCCTTTTTCTCCGAGGCCTTCACTCTGCGGAATATTTGGTCTCTGGTGTAATCCCTGATCGCTCTTGTCCTTATGAGAACGACCCTGATGTTCAGCCTGGATGCTTTTCGCTTGCAGCCTCCCACCCCAAGGTCTCTCCATCAGCAAGGACAGACGGGCTGGTTTACTGTCATTCAGGCTTCAGTTGTTGTCCATTCATGAAACCGATTGCCTCGTCTATTTCGGGATAGAAGCTCACTGTGTATGACAATGTGTAATACACTCCATCATGTCACCCTCGCTGTTGCTATTGCTATTTCTATTGCTCTCTCCGCACACGCTTATAACCCAGAACTGAATGCAGCAAGTTCACATTCCTGGCTTTTGATGAAAGTCATTCTGGGAAATCACTTTACGAAATAGACGAGGCAGGCTGCGGGAAAGTGGCTACAGCAAAAAAGTAAATTACAACACTTCATCACAAAATAACTCCTGGAATGCGTTGAACATCACCGATTGATGATATAACAGTGAGAGTATCCAAGGGTGGATTTTTCCTTTTAACTTGGAGAAAGTTTGATTGAAATGAATTGAACTAAATGCAGCAATTTGGGCTTTGGAGGAACTTCCCATGTGCGCTCACTCCATGGCACACCATCTCATGTGAGTGTGAGGGATTTATTGTTTTGTGCTGTAAGTACCTCACCTTCTTTAATGTGCGTCTAACCAGTCAAACACCAGTGTGCTTTACTGAATGGTGTTTCCTCAGGTGTGGGCGCTGGGCGCTTGCCAGACTGGGTGAAGTGAGAGCTGAGAGAGAGAGAGAGAAGCCTGCTGAGATTAACACCGCCGCCTGGGACTGCCGAGGAGGACCTCTGTGCAGGTGAGGACTGACACCGAGAGAGAAATGTACACTATGCAGGCTCTCTACCCGAGCCAGGAAAGTATTTGGGATTAGGATCGGATTTAGACTGTTTCCAGCTCTTTGAAACTATGGGGAAAAAAAACACAAATCATAACAAAGTCTGGACATTCACCACTACCACCCATGATGTGATTAGCAACAGGGAAAGTAGGCCCTGAAAGCCTCGGGTTTGCAGGGGCCCATACAACATGCTTGCCCCTGGGATAATCCAGACCAGCTACCACCCTGTGAGTCAGACCATGCTGTGGATGTTGTAAATATTAGGGATATTATTTGAAGCAGTGAGTGTTCAATATGCAATTTCTTAAAAAATATGTCTGGAAATAGTTTAGAGTGTAGCCTACACAGGAACCTTTACATTTTAGATAATTCTGATGTTCTCAGACTTTCAAAGAGTTCAACAGCAGCAGAAGCTTCTTCCTAGATCACCAACATTACAAACAGCCAGTAGTAAAGAGTGCAAGAGTCAGAACTGGTACTGTCACGATATTCCCGTGACCCTCGGATGATCACGGAATAGAGAAGTGCCAGGAAAAGAAATAAGAGAAGTAAGAGCTAAGGAGAGAGTTAGGAGGGATCTGTTATATTAGAGTGAGTAGAGGAGGAAGAAATGAAAGAGGAGAGATGATTCAGTGGGGGTGGGTGGGGTGATGTGATGTGAGGCGTTGCTTCAAGCCTCTGTATACAGTATGGAAACGGCTTTTGGTGTTCACAATATAACAGTGTAAGTATCCACGTATCTACAGTACCTGTATAAAGTATGGAACTGGGTTTTGTCCTGCCTCCAGGTTCACACGGCCGCCGGCAGGGTGGAGCTTCCTGACCCATGGAGAATTACTTCCAGGCCGAGGCCTTCAACCTGGACAAGGTCCTGGACGAGTTCGAGCAGAACGAAGGTTAGGCTAATAGGTGCTTAGTAGGTGTGGACGGGAGACGAGGCGGATGGGGAAAGACATAGCTGCGGGGTTCAAGTTTGAACAGGGCTGTGGCGAGGATGCGGTGATGTAACCCACGGCATGTCGGCGTCGCTGTGAGTTGTGATGGCAATGAGAACGCAGGTGTCAGACAATCTGCCGCCCGATGAGTTTGAGTAATATTTGCAGGTGGTGAATGAGGGTGGGCAGGGAGGGAATAAGGACTAATTGGATTAGCCGTTTCCCCTGGGCTTGCGTGAGACGGTGTAATTGGTGCAAAGCAGAGTCGAGAGCGTAAAGTTTTCTTAGTGCTCGCTGAGGAACGAGACGTGTTGGGGCGTTCCACAGGGCTTATTTCTGCTAATTGTAAAGTAAATATTGCGTTAGTGAGCAGTGTGTCTGCTGACTGCCAGCTCTCCAATAAAGGGTCTGTTTATTATATGGGAGACATTGCTGTTTTCCTGGATGCTTCAAAGGTGACCCCAGAATAAACACCAGTTCTGCTGATACACACACTTAAACACACACACACACACACAGTATGTGAGTACTACTGTATGTGCTTCTGCCACGGCACCAGGAGCTCAGTGTGTATCGGCTGTGAGTCATTATCTGTGTGTCCTCTGCCAGAGATCCAGCTTGGCAGATTAACTGTGTGTGTGTGTGTGTGTGTGTGTGTGTGTGTGTGTGTGTGTGTCACAGCATTCATGTGTCAGGTTGACTGATGGCTCCCAGAGGGACCAGAGCCGTTTGGCCCACTTTCTCAGAATTTCCCAGTCCATCCAAACACTAATTTCCCAGTCCATGCCAACCTCATTTCTCCATCCATCCCCTGGTTTGGTTTGTTCCTCCCATTTTTAGCTCGTTCCATCACCTGGGAGTGTGTATCTTTGTATTAGTTCTCTTTAGGCAGTTCATTGGAGGATTCCTGTCTTGCTATTGTGGTTCATGATCTCTTTGCTGTTGGCCACATCCTCTTATTGTCTTGTAAGTGATAGGAAACCTGCACGCTATAGAAAAAAGGTGAAGATAAAAGGTTTATTTTGCAAGATATATATATATATATACATTTGACCATAGTTACTCAACTGAGACCTTTTCACCTAAAGACTAAGCTTTGATGTCAGTGAAGGCATCGTGAGCTCCATCTAATCCTCCATCTTCCTCTCTTCTTTGTCCCTCAGATGAGACGGACACTCCCACGCTCTCGGATGCCAAGTGGACCCAGATCCTGGCCCCTCCGGCCCACCTGCTTTCGCTGAACCCCGCCCTGGCCCACGCAGACCTCAGCCCGCGGGACAGTCCGCTGCCCTTCAAGACCCTCCCAGACTCTTCCACCGGCGGCTCGCCAGGCGCCGACCCTAAACGGCTTCCTGGTCCCGAGCCTCCGTCCTGGGGGGAGGAGCGACCCGGCAGACGTCCACAGCCCCCCTCTCCCCCAGCCCAACATCGGCAAACTGGTGGGCACCGACGACCTCTCGCCACCCCCCTGTGTTGGCCTGTAGCACCCTGGAGAACGGCTGCCCAGCCAGCCCTGCCAGCCCAGAACTCAATGGGCTCAGCAAGGAGAGTTGCTCTCCTCCTGGTCCTCCTCCAGACCACCAGCCTGGTGCCTCTGACCAGCAGCCCCATGGTCCTGAGGAGCAGAGAGCTGTGTCAATGGGGGGAGGTCCCCACGTCAGTCACACTCACTTCACCTTTGAAGAAGCATTTGGACAAGAAGAGACTGCAGCTGAGGAGAGTCCTCCAAGTTTGGAACCAGCATTGCCAAGCAGGGAGAGAGAAGAGGCCGTTATGGCTGTTTCCCAGGACTCTGGTCAAGAGAGACGGACGGCAAAATCTGAGGAATACCAGGGAGGAAGTCTCCAGAATGGGGGAGGGGTTGTTCAGGGTGGTGGCGAGGGGCGAGAGAATGGCGTGTCCTCCGATAGGCTCCAAGTAGAGGAGAATGGGAGGAGAGGTGGTCCAGAGGGACAGGTAGACCAGCTCTCTGGGATCACAAGCCTCCCTAATGGTCTGGAGCAGGAGAGAGGAAGCCAAGCCAGGCATAAGGAGGTAGAAGAGAACGAGGAGGACTTTTCTCACAGTCCTATACCCTCTAAAGAGGACTCTGTGACTGAGGAGAAAGAGATGGAGGAGAGCAAGCAGGAGAGTAGCGATGGAGGAGGAGGAGGAGGAGGAGGAGGAGGAGGAGGAGGGTCAGTTAGTGTCCAAACAAAACTCAACAACAATCGGCTGCAGCCAGTCAGTGTGCCCTATGGTGGTGCGCGACCCAAGCAGCCCGTCAGCCTCAAGCTCCAGATCCCGCGGCCCCTCTCGGGCCAAGTCCAAAACCAGCTCGGCCCTTCCCCCGTCAGCAAGAACAAGAACGTCGAGACCCAGTGTCGGACAGGTGTAGCTTCGGAAACGGCGGTCAGCGGGGGAGACCAGGGTGCGGTTGGGGTGAATGGAGAGTGTGTGGACTCTCCTTCCCTGATGCCCACAGAGAGCCCAGACAATGACCTCCAGGCAGGCCAGCAGGGGGCGCTGTCCAGGAAACCCTCCAGCTCCCTGGGCGAGGTGGCCCCTGTGTGGGTGCCCGACTCCCAGGCTCCTATCTGTATGAAGTGTGACGTCAAGTTCACCTTCACCAAGAGGAGGCACCACTGCAGGGCCTGCGGCAAGGTCAGTGGAGCTCTACAGCCGATGTACACCTCTTCTTGAGATTGGAGACATTTAGCTGATGCTTATATCAGAGTGACTGACAGGTAGTCGCTGTTAGCTGCAGCGAACAAACGTTTTTTTTGTTGGTTTGTCATTTTGGATGCCATACATTAGCCTCTCTGCCATTTGGTGTTAAGTCCAAAATCCCCATGGAAAATATGACTGGGGATTTTGCCCAAAATAAGGACTATATATAGGACTAGATATATTATGTTTTGTTCCAGAGGTTAAAGGACATCAACCAATTTAATACCAATAATCTACAATAGCACTGATGCATTGCTTGCTTTACCTTTTTGCTGCTACATTCAGATGATTACAATTTTCATAGCATTGCATTGAATAGTTATTATAGTTGTTACTGTGAGCTAATCACGTCAAACTGCCTGCTAGCTAGCTAACAACTGTTGTAGTCCTCTTTCCCAAACGATTAGCATTTGGCTAACAATCGATCTAAAAAGTAATTGAATGACAAAAATTCACAAAGCGGATATTAGTTGATGTATTTCACTTAATGGGACAAAATGTAGTATAGCTAGTTAGCCTCTGTTAGCAGAGACTTTTTATTTTTGCTGTTGCAAATTGATAGTTTAGTTTCCCTTATCAATGTTGGACTACACACCAAATGGTGTGGTTGCAATGTTACATCAGACTTAAGTTCTCTATTGAATGAATGAAGACATTGCTCTTCCTGGACAAAGTTAACTAAAGTGTATTTATAAAATGCCTTTAACAGAAAAGTTTCATCACAAAGTGCTCAACAAAAGGAAAAAATACAAGGATAAAAACAAGAGAGCTGATCCAGATACACGGTAGAGTAATATGCGAACTTGAACAAGCTGTGTTGGACTTAATGGACTAGAGAAATGATTAGATGCAGTAGTTTGGGTTCCTTTTTCGGCCTCTGAGCAGATTAGACTCGGTGGGTGTGCAGGTAGATTTCTAGCTGTCTTTCTGCATGCTGGGGGGCCGGGCGTCCACACTGTTGGAGAAGTGGCGATGTGGTCGCTGACGCTGCACCGGACTGCTGCTTAATTTCCCATGGTGGTGAACAAACACACACTCTGCCACTTGAGCAGGGAGGAGCTGGCACTGCAATAACACCGACATCAGCACCGGGCAGAGAATAGACACAGAGGGATGCTCAGTACATGACCGCCACCTGACTGGCGGATCTACCGACAAGCTGATGACGTTGAGGCACTGAAAGTGAAAGGATCTTCTGTCATTTACTAAGTAGATGTTTGAGGATAATGATGGATAATGAGGTGTTGGCCCCATGACGGTGCCCTGTGCACAGCTGCAGCTCTTTGAAGTGAAAAACACAGGAAATCAATGTCCATAAAAACTGTAGGCTCACCGCACACTTAATCACAACTCGTTTTCAATTATTTACCCTTTAAATTTTTCATGATGCAAGTAAAATCATTTGGAGCAAACGCTTCTTCAATGTAGGAGTGTGCTATTAATGATGTGTGTGTGTGTGTGTGTGTGTGTGTGTGTGTGTGTGTGTGTGTGTGTGTGTGTGTGTGTGTGTGTGTGTGTGTGTGTGTGTGTGTGTGTGTGTGTGTGTGTGTGTGTGTGTGTGTGTGTGTGTGTGTGTGTGTGTGTGTGTGTGTGTGTGTGTGTGTGTGTGTGTGTGTGTGTGTGTGTGTGTGTGTGTGTGTTTCAGGTATTCTGTGCAGCATGCTGCAGTCTAAAGTGCAGGCTGGTATACATGGACAGAAAAGAGGCCCGGGTCTGTGTAACCTGTCATTCTGCTATAATGAGCGGTGAGCAACTTCAGTGGAAAATTAATTGCTCAGTATTTATTTGTGTCTCACATCCCGTACATGTTAAGGTACTTTAATGATGAAAAAAAAAGATGATAATCAATTAAAAATAAGACAGAAAAAGAAAAAGTGAAGAAAATGTAATTAACATCAAAGTAAACAATAGATAAAAACAGTGGTCCATGTTTATGACGAGTGGAAAGGATCAAAAATAGGCTGCCCTGACTCATGATAGGGTCGGAGTGGAGAACCTTGTGATGGTAATGTTCACAGACGTTTTGTTTAGTACGTCACGTGTTACAAGACAGGGGAAACGTTATCTTGAGCGACAGCGTTTTCTCCTCTCACGACTCTTTAAACGTAGACACGTCATGTGCGTCTCCCGAGTTTATTATTGAACCGATCCACTCGTCATACCTGGGTGACTGTGATGTTTGCCCCCTTTGTTAAAAAACAAGGCTGAAAAGGTGTCTAGAGATTTCTTTACATAGTGTCAACCAAGCAATCTCATTGGTTAAAGATGTGTCACGACCATGTGAATAAAGCACAGCTACCTCTTCATTCAAAATGGATCCATTGTTTACATTGTTTACACATTTTAGTTGATTCTCTTATCCAGAGCGGATTACAATGAGTTAGCAGGTAGTGGTTTGGTGTCTTGCTTAAGGATGCTTCAGCACGACAAATGGCTGTTGTGGGGATTGAACCTGTGACCTTCTGGTTATGGGACAGTCTCTCTAATCACTAGGCTCTCCTGCTTACCCCTCTTGTAACTTCTGCTGATGATGTCCTCCTGTCTCTGTCAGCTCAAACGTGGGAGAACCAGGTCAGCGGAAACAACCAGAGTCCGAACCCCAACAACCCTGCGGAGTACTGCTCCACCATCCCCCCGCTGCAGCAGGCCCAGGCCTCTGGGGCGCTCAGCTCCCCCCCACCCACCGTCATGGTGCCCGTTGGAGTCCTCAAACAACCCGGCTCCGAGGGTACAACCTTCACCAGAAATAAATCCTCTTACCTCTTCATTTTTTGCCTTTTACATTTATAGCCGCGATCTTAAAGTATGAAGCGCCGTTTGATTTCGCCCGTTAGTTCCGCCTTTGCTTTCCGTGTTTTCTGCCACTCCTGATAACAGGGTTTGCTTGCATCCTATTTTTGTTCCAGTAACCTTGCAGTGTTTCAGTTTGTGTGTTCATGGGGATAAAAAAATCAAAACAAGAAAAGTACATACTCTAATTCTGTGCATGCCCCTCACCTGCAGGGTCCCTCTCACGGGAGCAGAGGAGGGTGTGGTTTGCTGATGGGATCCTACCCAATGGGGACACAGCAGCAGAGTCCCCCAAACCTCCGCCCAGCAGCCCCGTCCCCTCCCGGTCGCTGGCGGTCGCCCCGTATTCCAACAAATCCTCGGCTTCTGAGTCCTCAGAGGTAAGCGTGGCACTAAGTCACACTGTCTCCTGCATAACATTCACCACAGCTAATGCTGTTCGATTAGCTTGTTAAGGCGAATTAGCCGCTTAGTCGTTAGTTGAAGGATTTCATAAAGACATCTTTGTTTGGGACTCTTGGTGATTCCTTGCTGGGTCACGAATGGCAACAAACCGGCAGTAAAAAGGGTTCAGAAGAAACATTCCACGTTGGCTTAAAAATCGGAGTTAGCAATGGTAGCAGACTGGAATGCACAGGGTTCCCCATGAGCTGCTGGCTAACTAGTTTAAGACCGAACAATGAATTGGGTTTTTGGTTGTTTGTGGACATGCTGTACACTCGCTGCATTCCCAGCGCCAACTGTCATGGCCAGTTGAACAGAATGATTGTTGCAGCTTTTTAATGGCTTTATCTCAGATGGCATGCTATGCAGACATATCTCAGATGGCATGCTATGCAGACATATCTCAGATGGCATGCTATGCAGACAGTCTGTGGTTTCAGACCTCAGTATGAAGTCAGGCTTTCCCATGACATGCACTCTGAAAGTCACACTGGCATCAACTCAGGAATGCATGATTTGACTTCACTGCCAACGGTCCTGCTCAACGGGGAGTTGACTAGCTCGCCAGTGCATAAGCTACATGCCAAAAGCTACGTGGTTAATCACAGTTTTCACTCCTTGCTGCTGTGTTTTTTTTTACTCTTCTCCCCTTTTTATCACTTTGAGATTCACGTCCATGCTGGAAAATCTAGCTTGAAACCTAGCTGGTAGCTGGTCGGCCACTTGAGACCACCTACCAGCTCCTGCAGGTCCAGCCAGCTAACAGCTTAGACCAGCTCATGACCAGCTTGGCCAAGCTGTTCTAGCTGGATTTTACATCAGAGTCAAAGTGAAAAATGTGGTTAGAAATAAAATGGTTTCTTTGTTGAGAAAATAGGGAAGCTGAGAGCAGGGGAACGTTGAATCAGCAGGTTTTAAATGTAGTTCCAGAAGCCGGGATCTTAACCACCACACTACCTCTGGGCACAATTAATCGCATTACTGTCACTTACGAAGCAGATCGTTTTAACCAGGCGATCTGATAGGTCAAAGACGCACGCCAACCTGGCTGATAATTCCAATATAGCACCGCTAACTGCTTTATTGGTTGCTAAGCTAACTCTTATAGTAACCAGGGCGCTAGTTAGCTATCTTTCTGGTTTTCTCCTGTCTGTTATCCTTATGTATGTACACTCCTTTGAAGAAAACATTTCAATCCGTACACATGCAATGGAAGCCATGATATAAAAGCCATGATACCCACACGGTGATTATAGGTGCTGCCGACGGTACTTGGCTGCACCTTGTACTTACTGCATCTCTGTCGAACCCATAATCACAGTAAAGAACACCCTCTCGGATATCGGCGCCGTATTATTGCATCCCGCTATGTTATGACTTCCATCTACCTCTCCTCCCCCCTCTCTCCCCCACCAGGCAGCCCACACCCCTGCAGCCCCGGTGGGCAGCCCCGTGGGCAGCTCTCTCAGTCTGATCCCGGAGGACGGGCTCCCTCCCATCCTCATCTCCACTGGAGTCAAAGGAGGTACGGGAGGCCACATCACAGGTGCTTGCCTTCATCCTCATCATTCTGCTGCCTCCTCATTGCTCTGTCGGATCCTGTGTGTGTGTGTGTGTGTGTGTGTGTGCGGGCTTGTGTTTGTTAAGTGTGTTTTTTACGTGCTTTGTATCACGGCTCATGTCACCACCGCTCATTGCCAGTAGGTGAGGAGGTGGAGAGGATTTATACATGGAGAGGGTCCGTTTTTCTAAAGGGGTTTTGCTGTGATTGATGGCCTCAAGAGGGAAACGAGTCAAGCTGTTTGTTAACTCAGCAATTTGGTCAGATCGTCTCACCATTTATCTCCCCCCTCCTTTCCTTCTCTTACCTCATCTGTGGCCCCCTTACCATCTTCACCCCATTCCCCAAACCTCACTCTGCTATGTCCATCCTTTCCCCGTCATCCATTCTTCCTGGCTCTTCGTCTAACGTAACCCTGACTCATCCCTTCCTCTTCCTCCTCTTCTCCACCCCAACCGACCTCCAGACTATGCAGTGGAGGAGAGGCCGTCAGAGATTGTCCTTATGCAGCAATTGGAGGAGGGAGGACCAGACCCCCTGGTGTTCGTCCTCAACGCTAACCTACTGGCCATGGTCAAGCTTGTCAACTGTGAGTTCCCCAGCTAGCGCCACTCTACCCAGTAAAGCACCAGTCTGTGATTTCACACTGACATTTACTATCTCACCTTCTTATACAAGGGTTGACAGCATTTGACATCTAAACAGTTTTACAAGTATTTCGAGGCAGTCAAATGTGTGTTTACGTTATTAATAATTTGTTGACTGTATCTTTAAAATGTGATGGATTATGGAGTTCTTTTAAATGTGGTCCTGATGCAACTGGATCACTATATCTACCTCTTGCCTGACGCTCCCGCAGACGTGAACAGGAAATGTTGGTACGTGACGACGAAGGGCATGCATGCCGTTGGCCAGGCGGAGGTGGTGATCCTGCTCCAGTGTCTGCCCGACGAGAAGACCATCCCTAAAGACATCTTCACCCACTTTGTGCAGCTCTACCAAGAGGCCCTCGCTGGTAAGAGCAAGACGAGCGGCTCCACCAGGAGGCCCAGTAAGAAATTGGACCAGGTCCGCCATGAAGCCCCTCTTGGGGGGGATAGTAGCTCATTAGTAGAGCAGTCTAGAGGTCCACAGGTGTGTCGATCTGTCTCAGTCAGGTGCTGCCCAGTTTAAAATGAGCTAACCCTAAAGTAATGTAATGCAAGGGGAAAATGTTCCAGCTCTACTTTTAGGCCCGCCGAGACGCCAGGTGCACCTTGTCGTCCTCTATTTGGAAACCAGGTTAGCGTCCTCCACTAATGAACTGTGTCTCGCCCTGCTCAGGAAAAAAAAACCGCTCTAAACATTAGCGTCCTGCTGTCAGGTCGCCTCCCTCCCGGCGTGGCACCCCCACCACCACTTGTCCTGCGTTTTGCCGCCGTATGCTGCGAGCGAAAGCCGCTAATATTGGGTGACTTTGACGGCCGGCTCCCCTCGGGCTGCTTCTCTTCACATATTCACCACACACCGTGGCGAAGCCGGCCCTGTGGAAGGGAGCCATATTGCCTCTGTCGTTCCTGGTTAAGTTGCTGTCAGTCAAGGCCTTGCGAAGAAGTGCTGGCTTTAGCAGAAGTCCCGACCGCTAAGCCTCGCCTCGCCATTAGGGTTATTGTGTTGTGTGCCATCCAGAGCCAGTGATCTCTCCCCAAGATAATTAGTAACATGAACCCTGTGTGGGTAATATGAGGTTGTAGGCCGAGCATGCACAGCTGTCAGAGAGGGTTAGTCGGAGAGCGGTCGAGAAGAGATGTTTTATTCACTACTGTAGGACTTTGTTCAGACCAAGCAAGGCTCTTTATCCACACAGAATAATCCAGGATATACACAGAGCCTTTTTATCTCGCCTTTCAGAGGATGAGAATTGAAGTTTTTCCTCCTCTTTCTGTCTTCACTCCTCACCCTTCCTCCCTCTTCCATTCCATCCTCTTCATTCTTCTTCCCCTCACCTCTTCTCCCCATCCCTTCCCGTTCTTCCTCCTCACATCTCCTGTATCGCCAACCTCTCTCTTCCATCCTCTCTTTTTCCTCTCTCCACCCCCACACCATCTTCTCCATCGTCTCCAAAAGGCAACGTGCTGAGCCACCTGAGCCACTCGTTCTTCACACAGAGCTTCCTGGGCAGCAAGGAGCACGGCGGCTTCCTGTACATCAGCCCCTCCTTCCAGTCGCTGCAGGACCTGCTGCTGCCCAACCCACCCTACCTCTTCGGCATCCTGATCCAGAAGTGGGAGACGCCCTGGGCAAAGGTCTTCCCCATCCGCCTCATGCTGCGGATGGGGGCGGAGTACCGATGTGAGTTGAGCGGGTTACTGGGCTTGGCACTATGTAGTAATAATAATAATAACACATTTTATTTATATAGCAGCTTTTCAACTGTTTACAGAGCATTGAATGACATAAAAGAGATTACGTGTATGTTGTGTAAGTCTTTTATTGTGAAGAGGTTCAAAAGAGCTTGCATGCAGTTGAGTAGGAAAGGTCATATCGGTTCTGCTCCAAAATGGCTTTTTAAACATTTTGGTGCTGCTGGTGTTGGAAGATCACATCTTTTGGCAGCTCGTTCTGTTCTGAAATGTTGGTCAGTAAATCTACGTGGTGCCGAGTCAGAGCAGAGAGCAGGATCTTCTTCATTAACTTTGATTATCATGGTAAAATGTTAAGATCCGGCTTAGTAAATCAGTTGTCAAAATGAGCTTGACCACGTACCAGTCTGCTTTTTCATATATATATATATATATATATATACACCTTTCTCACACTTCTCCACATCGACCATGAAGTCTTGTGAGGGATTTTGTTGGAGAGGCTCCTCTTCACCAAATCCCCTCCTCTCAGAGCCAGACTGCCGCTGAGCGCCGCCTGGCTCCGTTAAGCCTCATATAGACTTCCAGTGTACGCGGATGGAATACATTAACAAAGCCACTTAACGCTTGAGGCTCTTAAACACACAATCTCAACGCCACCATGAAATTAATCTGCCACACAAACGGCACACTTCCCCTCTCTCTCACCCCTCGCCCCGAAGAGTGACCGAAAGTAGCTTGGCTAGTTTGGCGTAGGGATACCTGGTGAGCTCGTGAGTCGGGATCAGATTGGTCTTTATTGCTAATGAGTGTTTGTGGTGAGATATTTCCAGCTGTTTGCTGAGATAAGGCTAAAAATAGCCATCTAAGGAGCTTTGGTTGCTGGTGAAAAGCAGCCTTATTTTTCACTTGTGGATTAGGAGCCCTCCTCTCAACTGAAGGCACAGTTCATGTATTTGATGTTTGTGTGGGGTCGCTTGTTTTGCACATAGAAATGATACAACATAGAAAAACAGAAAAGAAAGAAATTGTGCAGTTAAGACATGAGACAACACACTGACTGAATTGGACAACAAAACTAAATTACAACAAACCTCATCAAGGAGGAATATAATATTACAACAAAGGGCATAAATGAAAAGAAGTGATCAATAGATCAAAATAGCTTTCTCAAAATTTGGACTACTTTTCATATAAGAGTGTTTTCATTATTCTGTTTCTGTACTTCATAAATGTTCATGACAACTAAAGAAGACGGTCGAGAAATAACAGAAAATAAACCAATAAGTGAAATAATAATGAATCAAACCAGCATGAGAATGCACCTCTAGTGTGAATTTGGGGTCGTGTGAGGTAACACATGTTGTGTTTTTCAGTTTATCCGTGTCCGCTGTTCAGTGTGCGGTTCAGAAAGCCGCTCTTCGGAGAGACCGGTCACACCATCATGAACCTGCTGGCAGTAAGAGCTGCGTTTTCTCTTCTTATTTTCTATTCCAAGATGCCTTATATCGATGTTGGAAACAAAATCATGACTTGAAGTTCATCATTAATCTGTGCTGTCATTTTGTCAAACGGGATTTTCTCTGACTTTTTGATCGTGTTTGAACGAAACTTGTCTTCTGTCTTTGTGTCCCCAGGACTTCCGTAACTACCAGTACACGTTGCCTGTGGTGAAAGGTCTGGTGGTGGACATGGAGGTGAGGAAGACCTGCATCAAGATCCCCAGTAATCGCTACAACGAGGTGAGCGCCTCACGTAAAAATCTCTTCTCTCCTGGAACCTCACGAGCCATTTGAAAAAAATAGAAAACAAACCATTGAAGGTTCACCGGGCAGCTTTGGAGTAAGAACTGAACCCAGACAACTGAAGTATTTCACACGTTGGACACCTGAATCATTTTTTTTCGAGGCAGAAAGACACTTGACCGGGGCGATGGCGTCAACGGAGGAGGCCTGTAAGCGTGTAGGTGATGCGATGAAATGATCAGGTCCGTGCTTGGTGAACATTAGGCGTGGGTTGGCGGCTTGTTAACGGTGCTAACTCGGGGTGTCAATGAATGCTATTTTCTTGTCCAACCACAAGAAGCGATGCGCGTGAAGCACCGTTTGGCTGAGAAGTAAGCCGTGGTGGGTAGAGTGGCGCCGGTCGGTTGATTGGTTGTAGCGTTTGGCTACTGATGCAGTGACAGATGGGAACCCAGTAACATGAAGTGGGGACCATTTCACAACAGCTTGCAGACGAGCCCTCGGCACAGCGAGCGGTTAAAGCCCTCCAGATTTTCAGTTTTATTTCTGATTTGTGAAGGACGGCTTCAAAGAAACGTAGAAGAGGGGAGATTAATACATGATGTCTTTCAACTGTTGATATTCATCAATGTCGTCAATTCATCAATGTCTTTCTCCACAATCTGTCATCTCGGCGCCTCCCGTTGGACTGGAGGACTTTACCCACAATCCCACCGCAATTAGGCTTCACCGGGCAGCCTCTCGTAAGCCCGTTGTCCTCACCAGACACCCACAGGGCCGCTTCATTACGCATGGATGTTGTTTTGTCCTTGCAGCTGATGAAGGCCATGAACAAGTCCAACGAACACGTGCTGGCCATGGGGGCGTGTTTCAACGACCGGGCCGACTCCCACCTGGTGTGTGTGCAGAACGACGATGGAAACTACCAGACCCAGGCCATCAGCATCCACCACCAGCCACGCAAAGGTACAGACAGAAGCACTAAAATACACATAAGCAGTTCAATCTCTTTTTAAGACCTCGTCCCTGTAAGCTTTCTCTCTCTCACACTCACTTTTTTTCTTGCCTGATTGTTGCCAATTTGCCTGAAAATCATTTGACGCCGTGGTTGACTAATAAAATTGTAATTGTAGTTCTGGTTATATTTTCTTTGCTCTTTGGTTTTTTCAGTTACTGGCGCCTGCTTCTTTGTGTTCAGTGGTGCTTTGAAAGCCTCATCGGGCTACTTAGCCAAGACCAGCATTGTGGAAGGTGAGGAACATGTTGTTTATTAGACCGTCTACTTGATGTAGGTTGTCGATGAAGATGTATACTCGTGTCGTAGGATAGAGACCACGGCATGAGGTAATGGATCGTTTTTTGTTTTCCTCACCAGACGGCGTGATGGTCCAGATCACGGCCGAGACCATGGATTCTCTACGGCAGGCCCTGAGGGACATGAAAGACTTCACCGTGACCTGTGGCAAGGCTGACCAGGAGGACAACCAGGAGCACGTCCACATCCAGTGGACAGAGGACGACCACAACTTCAACAAGGGGTGAGAGAGGGAGGGAAACGAAGACGTGAGAGCGGTGGAAGAGATGCATTCAAGTGGCGGACAATTGAAGTAATAGTTTCTCCACCGCTACACTTACACTCCGCTATAAAAGCACATTATGTATGGTCAGGGAGGCGCTGCGGGGAAATCGTAGTTTGGCAGAATGATGTGCTTTGACGCAGGCTTCGAGATCTAGACCAATGCAATCGATTTTACAGCGGTCCGATATTCTCTGCAAACCTAAATGTGATTTCCACCATTTAAAATATTCTCGGTATTTCACCAGCTTCTACATCGCTTATCAGTTGTGTATTCTCTGCACGCTAGCTTTCTAAATCCTTATTTAACCAGGCAAGTTGACTAAGAAGGCACTCTTACTAGCAGCGACAGCCTGGTCACACACTGGAAACTGCCCAGTACAACCACAGTCTTTTGCTGTTGGCCAGCGAGCAGCTTCCCTCGGGGGTTCAGTGCCTTGCCCAAGGGTATTTCAACAGTATTTGTTGAAGGAAGTGAGTGTTATTTATTTGCGTCCCAGGCCCAGATTTCCCCAGCCTTTCTTGAGAATTGAACCTCCAAGCCCACTTCTCTTAATCTTAAGGGAAGTGGTGCTAAATACTCTTTAAATGTTGTTTTATTCATCACTGTTGTGTGTTGGGTTCCACAGTGTGATCAGTCCCATCGATGGGAAGTCCATGGAGTCCATCACCAGCGTCAAGATCTTCCACGGCTCTGAGTTCAAGGCCAACGGCAAGGTCATCCGCTGGACAGAGGTACAGCGCATTAACATTTCACAGCACACCAGAAATGGACCGTTCTATGGACTTCATTGTGTAGTTAGTGGAAAAGAAACCTACCACTGCAAAGATCTCATTTAAAGCTGCACTTGGCAAGGCTCTTATGTGAGAATGCAACAGAGAAGAGCATCCCATCCTCCCCAAATTGAAACCAAATGACTCTGTTGTCAGGGTATGGTCACTGGCAGGACATCTCAGTGAGGAATGAAGACTTAAGAGCCAAATATAACACATGCAAGGATATGACTGTAAAGGCCTGCAGCTGTAGAAGTCCTGTCCTTTCATTCTGTGAGCATTTTTTAACTTATAAAAGGGCTTTGTTGAGTGTGCAAGCTCATCAGAGGAAGTTACTGAAGAGCAGAGAGTTTTACTCATTTGGTTTTCCTGCCTAGATTTCCCCAGCTACTCCTGTGATTCGAACCAGTGGCCTCCCAGTCATGAGCCCACTCCTCTAAGCTCAAGGCCTTCCACCTATCCTTTCCACTACAGAGATCTCCTTTGCTTGATTCCTTCAGGTGTTCTTCCTTCAGAGTGACGACCAACCCAACGGTCTGAGTGACCCGGCCGACCACAGCCGGCTGACCGAGAACGTGGCGAGGGCTTTCTGCATGGCGCTATGCCCACACCTCAAGCTGCTGAAGGAGGACGGCATGGCCAAGCTGGGGCTGCGGGTCACGCTGGACTCGGACCAGGTAGGACAATGGGGGTTTGAAAGTCCTGCCTCCTTAGTATTGGGTCGCTCTATTCTGACCAAAGTTTTGAACAGGCAAATCTGCTGCTTTCATATTGCCTTTCATAGCGTTAAATTGTTTTGACAAGTTAACATAGCTAGCCAACAAGTGCTGATTAGGTTGGTATGGATGCAGCTGTCATTTGTGAGACTTTTATTTCTGTAGTCTTTAAAATAAAAGAACTGGGGAGCTTTGAAAGCATTGAAAACCATCCATTTCATCCATTTGGCACTTGCCTAGGTGGAACTATTGTTTATGAAACAAAATAAATCACATTGGTAGAGCAAAAAAAGGAAGCACGGCCAACAAGCTTGTTGACTGTCCACACATTGGCCAAGTTTGGTCACTCAGAGTTGCCAAAACTGTTGTCTCGTTCAGCAGTCTATTGTTATTTGGAAGTGATGCCATGATGGTCTGTGAAACGGCATATAATCCAGTAACCCAGTGAATCTAAATGCTTTCTGGTGCTTTTGATGGTGGCTAGCATCTAACCGAACCCTTGTGCCCTGTGTTGTAGGTGGGTTACCTGGCTGGTAGTAATGGCCAGCCCCTGTTGCCCCAGTACCTGAGTGACCTGGACAGCACCCTGATCCCCGTCATCCACGGGGGTGCGTGCCAGCTCAGCGAGGGCCCCGTGGTCATGGAGCTGGTCTTCTACATCCTGGAGATCATCTCCTAGTGGCCAGAGACATCCCACCATGTACTCCTCTTCACAGCAGAGGCCACAGGAGCTCAGCCTCTCTCTCTCTCTCTAGCCCCAGCCCTCTTTCATCATCCCACCTGGTTCTCTGTCCCCTCACCTCTGCCAGCGCCCTTCAACCATTTGCACTTCGAAGAGCCTGAGAGCTGTGCGGCGCCAGGCGGGGTAGCATCCCTCAAGTCCACCTATGCATCCACCTGTCTCTTCTGCTCCAGAGGCCTCCTGGGACCTGAGGAAGCTCTGAGCAGGACCGTCTGTTGATCTCGTTCATAATGTTCAGAGGTGCCCTAACCAGACCAGGTCAAATCATATTTCCAAATAACTCTTACAGTTTGCTTTAACCTGTGTAGAGTAGCTGAGCGGTGGAGTTCGCTGCATCAGGACCGTTCAGACAGTACTTGTTTAAACTTTATGGCTCACATTTGTCCTCTTCATCCTATGTGGTGAACCCCGCCTATCTGGTGCTCCAAGCAGGCTAAAATAAACTAGGACTTATTTGCACATATCTGACCCAGGACTGACCCCAACGTGGTGTTATCCAGTTCCTCTGCTTCAACACTACAACCCCCCAATCCTCCATTACTCCAGTTCCACTGTGGTAGCCAGGGGTCCTGAGGGCAGAAGCACTAAACCCTGGGTAAAATCTGCACAGGCCTCCGTGTAGCACGGACGCTCTAGACTACCAGGGAGAAGCATGTCCACCACTGAGTGTGGTCTAGTCATCATGTACTTCCTCTGACATTAAAAAAAAAAAAAATACAAATCATTGAATGAGGAGAGAGAAAGTGCCTCTGTGTGGTGATACCGTTTATTTGCACCCCGGTGCACAGTGCCTGCAGCAGCGATTCATCAAGGAGGACGCAGAAAAAGACAAAACTCCTCTTGGCTTCAGACTCGCCTCTTAAGCTTTATCCATCAATCACCAGATGCTTTATTTCGTGACATGGACAAATGCATTGATTTGTTTCTGTTTGTAAATAATATTTTCTAGGCAGAACAATTACTCAATTATAGCCCTAAATCTGTAGCCTCCGGAGAGCCCAGACAACGGGCTTCTGTTTCACGATAGAGCTGCAAACCAGTTGGACTCTGAGGTGCAGTAGAGACAGTATTACTGAAGGGACCGTCATGGACTCCAAGCAGGTTTTGACTGATGTTCTGTGAAATCAGCAACGCTGGCTGTGTGATTACATGCGAACATTGAAGTCGAAGCGCCTTTTTGTCCTAGGCAGAAAGTCTGCTAACAATAAAAGGTTTGAATGCTTTATTGATACACTCTAAATTCACAAAGGAGGGGAATAGACGCCGACAAAGGATTCTCAGCACCGCTAACAACCCAGCCTAAACCTCAGGCCACACATACAGGCGAACAGCAGAGAAGTGGGAAAGCTCGGTTTTCACCCCAGTGTCCCACGTCTCAGTCTCACCAAGCTCCATCTTCAAAATCATCAGCGTTCTTTGTCCAACAGTGGTTGGAAAATCACTAAACTGATTTCGATGTCTCTTTATCAAAGAAAATAACTGTTGAAAATGTAAAGATATATAGATATATATATGAACTGTACTAAAATGCAGATGCAGTGCACTGGATTCTAAGCCATTTACAGGAGAGGAAACCGACTCAGACTGAGCGAGAGGGTAGCCAGTGTGATCAGTTATCAACATTACAAGTTAACTAGAGATCCAGGGTTCATACACCTTTTCAGTTTCAAAAGTCCTTGATTTCTTAAGATTTTGGTCAGCGTTCAGAACGTTTGCTGATGGCAGGGTAATATGACCGTCAGCTAGACCACATCACTCTAAAACTGAAGGTTGTTGTTCAAGTATCACAATACGTTAGCATGGGTGTGTAACTAGATAACGTGTAGTCGTGTGTACGAGACTGGACAATATTTTTCCAAACTTTTCCATTCCTTTTGTGATTTTTCAAAACGTTTTTGAAGAAATAATCCGCTCCATTTTCCATACGTTTTTTAGACTTCCCAGCCCTGCGTAGGAACCCTGCAGATCAGACGTTTTGTCCTTTAAGGCCTCAACATTTCCAATAAATCTATAAATAAGAAGTAATCTCGGGCTGTTGGAGTCTAGTTGCGTTCAAAGCCCACTAAAGCCTGGACTGCCCTCTCCTTCGTCGACATGGACCTGGGAGGAAAAAAAAGAATGTATTTCTCCTGTTTGTTAAAATCTGTACAATGTGTTTTGTTTGTTTTTAACGGACCTGGCTAGACTCATCGCCGAAACCCAACCATGTATTCTGTGTAGTAACCATCCTACATATTGTAAGTGAACTATTACTAATATTACTTTAATCATGGGGACTATGAAACCAGAAGAGGCTACTCACAAAATCATATAAATACAAAAGGTTTTGTCGAGTGTTTTATTTGAGTACAAGAATCTTTATCATTTCAACTGAGAATCTCTCCACCCGCAATCAGCAGCATCCAAGACAATCACACGAATATCTGCAGAAGAGCCGATGCATCGACAAGCAGCATTCAAGCGTATGCCCAGTGCATACCTGTAGCGATACTAGACTCGTTTATCACACAATCTGAAATACTTTAGGACCTACTGTAGCAAGATGATGTTAGTGCAGCTGAGTGTTTGGTACAAATTGAATGAGAGGTCAAAGGTCAACAGTTTGGGGGGGGGGGGGGGGGATTAATAACTGTGATGGTCTCCTGCTCTGCCTGGGTGGGTGTTGCTCGTCACTGTCTTCACTGTGTGACATGGCTTTCAGGGGAGACGCGTTCATGGCAGTTCTCCACATGAATTAGCAAAATGAAGAAGAGGCATTTTAACGATTTATTTTTCGGAGTCACGCTCCCTGTTTTCTGTTACGTTTTATTTTTTGGCATTATCTGAGGTGTGCAATATGTCCTATATCCAAAAGGTGCAATTTGTTTTATTGAAAGTAGCATTTTTTTTTAAATTGAGTTGTAAGATGTTACTATCTGAACTATAACACTGCATGCATACAGAAACAAGCTCGCAATGGTGATGAGAGCAAATCAACTTTGCATTTTGACAGTATTTTGTTTTGTGGATGAAACTGAAAGAAAAAAAAAACTCCATTCATACAATCCTGTCATTGATTGGGTTTTGTTGCTTTTCTTTTTTATTGAACATTGAAATCAGTCGAAAAGAACTACGAAAAGCCAAAAACCCTGTACATCTTTTTTTTCTTTACACTACAAATGTCAATAAAAGCGGTCTTTATCAAAAACTGTAGTATATGTATAATAAAAACTTATAGAAAATTGAAACGAGTGCTGTTTCTTTTGCTTGCTGTTCAGGGTTGACAGCTTTTGTTTAGTATGAGGCCATTAACAGTATTTGATCCAAAGTTTTGTTCCAAAATAAGAGTTCCACTGTTTGGACAAAAACTAACACCCACTCTTACAAAATGATTGACAAGTGCAAAATCAAATGTTTATTTTTATTTTTTAAAGGAGACTAGGTAACTTCGATAGTCCATATTACAAAAAACTATTATAGACTGGATCCTGTATATTTTAGAGATGTTTTTCCCCCAAAATGGAAGTGGCATTTTGGAAATGAACTCTTCACAAACAATCTGACATCATTTGTCTTTGTAAACAAGAAGTGGGTCGTTAAAACAGAATCTAATAGAAAATAAAAGCATGGGTAACAGGATGTTTTGTATTATGAGATAATGAAAATAATTCAGTTACATTAGTTCGACGTTTTCCTGAAAATGCTGTGCAAAATATAATAAGAATAATTAAGGGAGCAACACGGAAATGTTGTGACCACGATAATACACTAACAGTTGGCAGCTTAACAATAGCAATGTTGAGTGGAGGTATACCAGCTGGAAAAGGGATTTAATTGGCTCAGCGTATCTAATATGGCTTCCTGTTTAGCATTTGTTAGAATGCATCACTCCTTCAAACACTGAAGAGCTTCATTCCAAAAGGTGATATCCACTGCATGAAACTAAAACATATTATGGGATATTATTAAAGTTGAGTCAACCTATGACCTTTGAAAAAGAAAATACAGATTGCAATTTATTTTGCAAAATGGATATATAGCTTTTTGGAATGAAACGCTTCAATGTTTGTTTTCCCTACACATTAAAAGTCAACAAAGATGAACCAAACCCAGCTCAGTCGTGTTTCTGATGTGCACAGCTTAGTGCTACACAGTGTAAACCCGGGTTTGATAAGAACAAGAAAAATTATATATCGAGCTTTCCCAATCCCAAAGATAAGTGACAATGTTTTCAAAATGTGCAGTTTCGTGACCACAGTGAGAGGACATAAATAAAAGTGATTGGTGCCAAAAAGGTGGTGTGGTCTTTAACCTTTTCTTTCTTCTTTTTTTTTTTTTTTTTTAAAGTATTACGTAATCACACCTCACACCTCATATAGTACCACTGAGAATTATCACTTGGCTTATTCCTGTCTATTATAAGTGTTTAAAACATCTGTCTTGCATTCTCCCTCGCCCCTGGAGGGTAAATGAATTGTGAGGATTTGCTCCGAAGAGGAAAAAAGGAAAAATTAAAACTCCCAAGTAACAACACTGGAAAACAAATCTGAACTTCTCCATGTTCAATCACACATTATCGTATTATCATGACAAGTATGGCAGCTAAAGGCAGTTCAAATATGCAGGATCTTACAGCAACAGTGATTACTTTGGTATTAGTGCATAGGTGCAATTCTAGAAACCAGAGGCGTATATAAGGAATATGTACACATTCTTTGATATAAACTATGTCATCTAGGGCAGCAGGATCAGGTTAGCTTAACATTGAGCCCCTTCCACATGAGCAAAGGCCACACCCCCCATGCTCAAGAGTAAAAGGCGGTGATACCCGGGGCAAATTTTTTGGGCAACAGTGCCTGAGGAGTTTGGGCCTTCTTGCCCATAATTTACCTCGAGCATCGCCGGCATAACTCTGCGTTCAAACTGCTAGCAACTTGTCTGATAGCCTGACTGACTTGAGATAACTCATTGCTGGCTGTACCATCTATGTGTGTGTGTATAGCACTGTTAGCACGATTGGCTCCTGATGGCCAATGTTGCCATCAACCCAATACAACCCAAAGACCAGACCAGAGTGACTGTGGTCATCATCGGCCAACGTTTCTCCGGTCGCAGAAGATGAATGGATCTCTGTCAACTGGTTTCACAAGTTGCTAGCTGTGTGAACGCTCAGTACGAGAATATGCACGTCTCATAGCATGTTCTCTGGCCGAACACGGAGTAGCACGCCATCAGCGGAGAAGAGCGAGAAGCCAGCTGGTCTTCAGTTAGATGGCTCCGTGTCTCCTCCTGGCGGACTGCAATGTGAAAGGGGAGCTCTGTGTCTCGAAGTGTGCAAGATTTAAGACGTCAAAGACCCGTGTAAGTCTGCGTCAGACAGCCAGGGTGTGGCGGTCCAGGACGTCAGACCGTCCCTGCCTCCTTCCTATCTCCTCCTCTGAGTGTTTTTGATTAAATGTCTTTAATCTGGAAGACAAAGATGTGGTGGTATGGGTCAGTTGTGAAAATGTAATTTAATTTAAGAAAGGTTTAAACGCTCAAATCAAGGTTCTCACGCTGCCTTTTATAAATTCAAGGACTTTTCAATGGCTTTCTTTGGTGAAAAAACTTTTTTTTGGTGGTCAAAAATAGACATCATTGAGGTCTATTTTTAAAATCATCTTATCAAGTCAATACATTTTGGTGAAATCATTAATTTATGTGGTAGTTTCAAAACCATCCATTCCTTTTCAAAAACCAAGACCGTATGTTATTTTTCTAAAATCTTTCAAGGATTTTCAAGGCCCGTGGAAAGATTTGTGTAACTGAATGATTTTGAGGTAAAAGAACATCAATTAGATAACAGGGGGGGATAAATAGAGGCACACAGGACTGTATGATGGTTAGTGTGATGTTTTGAATCCAGAGCCATACTATTTGGTAGTTGCAACATTTGAGAAAAAGCAAAAAGCTCTTTCATTTCAGAAAAGGGGAAAATTACTAGCTGTACCTTGTTAGCGATCTTTAATTTTGCAGCAGCATCTAAAGAAGAACCTGGGAGACAGAAACGTAACCTCAAGAGTCTTGCAGATGTTGTGGACAATACTTTGTGAAAGCATTGGAATTGGTATGTTTAATGCTGGCCACGTACCTGGGACTGGTCGATAACGAGCCAGCGCTCTGTAGTGGTCTGCAGGTCCTGTCCGCTCAGAGGCTCCCGCAGACGGACCCTCACTTCAACGCGACCCCCCGAGGGCTTGCGACCATCCATCACCTGATACAGCAGACACGAGAGAAGACAGATGAAGTACTAGGATCTTATATCCTGGTGTTCACATGCACACAGTAATCTTTTGCATGTTAGAAAACAGATGGTGTAGCGGTTAAAGGAAAAATCCACCCTCCGATACGCTTACACTGTAATATATCATCAGTCTGTGATGTTCAACGCACTCCAGGGGTTATTTTGTGATGAAGTGCTGCAATTTATTTTTTGGCGTACCCACATTTCCTCAACCTGCCTCGTCTACTTCTACTTCAGTTAATGATTTCCTACATTTCCCACAATGACTTTCAACAACCCCCAGAGAAGGCATGAACTTGTTCTATTCCCCTGTGGCTTGTACTGGACTACCCAGTCTCCTTTAATACAAGACACTCTATTCTAGTCTATTACAATCCAAAGGGCCTCACCTCTACGATCTCCCTGATCTCGCTCTGGGTCTCCAGTTTCTCCAGCTTCACGTGGGCCGTCCCAACTGGCTTGTCACTCCGCAGGAAGCCACTGTTAGATGACACATAGCAATAACCTCACTGTCACAGTATCACTAGAGTGTGAGTACTAGCAGATAAAGCTCTTGGCTTAAACACACAATCACGCGTCTGCCAGTAAAATTGGTCTTGGGCAGATGAATCAACAAGGGTCATCCGCCACACAGGCCTGGAACTTTTTCAGACGTTAACATTTGAATCTCAATCTCCATTTAACTGCTAAATGTAGATTAGTGCAGGTAGTGATTAGGCAGGTGAGGCCGTGACTCACCCTTTGTGCAGCACCTCCAGTTTCAGGCCTTTGGACTGCACCACCCTCCTGAAGCCTCGGTGGTTCCGGTTGATGGACAAGGAGAAGCTCTGGTTGTATTCTGGTTAAAGCAGATGGACAATGAAGAGGTGAAGGGTTATACAGTGCTGTCATTCATGCAACATATGTGGGATTTCATTCAAAAAAGATTTTGAAAAACACTTCATTTAACACCTTAAAACACAAAATGTTTAGAAGCAAAGGCCATAAGATGAATCAGGACTTCAACAGTAACCCATAATATGGTAAATGGTGGATAATATTCCAAATGGTGAATATCTCATGAAATTCAATGCTTCATATGCTCCCAAAAATACATTTGTTAGCTTAGAAAACTGAAAAATGTACTTTGCAGTTCAAAATAAGGCCATTTAAAATTATTTCCCCAGATTTTTTTCCGTGATCCCTAATCTTCACTTTAGCAGCACATACATGAAGAGTTCTGTTCCAAAATGAAATCCACCATTGAGAAAAGCCACACCTACAATTACAAAATGATAGTGTAAAATTAAGACAAATTAAGGTAATGTTTAAAAGCACAGTAGATCATTTAAGTACTTAAAATAAGTTTTATTGACTAGATTCTCAGTGTTTAAGAAATATTGAATGATAACTCTCAGGAAATGATTTTTCCCCCAAAATTGGAGATCCAGCATCCTGGAAACAAATTCTTCATACACTCCTCAAAACATCACTGAAAACCCCTGAAAGACACTCACAGCCATGCTGCCGAGACAAACGCATCAACTCCCACACATTGATCTCCAGCTAGCGTCATGTCTTACCTGGGGAGTTAGTGTTCTTGATGACAGGTGTTTTATGTTTCTGCGGTTGCTCCTGGCGGTACCAAAAGAGAAACAAAAAATGTGTAAAGTGGCAAAGTGTCAGCAGCCTGTAATGACTGTGAAAAGGAAATGACCCACAGCTTTAGCTCACTTACCGAACTGGGATAGGGGAAGTCAAACTTGACGTAGGCATCCAGGTCATTAGTTTGGATACCTGAAGAGAGAGTTCACAACACAGCAGTAAAAAACATGTTTTACAATCCAAACCTTCATTTCTTGACTGGATGTGAAGATTTTGGTCAGTGTTAAATAGTTTGTGTCAATGAAGATCACTCTGTAGATGAAGTTCACTCTTCACAGCAAATGTTACAATATGAAATCACTGTGGGGTTGCAACTACATACAATGTAGTCATATGTGTATTGGGTCTGAATAATATTGTTCCAGACAACCTTTCCATACCAGAGATTTCAACTTTTCATTTAAGACCTGAAAATTATCAAAAAACATTCTCTCTACTTTTCCAGACCTGTGCAGGAACACATATGCTGAATATCAGGCAAGTCAACATTACCACTAGGAGCAGGCAGGTTCATCCCTCTCACGACAACCACCACCATCTCAGTACTGCTCAGCTCTGGGAATATCCTGGAAGCAAGGCGGGAGTTATCAAGATCGATCACATGACCCCACTGAATTGCATAACTGAGATGGCTGATAGAAAATATTATGGTCGTGTTGACATACCTACTGCATGCCAAGCATCTACCTTTACCATTGCAGATGCTCAGAGTGGTAATCCACAAGCTCAATGTTTTTTTATTTTATTTTAGTGACATCTTTGGTGCTAAGAACTCATTACTGTGTTTCTGCACTGCACTTCCTATAGATCACCTATAGCAAATCAGACATTTGTTCATATTAAATGTCACAGATTACTAAGAACACATGCTCATTAACCATCCACCATCCCAGGCAATGCATTTTCCTTTATCTTGAAAACTCAAAACTTGAAAAATAGCCCAAAAAACTCTTAAGAAATCAAAAACAAAAAAGCAAAACATTTTTGCAGAATATCTTAAATGTGAATTTTGGTGGAATTCCACTTTACTTCAGACTATGACTAACCTGACTGTGTGATAGGTCCTCTCCTCAAAGTGGTGTTTGGGAGGATTCAACCCCCTGGCCTGAGACAGCTTCAGGATCTCCAGATTCTTCTTACATTTCTCTGCCATCTTCTCAAACCTGACAGACACAAAAAGGAGGGAACATACTCTTTAAGACCTCACCCTACTTTACACTACTTATGTGTTACATCATGTTGCTGCTTTTCAATATGTATTTAAGTATTTGATTTAAGTTCTTGATGACTTCACTAGATTCTCAGTGTTTAAGAAATACTGAATGATAATTCTCAGGAAATGATTTATTCCCCCCAAATTGGAGATACGGCATGCTGGAAACAAACTCTTTACACGCTCCACAAAACGTCACTGAAAATCCCTGAAAGATGCTCTGAAAACAGCCATGCTGCCAGTACAAACATATCAACTCTCACACACTGATCTCCAGCTAGCGTCAAGATTGCATTGATCATTGATGTGATCAGGGACATAAAAAACTGAAAATAAAACAGGGAAACAGTAATCTGACATTAGAATGTGAATGGGGTTTGTGTGCCCAGAAAACCTGAAGTCATGAAAAAAAAAAACTTACTTTGTTGTTTCTGTGATGTTCCCCAGGTGTGTGAATTGCTTGGAGTAAGTCATACATTTCTAAAAGAGGAAAGTGAGAAGAAATAAGACATGACAAGGAATATGTTTTTCTTGAGAACAGAGCAGAGCAGCCAGGTTGGGTATAGGAAGACAAAAGCGATTTTTTTGGTATCAGCATCAATTTTGAGGTAGGGCTGGGCAATAACTCAATATTGTTGTTCATCGTCTTTCAACAGAATCATATCGAGATTAAATAATGGCAGAGTTATCATGTTACACAGTTCTGCTGTCTAAATTAATGATAAAAACCAAATAGTAAGTAGAATAAGTAGTAAGCAATAACACTTTATATGACTATGCAGTCCAATGTGATGAACATCCCCAGGTCATCAAGATTAATAATCGTAAAAACCATATCCGTCAAAATAATCAGGGTTACCATTTTAGCCCTAGTTGTGTAGTCCTACCTCATACTGCTCTTTGAGTATCTTGGCCAGTTGTGTGTAAATCTCTTCTGCCTTCTCAGAGATCTGCACTTCACTGTGGTGCACCAGGATGAAGTCCTCATCTTCGTCACCAGGGGGCGATGGCACCTGCAACACAGAATGGGACAACTACAGTGTCAGGGTTTTTAAATCACAGCTCAAAACTTTTTTACCTGTATTCTTCTTCTATATATATTTTTTATCCCTTTCTTTTGACACTGCATTTTCTTTTAGAAAAACACTTTGTGCCCTCAGCTGGAAAAGTGATACATAAGTAGAATTAACTTTTAACAGTGTCTCTTATCTAATCTCTCTGCTAGGGCTGCAAAATGAATCAGAAAAAAACTCTGAATGTTTATTTGTGCAATTTCCAGATCACAAGATGCTGAATTTTCTTCTCACCATTAAATGAATCCGCTTCATAAATAAAGTATTTTGGTTTTGTGTAGAATGCCTGGCCAACAACTCAAGCTGTGTGTAAGCTGTATTAAAAATTCATATCCCAATCGCAATATTTAGAAAAAAATTCCAATACGATTATTATCATGCAGCCCTGCTCTCTTCCAAATCTCTTCCAGCTTCGTTCATAGAATAATTTCAGTTGACAAATAGGAGAACAAGTAGCAGATCTACTGTCCAGCAGGTTCTGACCTTGCTGATGTCCACAGTCTTGCCACTGCGAGCTGCTTCAATCATGGGTTCGAAGCTTTTGGCGGTGCGGAGGAAGTTCTTGGCCTGCTCCATGTCGTTCTTCTGCTTGGCCTGTAGAGCAGCCTTCATGTACTGCTTCCTGCGGCCCTCCAGGAAGTCCAGCTGCTGAACAGCTACGGATGAACAAGAAGAGGGGAAGAATGACCAGGAAGAAGTCAGTAAACAAAACTTATGAAGTTTTGAGTGTGCATAATGTCATTTCTACCATCTGAGTCTCTGGTGTTTTGGAGATAATGTTAGTTTCCCATATGTTTCTATTGGGGCTGACCTGTAGCTGAGAGGCCTTCCCTAGGGACTGTCTCGTCAGGGGAAGGAGAGGGAGTTGTTTTTTGGACCTCAACTCTAGGCGGCACAGCTAACATGGGCTTCTTTGGCTTGTCTGGAACAGGAGGCTTAGACTGTAAACAAGAGACAGCAGACACTTTTAAGACTCTTACACAGGTCAACCATTATTAATCAAAAGCCTTAAGATCAAAAGACTACGATTATGCAATGCTGGTTCATGCACTTGAAAGGATGCCAACCTCCTCTTCTTTCTCCTCATCTCCTTCCTCATCCCCTATTTCGGCAGCATCAGTAGAGGCAAGCTTATTGGCTGCCTCCAGCACAGCAGCGAATCCCTGCTCAGCTCCTGCCCCCTCCTGGCCTGGGATTGGAGGAAAGCCTGTAGGATACAAATAAATGGCATTCGGATTGTGAGTTATACATACATAACATCAGAATCACTTTGTCCAAAAAAATGTACAGGGGTTTGCCTCGGTAGCACTTAGTAACACAGTCCATACTAGCACACAGTACAGCAACTACGGGGCTTGAAATACTGTGCAACTCCCAATTTTACAGAACTAAATGAAACTTAAAAACCATGTGGTCCAGTCCAAACAGACGTGACATAAAAGAATCTCACCAGGAGGGACAGGGAGTTCCTGAAAGTTGACAGCTTTTCCTGCTTTGTGAGATCGGATGGCACTCTGGTATTGCTGTAGTAGGGTAGAGGTTAAAGGTTTTGAGATGCACCTGCCATTGCTACTTGACCATAAAATAAGAAGTGGTGAGCTTCATTCTACTCATTATTATAAAAAAGTGAAATGCCATATCTAGAGAACGTTAACATAGACGGCACGAGGCTAGGCTGAGGGCTGGGGCGAACCTTGGCGATGCGGTCATGCATGCGGGCCTTGCGGTCGTCTCCGCTGGCCTTGGCCTGGGCAGAGGCCTCCACATACTTGGCTCTCCTCTGCTCAAGGGCCTCCAGGACATTCTGGGGAGGTGCAGGGACTGATGGGGCGGCGGGGGCTGAAGGAGGGAGACAACACTGTAAACATACACATCGTCAAATCTAGGCTACTAGTGATAGAATGACAAATTAATGAAGCCATAGAAATAAGAAAAAACTGGATGGCAAAACACGTCTTCCCTCAAAGGAAGGAGACAGAACACACACAAACACACACAGTTGGGAGTATTATTATCACCTGGGTCTGCTGCAACAGGTTGTGTCACTTGTGGATTTTGCCCAGAGGCAGGTTCCTTTGCATACACAGAGCTACTTCCTTCCCCTGTTGCAGAACAACAGGAGGTTCAGTGACTCATACGATATCATGTACAAGAAACAGATACTGTAGGCTACAACTCTTTTAACAATACTCTACCTACTATGAACACATCTAGGAAATTAAATTAGATTCATCTTACACAATGTGCTAGATATATTTCTTGATGAAGTCATTGATTATAGAATACAAGCCTTCTTGAGTTTCAGTTTATTAGCATTTCATATAGTCTTTCTCTTACAATAATAGTATTTGTGTGCTAAAAAAATATTACAAATAAACAAAGTGACAAGTCTATAACAGTGCAATTTTGATGTGTTTATTTCCCTTTACATATGTTATTGTTGTGCCATTTTCAACCATGTTGTTTCTTTTGTCATTTAAATCTTGTTATATAATGCAGTTGTGTCTTTGCTTGTCAACTTGATTTTGTTGTTGTTGTTACATTTGTTTTGAGGTGAGATGTTTTTATAAGCCCCTTAAGGTTTATTTTACTGTATCTCATCTGCTCATATTATTGGCCTCTTTGTTTTTGCAATCACAATATTTTATTTTTTGTGACTTTGCTTCTGTGTTTTATCAGCTGCAAATAAACTAAAACAGCCTTCATAACCCTTTCTTACCCTGTTGTGGGGAGGGAGGTAGGCCTCTCAGGTCAACTGCCTGTCCTTTTTCCAGCGCCTCAATCACTGCATCGAACTTCTGCACCAAGAAATACAAAACAAGACTGTCAAACATAATGGTGGTCTTTGTCATCTTCCAAATGTCTGGCATGTTTCACATAGCTGAGAGAAAGAGAGAGAAATTGAGCAGTCAGAGAGGGCAGCAAGAGACTAGTGCTGCACAATTATTCATGTATAAAGTATATGTATTTTACTTTCACAATATTCAAAGAATTTGCTGACATTTAAAACATTGCATTTTGTTTTATTAGAATGTCTGCTATATCAAGTAAGTCTGATATAGCAGATGCAAAAAGTGCAATAACATAGCTTTGTTGCCCCAAATCATCAAGACTATTAAACATAAACATTTATAATCTTTAAAATATAGAGATAAATAATCAGAGTTATAATTTTGTCCATAATCCTCCAGAAGGATTCAAACAACACACTGTATTTTATACTACTGCCCAGCCTGCTGCTACATTCCTGTGACAGAGACTGGCTCTGCTCAGGAAATAGCTATGTGGAAATACTGTTTCCAGTAACAGCAGAAACTGAGTTTCATTTCTCTGTGTTTAGCTTGTGAAGGCACATGGAAGCATCAACAGTATCTAAGAACTGACTTCCGTTTAACTGTAGTTCAACTACTATATGACTGATTTGATGATAATGGTAAAACAACAGTAAATCAAGTGGTCTTTCCCACCAACTTATTTAACTGATACAAATCAAAATGTTTAGATCTTTGAGAAATGCTCATGTGAAATATATGTGAATATTTTGTCACACCATTTGGTAAGGTTTTCTTAAATTGTTGTCACAGCATATATTTCATTCAAATATTAACAATGTATGCTCCTAATACAGTGTGAATTGTTTTGGTCTTTTAACAACTAATACCAGATATTGACTAAATTAATATGGTCCTTTATGCTTTATCGTCGCTACTGCTAGTGCTTTAACAAAAAGTTCTAGTTTTGGAGTCCACTGAGTCTACTTTATTAAACACATTTCCCCCACAATCATTTCCTTCTGCAGTGGCAAAACAATAACACATACCAAGGACAACAAAATGAGGACACATTTCTGAGAGGACACAAATGTTGGCACCACACAACCTCACCGAGACAAAGTGCTATGTTTTTGTTATATTTGGCAATGAAAATGATCCTGAGGTACAACTGTGAAATTGTCAAAGAATTGCCACCAAGCCCATTAACAATAAGACACTGACTTACAAGATTTAGCTTTAGACAAAAAGTCCCATAAACATCAAATCAAATCACTCAGGTTGAAGGGAGTGTTTACCTTGCTGGTCCTTATACAAAGTTTAGCTTGCGCCACATCTCCTTGCTTCTTGGCTCTCAAAGCTGCCATCTTGTATTCTTTCTGCCTCTCCAAAAGCATTGCCTTGGTCGCATCGCCCACTGTGGATTCACCGGACAAAACACATAACACCACAACAATGAAAGCCTGTATTCAACACATGCTGTTTGTTTTAAGGAAGCAATGGTTCAGCCATGACTATTACAGACTGGTGAAAACTAACAATGGTAAAAAGAGGTAAATAAAATCAATTGAGAGAAAATGAAATGCATGAAAAAAAGTTTCCTTCCCTGATTGCATGTGTTGTACTACATGACCAGCTACGTTTATTATTGATAATAACCAATATTACACTGTACACTCTTGCCAACTAAAACTGACCATCTGACTGAGTGGCCTGCTGACCGGTGGATTCCTCCGCCTCGTCCTCTGGAGAGGGGAGGCTGCTCACAGTGGGCAGGGTGGCAGAGGACACCTGCTCCTCTTCCCCGCTGGTGGTGGCCGACTCCTCCTGCTGGTCTGGAGGAGTGGGCTCAGATGGCGAGGCTACAGGGGGAGCAGGTCGTGGGGGAACGGGGGGTCGAGAGGCGGCACTGGGGGCTCCAGTGGCAACAGGTGGAGGGATCTCTGCTTCATTAACGGTCCTCCCTTTTTTCACAGCAGTCAACATGGTCTCCAGGGTCTGCAGAGATCAATAATAATAATAAATATCATCATCTTAATTTGTATAGCACATTTCAAATTTGGAAACAGATTTTGGAAAGGGCTTTACCAACAATAAAAGAATCACAACTAAAAGCTGATACAATAAACAAAAATTCCAGGTATGAATTAAAAACACAGTTATAGAAGAATAAAACAAGCAAATACGATGAGAATAAAATTGGCAAAAACAAATTATATAAAAATGTATTTTAAAAGGTGATTTAAAGCTACACTAGCCTAAATCACAAAGTGGTGATGCAATACAGGAGAGTGTCCCTTCCCCCCCAATTGGGACCCGGTAGATTCACCCTATTTGTCCAAATAAAATTCTGGTGTCGGTTATGGACGCTTCTCCAGCCGTCATCAATAATATAATCCATAATTGTCTAACTGCCATCAG
Source organism: Hoplostethus atlanticus (assembly GCA_034670405.1). NCBI lineage: Eukaryota > Metazoa > Chordata > Actinopteri > Trachichthyiformes > Trachichthyidae > Hoplostethus > Hoplostethus atlanticus. Next base: position 111,794 of record JAXDDX010000099.1, read on the forward strand.
TAACATAATCCATTGAATTAGTCTCAGCAAAACAGCTACTTATTATTATCAAGTCTGTAACGATTAACTGTCTGTCATGTTGTTTGTGTCTAGGATCCCAGCTACAATTCCCTTCAAACATGTTTCTCACCAATAAGTACCAGTAATTACTTTTACTTATCTAGTTAAAAAAAAAGTATCTGTAAACTGATTATTCTGGATTATTCTGATTATTCTTTCAGCAACTGTACATACATTAGATTTACCAATTCTGTAAAAAGATGGCTGCGATCCTGGGCATGCATTACTCCAAAACCCTAGGCATAAATATTGTAATCAGGCCGTAATTGCACCCACCTTCAGGCCTCGGTCAAATCTCCTGGCTTTAGAAGACTCCCCGGAGGCCTTGGCGTTCTGTATGGCGGCCTTGTACATGGCTATCCTCTCCTCTAGGGTGTGTTGGAGACTGCCTGGGGCGGAGGGGACCTTTGCTTCCTGATGTGTCCAAGGAGACATAATAACAAAGCACTAGCTAAGTATCATCAACATTATTTGAAAACAGCTATGATAGGTCAAGCAATTACTCAGCATTTAGGACTACGGGTTGACAATGCAAAGTGTTTACCAGAGATTAATAATAGATGGAATAAAATATTGCTCTTAGCTTCAGCATGTCTATACATTAAGTCAGAACGACTTAGACTCTCATATTGGCAATCATCAGGGCATGAAACTAGCTTTCCATCTTCTAGCCAAAGAATACAAATCGGCTGGTTAAAGAGTGAAAGTGGCTGGTGAATTTTGGAAAGTTTACCCGCATTGACTGATGGCTAGTGTTAATTTCAAGTCCTGGTAATCAGCAACTAGGCAGGCAGAAAGCAATATGTAGTGTACCTGCGGTGGTGGGGACTCTGGTGTATGTGCCGGAGAGGTTTCAGTAGTGGCACCGGATGTGGAGGTAGTAGCATCGTCATCTTCCTCTTCACCCACCACTTCCTGTAGCTCTGCCTAATATGAACAACACAGCAACTCAACAACAACCAAACTTTGGTTGTTTGTATACAAGGCTACATTTCAGAGTATAGAAGCATGAAAGTGCAAATAAATATACACAATAAACACTAACCAGAAGATCTTCATCATCTTCCAAGTTATCATCATCTTCATCCTCATCCAGGTCTCTCATACACTCGGAGGCCATTTTTGCTATGTCGTCCATAGGCAAGGGGGCTAAAACACAAATATCTCGTCATGTATCGAGCCATGTTTACATGTAAGAGCAATAGCACAAATCATGGTGTAATAATGTTGTTTTAATTGTGTCAGTGTGAGAATCTCGTTATTCTCCAAGGATAGGACAATGATATCTTCCAATAACAAATGGATAACATAACAAATGATAACACATTCACTCCTACCCTTTTGCCTGGCCTTTCCTCCAGCAGCAGCTTTATTCCCTGTTATAGCAGCAAGCTCAGCCTCTAAATCCGGGTCGTCCAGATTCTCCTCCATACCCATCATTACCTCCTCAGGGTTGAAGTCAACAAACAGACCCATCTGGAACGAGGAAGTAAACAGAAGCTAACTGTAATAGCCACTGCTATTACAGTTAGCTACTTAGCTAGAAAACTGCGTACAATGATGTATACCTCACCGGTAGCGTCTGTCTCTCAAAACAAGACAGTAACAGTCAGTGTTGTTCTCACCTGTTTGGCTGCAGAAGCGCCCTGACCCTTGGGCATTGGTGCCCTCTTCTTTTTACCAAACATGTTGTGGCTTGTCTTTCAACAAGCCCAAAGGGATATCAAGTGGTCCAAAATAAACCTATAAACATAAACACATCAGAAATGCTGTCCGCGCTGTAATGTTAACAAGCTAGTCGCAGTAGCAAATCATGTGAGCGCTTGTCAGGTGCCTCACCCAAACAGATATCGAGCGGCTTGCTAGCTTCCTACCAACAGCCAAAAGCCGTTAACGTTAGCTTAGCGGGCAGTTGGGGCAGCTAGCTAAGCTAACGTTATAACCTCACCTTAGACAACCCTAAAAGTTTCTTGACAAGCAAGAGGCCGATTACCGGTGTCAGTACTATGATTTCAGTACATTTCTTCTAACTTTGCAAACAGTCTGTTTCTTTACCTTCTCATTCACCACTTGTTCAGGTAGTTTTCAGCCCGGAGATGAACAGTCCGTTCACGGTTTGACATGACTCGGGCTTGTCTGAAGGCGCATGCGCGGAATGTCGGTTCCAGGACAGACACACTGGAGAGGCGCTGCTGTTCAGTTGGTGTTGGTTTGATCTGCTGCTCAGGTTGCTTCTGAATTTAGTCAACTATCTATCTATCTATCTATCTATCTATCTATCTATCTATCTATCTATCTCTATCTATCTACCCTCAGTTTTCTAGTTTTCTAATACTGGAGAATAAAAATGTCAAGAAATCTTTGTAAATATTTTATTTTTCCACAACAGCATACACACAATGTAACAGAAATGAGATTAATGAGTTTATTTTTACTGTTTACAGTGAAGCCTACAACAACCCGGATCAGCTGGCCTAGGCTATCTTAGCTTGTTATACGTAGTCTTAACCTAACATTTAGTGCAAAGTGAACCTGATCCGGGTGTGTCTAAAAATAATACTGCATAGTAACCATTTCAAAGGTCCAATATATTTTACATAACAGTTTATTCTTAACTGAGAAAAGGCACAATATTACAGATCCCTGTTGTTACTGCTAAGCAGTTTAGGGTATGAGGTGCCAATGGATCGTCCATGCCGATAGACAACCAACTCCACTATGTACTCATCCACTTTCGCCACCACAGACGTCATCTTCTCGGTCGACATGAGGAAGACTATGGTGAAGAGAGCCACCTCAAACTCGGGACTCACACCAATGAAGGAGCCACCAACGGGCTTCACCAGCCCCTTCCAACTGAACTGCAGGTTCAGGACATGGTCATCTTCATCAGGCTGTAAAGGATATAAATAAATAGTTCATTAAGGTGTAACGCTTGTCTGACATGTCTGAAATAGCAGCAGCAATTCAGGGTGGATTTATTAGTAGACTAGTAACAGTCGTAATGGTGGTAGTAATATATGTAGTATATAATGTGGTAGTAGTGCTTCATTGATCTGGTATCACTGAAATACCACAAGTGATAAACATACAGATCAAAGATCAATCATGCCAAAGAAGGGGCTAAGAAGACGCCTTGCAGAGCTTTAAATCTGTGTGACTACATATCGGGGCTCCACAGAAAAACAGTGTGTTCAGTGTATTCATGGCACCTAAGACAATGCAACAAGGCGACAGGTTCTTCTCTTACTGTGTCTTTGTTGGCCCTTGCTTTATAACCTTTGTAGTCAATATGGTCGTGCTTCTCCTGTAGATAGAACTGCACCCAGTTGTGAAGACCCATGATCTCCCGGCCATATTTGGTCTCCCCAACAAACACATGCTCAAAACCACAGGAATCCTCACTATGGAGGGAAAAAAAGCCAATGTGTTAACTCAACCAATGAGGTTATTTCTTCCTCCAGATCAGCTCTGCCTCCGTGAAATGGTTGCATAACTAAAACTCCAATTTTTTTCCCAGATTCAAAGCTTGGACACTAGATAGCTAAGACACTGGCCTAACAGCAAAACAAATACATAGATTTGATTCTTTATTTTTTGAGAGTTAATAGTGGAGAGGGACAGGAAAGACTGGGTGAGAGAGGAGGGATGTCGTGACAAAGGATGTCGTGGTTACATGCTATGTGCCTTAGACCGCTGAGCCACCAGGGTGGGATTCTGTTTTGACTCTCAATCCAGATCAGCTGCAGAACAACAGCCTTGCTGGAGGAAACCCTGCTGCCAGCCTGATACTCACCCTCCACTCCTGTCCCTGTGGTAGAGGCGGAACCAGATGTCGTACAGCTGTCTCTTGAACTGCATCTGGTCTGATGGCGATTGACCCTTGCGGACCAGATACTTGTGAGCACACTATGAATAAAAAGATAACGTATGATAAAATGTTAACGATCCCCGAGGGGAAATGGAGTCATAGCGGCAGCAAAAAATAGAATATAGAACAAAAAATGAATCATATAGTATTCTTTCTGTCCCCACCCAACAACATTTTTTTTCCATGAAAAAGAGAAGTTGTGATTGTCTTATGATAGTCTTATGTCCTCATATATTTTGTAGTAGTAGTTATGGTTCATGCAAATACTGATATTTTTGTATTGAAGCTTCCTATAGCCAGTTGTTTGTGCCAATATTTAATATCTTTCAATGCCAAAAAAATGTAAGTTTACAGTGTTTTTCCCTAGAATTGGGTAGGTGGGCAGGGTGTGCCACCACACCTATTCAATGGCAGAGGAAACTCTGGGATACATGAGGCCTTTAAATGAAGAATTAAATTACAAAAAATATTATTGAACAATTAAATGAATAAATAAAATGCACAAAGAAAATAAAAAATCTAAATAAAATTTCATTGGTTTTGTATAGGTTTTTTATTTAGCTCTGGATTTGGTTAATATTTTTATTAATATAGTTCATATTTTGGAAACTGCGTGAGCAATGTTGCAGTTTGGACATGACTCCCTTATAATTACTGTACCTTCATGACATCGGTCTCCAGTATGGCATCTAGAAAGAGGTGATTCTCTTTCAGCTCCTCTGAAGTAACTGTCTCTGATACGCCTGTGGACATCTCATAGTTGTCCAGCAAGTTGACAAAATCTGCATGATAAAAAAGTGATCTCATCAAAAGGTAGGAAGGTGGCTCTAACAAAATAGAAAATGTAAAAGAGATGTAAAAGAATGTAAAAGAGATTAGGTGGAGAGAGCTTACAGGCGTATGTCTTGATACTTTTGAGTTTGTCTTCGTTGACATAAGAGAAGAGCGGCGCCCTGGCCCTGTCTCTGGCATAGTTACTGCCGTGGGCCACGTAGCCTGCCTTCCCCTGAATTGAAAAAAACAAAAAAACATACACAAATAGGAATTAACACACTGCATCTGACACACAAGGCAGGAAAACTGAGAATCAGAATCAGTTTTGTTGGCTGAGTAAGTTTATAAATAGTATATAAAAAGTAGTAGTAGTAGTATGCAGTATGCACATGGTTCTCTGTTGGATCCTGACTGATGTACTGATGGGAAATTATGGAAGTCAGTAATAGAGAAAAAAACAATAAACAGAAATATATAGAGTGAGAGTATGTACTGTGAGAGTTATGCAGTCAACTTTTATTTTATATTATTATGTCAGTTAAGTGAATGCATGTCGTCCTTAAAGCTCCTTTGTAACTAAGAAAAACGCTGGACATGTATAGTTATTATCATGATGATCATATTGATGATTTGATATTATAAATTATTACTGTTGTTATGTTATTGATCATGTAATGATGACCTCTGAGATCATAATCTTTCTTTGTAATGTCATAATGCCTCTAAGTGAGGCTAGCTAAGTGGGAAAACGATATCCTGTGTTGCTGTAATGGTTCGTATCAATTAAATATTGATACGATTGTGTATCATCATGTAGATTGTCATAATGGAAGGAATCGATTTTTGTCTTTGTAGATTCCATTTGTTACAGTTAATATTACAATGTGATTCTTTGGGTAACTGGCTTCTGGTTCAGATGGAGTTTGCATTTACGGCTTGTATCTGTAGCTGAGTGTTTTGCATTGCAGAGGAGAGACAAAATTCATGGTAGATTTTCTACTCAGCATGAATTCCCCAGTCCTGACCTGAGGGGAGATGGTGTAATCCGACCCTGGCTTCAGGCGGTTGGTATCCAGGCACCAGAGCTGGTTCAGCACCTCAGAGAGCTCCTGGTTCACCCCGTGACTGTGGAAAGGCAAAGAAACCAAACACAGACTTTCACAATGGACAAAATAGAAAAATGCTGAATTAAATTTTAACACATTTTTGGAATCTGTTCAAAATAAAAATAAGGCTTCTTTTGAGGTGGTGTGATTTTTTGCTACTTTTAACACCTCAGAGAGAGAGAGAGCTCAGAGAAGGTTCTCCAGGATTAATTTACTGATGGTTGTTTTTTTAGCCTTCATTGATCCAAGGAGGCGCAGATCACCTGACATGTTTTCTCTTTTCCAGCTTCAGACTTAGACAGATTAACACATTCACACCTGGGAGCTGCCCAGTACAACCACAGCCCTCTACTGTTGGTCACTGAGCAGCTCCACTTGATCACTTGGGGTTAAGTGCCTTGCTCAAGGGCAACTTGACAGAAACTGTTGAGGGAGGGGAGATTGTTTTTCATTCACTTTCCCCAACTAGATATATAAGTAACCTTCCAGTCACAAGCACATCTCTCTGACCTTCTTGAGGTTTCTACCACCAATGATTAATTCAATCATTTAATCATTCAGATGTGTGATAGTGTTGTTTAGGAGAGTTACTACTCATCAGATAGCCTTGTATTTGTTTGATTAGTTCATCAGGACACCAAGTGACAGGACCTTAACATACAAAATGACCATCATCCTAGCTTTAAAATATATAAGATAATCATCCTGCGGCTCAGTGATGATGACAAATTTACCAGACCTGTATCAAATACAATTTTCAATACTTTAATGGTTTGTTTTAGTGTACTTTGGTGTGGAATAGGTGGGTTTTACCGCTGCACCATAGAGAGACCCTGCAGCGGGTGGTGAAGACAGCTCAGTCCATAACCCGGAGCTGCTCTCCCACCCATACAAGACATTTACCACCGCAACATCATCAAGGACCCCTCAACCCCCTGCCATGGACTGTTTACCACCTTACCGTCCGGGAAACAGTACCAGAGCATCATGTCTCGCACCTGCAGGCTCAGAGACAGTTTCTTCCCACAGTCCCCACTCCCCAGCACAATATCTATACATTCCTATGGACTACTATGGACACTAATGTCAATTGTGTCAATGTGAATTCATATTGTTTGTGTATTCACATAATATGAGCCCTTTCTGCACTATTCTCTCTTTCTGTCCTTCTATAGGGAGGCTGCCACAGCATGCATACAACCATTTAACTGCACTGTCTACTCTCTATTCTGTGCATATGACAAATAAAGGAAACTTGAACTTGAACTAAATTGAAATATGTGCATAAGGGGTTCTAGGTTGCACCATGCTTGATACCTGTAATACCTACACTGCAAAGAACCCACAAAGGTCCTAAATTGCACTTTTTAATTTAGAGTGTAGCCAATGCCAACAGCACACTGTTGTTATAATCTCTTCCAGGGATCCATCTTGACCCTGGTCTCCCCTTTGTTAAAGGAGACAATGCCACTGAAATGTAACAAACCAGTGGGGAAACACCTTTGGTTATATTGACCCCACCTTCATCATCAAGTTTCCACTGCCTGGCTCTCTGTAAAGGATGTGACATGAGTTATAACAAAGGTTTATAAAGCTATAAAGATATATTTATGGCATACAACATGTTCTTTTGATGTCACGTGACATGCAGTGGTTGGATCCTTGCACTCTTTCCTCTCACTCCCCACTGTACCCTATCTAATAAAGCTGAAATGCCATAAAATTATCTTATCTGATGAACAGCCACAACCTAGCTGTCATATTACCCGGATTAAACACTGGCAAACTATTGAGTAAGTAGCACATGACAGGAAGGAGCATCTGCAAAAACAGAACCAATGTGTTCTTTAAATAGCCTGCAGTACAAATATCACAAGGAGAGAACAGAGACTGTTTTATAGACTGTATCCTGTTTGTTCTAGTGTATAATTCAGTCCAGTAATCATTACCAGACCTGCACCCACACAAACAAACAACAACTCTAACTACCATCCGACTCAACCCCTTAAACATCACCGACTCTGAACATATCCACTGTACAGCACCTTGAGCAAACCCATCATCTTCACAAATAAGTCAGAAACAGCTGTTTGTCATTTGTGCTTTACAAAAACAAACAGGAAGACTCTTAATACTGACTCGATCTGCACAAGAGCAACAGCAACCAAGAAGAGTATCATGTTACAATTATTTTTCACAGTTTTCATAAAGTAAATCTGCCTTGAATCAAAAGGAAACATTCAAAAGGTGGAAAGTGGTTGAAAGTATTATCACTCAATTGTTGACTGAACAGGAACAAGAGAATAAGACATTTACAGTAATATGTTGTGTTGCAGGATCCTACCAGAGGAACTGTTGTGATGTACCTTTGCTATTCTACATGAAAAACTTACCTCCTTGCCATGATTTCGTTCAGTGGAAACAGTAAGTCTGACTGCTCACACCTCTGCAGCAATGAAGAGTTTCATGGGGACAGTTATTTGAAGCGTCAATCAAGAAAGTGCCAGAAGAACCAGCCAATCACACGATAGAGAAACGCCCCCCGACCCGCCCTCCGTATTGGGGAAGGGCGGTTCTCGTGCAGTGGTCGTATTAATTTTCCAGACAGTGGGCCTACTAGGAAGGACAGGGGTTTCCAAAATAGCAACGCTTTAGACCATACACCACAAATTTGATAAAGGTTTTGTCCCAGGGACCCCCATCTGAGGAGAGTTTTGGTGTCTGTCTCTACTGTATGAGGAAAGAGTGAAACCTCTAGAACACTCTTTGACACTCTAAAAGTGTTAGGAAAGTGAGTTGGAAAGTAAATAAAGACGTGGTAGACCTCTCATCAACGCTGTGCCATGATTCTAATGAACCTCAACATTTGGCAAAATATCTCCTTATATCCATAAAATTGCTCTTGTTAGTATATTTCATTTTTAGAATTCCAAATACCTCTATTGTTCAAAAGTTAAACATCATGAAATATTTGGAAATCTAAAGCAATAAGCAAGTTCAGGATCAAGCAGTAATTGCAAATGCTAAACACTCATCCATATGGACTGGAACGCGCCCAGAAGTATCCCGACTTTTATTTTGAAATCCAGAAAGTAGCCGAAGGAAGGGAGCAACTTTGCGCATGTGCAAACTCAGCTCACGTTGTGGGGAATGTGTGTTCCAAAAACAAAGTTAACTGTCATGTTAAAGTTGATTTATCACGCCGTTTGCTTTGTTTAATGTCTTACTGTTGTGCGGGTACTACTGTCTTGCATTGACGTTTCGATTGTTGTTCGAATCAAGTGTCGTATTTAAACAGAAATAGCTGAAAGCAGCGAACTAGCTAGCTTAGCCTTCAGAAAGTACAAGTGGCAGCATGGGACCCGTGGTGGAGCTCATCGCTGGGAGCTACGAGCAGATTGCCTTCGGTTACAGAGTGTGTACGGATGAAGCAGTAAGTGGTCAACGTCGCGCGCCTGTTTCTTATTTTATGTTTGTGTGTAAGCTGTACTCTTTTGCACTGCGTCAATCAGTTGACCACTGGGATTATATAGTAAAGACTAAACTGTCATGGCGTTGATGTTTGATCCTCCAAGGCTGCAGCAGTGCAGTTTGTGTCTTATGTCTATGTGTGGTTTTATGGTTCAAGGATGTACTGATATTGAGTGTGAGGGTGGTACTGGAGCTGCCCTGCTAGTGGAAGGTCAGTGTGAGGGCTTGGAGCCAGAGGGCCATAAGGAGGTTTTGGTAAACCTTACAGGGGAGCCAAAACAAAAAGTGGAGCTGTCTTTGATCAACTGTTGTAAATATCTTTTGAAAATAATAATGTCATCACATACATGCACAAATGCTCCTCGAGAGCTTTTACTTGATGTATAGATTTAATTTTCGCCCTAAATACCAGTTACGCCCTTCTGGCTCGAGGCCCTTTAGTGTAGCCTCACACAGGGGCCCAAATATTCAGTTCAGATTGTGTCATTTGACTCTCACTGGCAAACCAAAACCCCATGTTGTTATGGCCCATTTCTGATTTAAGAGTAATCAGCTCCCCATCCTTTTCATGTTGTACGTTTGCAGCCGTGGACAGCCAAGGCCGACTTCACACATCATGCCCACACTGCCTCCATATCAGCTGTGGCAGCCAATGAGAGATTTGTGGTTACAGGAAGCAAAGACGAGACCATACAGCTCTATGACATGAAGAAGGGAATTGAACATGGAGCTTTGCTGCATCATGACGGTAAGAACTGGCTGTCAAGTCGCTTGAATGTAAACGTATTTCCTGTCTAGTTTGAGCAGACAGTAGCTTGTGCTTTGTGCAACCGACACAAATGTCTTCCTGCTGTACAGGCACCATCACCTGTCTGGAGTTTTACGGCACCTCTCATTTGCTGAGTGGAGGGGAGGATGGCCTCATGTGTGTGTGGAGCACCAAGAAGTGGGAGTGCCTGAAATCCATTAAAGCTCACAAGTAAGCACTAAGACGAGACCTGCAAAAGGCACCGACGCGGTTGTGTGCTTGACTGTCGTCGTGATGAACGTGACAAGTCGAAGTAACACGCTCAATCCTTTGATTTCCCCAGAGGCCACCTTACATCGCTGTCTGTCCATCCCTCCGGGAAACTTGCTCTTACAGTTGGGACAGACAAGACACTCAGGTAAAATCCAGGTTCCTGTGTTAGTCGATCGGGCAAATGATTCAACAAACAGGGTATCAAGGTTGATTCTTGCACTTTCTGTCCTTTCAGAACGTGGAATCTAATTGACGGAAGAACAGCCTTCATCAAAAACATAAAACAGAGTGAGTTGTCGCTTCAATCATGTGACATTCTGGGATGGATTGTCATTTTTCTTTCTTGGTGTGTTTGAAATCATGTCAACTTTTTCCTTCACTTTGTATCAGACGCACACATTGTCAGATGGTCTCCAGATGGGGATAAATACGTGGTGGTGGTCAATGACAAGGTGGACATCTACAACCTGGAGACGGCCTCGCTGACGGGAACCATCACAAACCCCAAGAGGATCTCATCCGTCAAGTTCTTAACTGTGAGTTCTTCAACCAGTTCTCCCACACTGCTACTCTTGTCAACCTGTCTTATTGGGTCGCTCTGTCTCCTTATTTTTAAGATTTTCACGTTAAAGATGGCAAGTTTAGTATTTTAACATTGACAGATCATTACCACATTTTGAGACATTAGTATAATCATCTTTAACCAACCAGAACAGCTGATACTGGCCTCTAAACTGCATTTTACACTGTGTACCACCGCGTCGGATTTCACTGGAAATCCGCTGGATTGCTTTACGCACAAAACAGGAAGAGCATGGAGCAACATCCTCTTTGTGACAGGAAGCAACAGGATTTATGGGAAATGTGGTCTAAATTTTGAGAAACTCTAACAATACCACTGGTGTGATAGAGGCTACCAATGGTGTCAACCATGGTCTCATCTGTCTACTGTCATTATACCAAGACATCACAATTAATTTGACAAAGATGTTTAAAAATGCTTTAAGTTTAAATGTGTTGCAATCCGACTTATTCTCCAGAACTCCATCCTGGCCATTGCAGGAGACGATGAGACTGTGAGGTTATATGATGTGGGAACAGAGAAATGTGTCTGTGAGTTCCAGGCTCATGAAACCAGGTAAGTCTACCTCCACAACCAGGCTAGCTTCAGAAACCAGTTGCTCAGTGTTGGAAACGTTTCAGTACCAGTGCAGGTTCAGTACAGATTGTAAAACACCCCTCTGTTGATTGAAAACACATTTTATTATGTAACAGAATATTTCTTTCTGCGTAGTATTTGTACCATCTGCTTTTCTAAATGGCTTCAGACTACCATACAAATTCCTGTAAACACAAATTTCCATTGTAGGAATTCAACAGTGTGGAAATTGATTCCTTAAAATAAATACTGACACCACAAAAGTCAGTAGAGTGCAGATAGGGATCCATACCAGCCCTTTTCACGTCCAACTGCTCCTCTGTAAATAAACGAAGAGGAAATGAACAACACTGGCGTCTTTTGTGATTTCAGGGTGAAAGCAGTTGACAGTTTCAGTATGGAGGACTACTGTGTGCTGGTGACGGCTTCAAACGACGGGTTCATCAAGATGTGGAAACTGCACCTGAAACAGGCACGTCCTCTTCCTGGTGTTTATTTTGCATAGTTGAGTAGTAGTCCTTTACATGCCCTCAACCAGACACATTTACATCTGCCCCACCAGGGTGAGATTTAATCATGTTCTTCAGTGTGGTAGTCATAGCCTGTCTATGTAATGATAACCTTTATTACCTCCGCCAAGGACGTTCTGTAACATATGAACAGATTTCCATTCAATTTGGTGGACAGGTCCATAATTATGAAACTAACAGAGATAGCCCCAAATCCTAAGGGTATGTTTGCAGGGTCAAGAAATTAATTTAACTTTAAATTGAAGTGATAGGAATGATGTCTTTGGGTGTAACATCAAGTTGGAGAATTGTTCAGGGTTGCTTGCCGTGTTCTCTCTCACTTTGCAATTACCGTATCCTTCACAGGTAATAATAAATAAGAGAAAGACTAAATAATAATAATAAAACCAGCCATTGCAAGAACAAAACACATAAAGACAAGTCATGTCAAAGCCTGTCACTGAAAAAAAAGTGCTTTAAGAAGTGATGCCCAAGATGACACTGCTGTTGCCAGCCTAACCTCCTCAGGGAGGGCTTGGCAAATCCTGTGGGGCGCCGTTTATAATCGAGCACTGTATCTCTGCTGTCGACCAGGAGCTGGAGCCTCCCACTCTCCTTGGGGAAGTGAACACAACGGCCAGACTGACGAGCCTCGCTGTCTGGAAGCCGTCTTCAACACAGGAGACCACTGAGGCTCCAGCTGCACAGGCAACAACATCTCAAGGTGGCGTGCTGCAAAAAATGTGTTTTATTTTACCATTGCAAGGATTCTGAGGCAGGTTTCCATCTCGTCCCGTTTTCTGTCGGTTGTGATCTGCCTAAATTTGGTTTCCATGGTGATATTCATATTAGTAAGAAGGAGTATGAATGTTTTAACGGTTTCTTTCAAATAAGATCGTAACTGTGTGCTGATGAGGGGCAGCGGTAGCCTAGAGGTTAGAAAGCTTTAAGTTTGTGACTGACTGGAAGGTCGCTGGTTTGAATCCCAGGACCAGCAGGGAAAATGTGGGTGAGGGAAGTGTAACGCTCTCCTCTCCCTCAACACCCACTTTCAAGGTGCCCTTGAGCAAGGCACTGATGTTCATGTCATGCCGGAAGAAGTGGAAGAACGAGGTGGCGTCTCGTTGCTCCAACTTGGAAGCGTTCACGTGTTAATCTCTGAACGCCGACATCCAAAATCCTTATTTGTGAATAAAAAAATCAGCCATAAACGAACTGCAGCAGATATTTCTTCAGGTATTGGAGGCGACAAAAAATTCCCACATGTCCTCTTTGTAATTACCACTAAAAGGCTGATGTAAATGTTTTTTTCCCAGTTGGTATTTCTTATTTACGGTAAATCCTACATGACATGAACGCTGCCCCCAACTGCTCCAGTGGAGCTGCTCAGTGCTCAACTGGTTGTACTGGGCAGCTCCCAGGTGTGAACATGTCATTACAGTCATTTAGCAGATGCTTTTATCCAAAGCGATTTACAAAGGTGATAGTTGACACTATGTGGGGATTGAACAATTAAAAAGCTTCTAGGTTACCTGTGTCCATGTAAAACACTCCATCTGTTTTCATCTGTCCACAGAAGTTGCCCAGGAGCTTTTAAGGACGAAGAGAGTAAGAATTGCAACAGAAGAAGTCATTATGGAGGATGAGAGTAAAACAAAAAAGAAGAAAAAGGGTGGTGGGAAAATTAAACAGGAAACACAATAAAAATGTTTTATATCCAAACTGGGATTTTGTTTTTACATTGGTTGTGCTTGTGCTTACCACCAGAAAGTGATATAACGCAGGTTGTACCAAGTATGGAATATATTTTTTTGAAGAATGTATTTGCTCTCCCTGAGGTGAGTCGGTGTCTTTGTTTCTATAGTAATGTTAAATTTACGTATTTTATCATTAAAGTTCCCAAAATAAACGGCGTTTGGTATTCAATTTAAATAACTTTCAAACGTGTTTTATTTTGAAATTTGGTGAGATGAATCGGGAAGTAAACCGGTAAACTAACCATTTGGAAGTAGTTGGCTCCAAAGCTCGCGCAAACGTCAACTGTTTAAAATACAGGTATAATCATGTGTATAATTAAGTTTTCTCGTGATATTTTGATAAGGAAATGTTTGCCTAGTTTATCTGCTGCCACGTTTTAACTCTGACAATTATTATACATGACTTCCTGGACATTTTATCCCAGGATACCTGGTCATGGCTGTAGACTGGGTTGGGTTGAGCTATGCTGTCTTGGTGTCGTCAGGAGGAGTTGTCGGTTACGTGAAAGCAGGTACGAAACTTTAACACCATAAATCCGAAACAGCAGTCAGACATGGGACACCAAAACTGTATCGGAACCCACCAGAATGCAATGCAGCCTCGCCTTGTCACTTTCACCTTTTCTTGACTGGAAAAACACTATCTTGCTATTACTATGTTCTCACTGTTGCTCTCTCTACCTCCATGTATAATCCACAACTGAATGCAGCAAATCCAACACTCCCTCTCTGGAGGTTGTTGAAAGGCATTCTGGGAAATGTAGGAAATCACTAAATTAACCTACATCCTCACCGGTTGATGCTATGCAGCCTGTTTCAAAAGTAGTTATACATTTTTATATACCTTATTCTAGATGTATAATTTGTTGATAATTAAGTTACTTTTCTTAATGTTTCATATTGTCAATTGAATGTTGAATTATTTTGTTAAAATGACTAAAATTATATAGCTTTGTTTATCATGTCATTGTATGCCTACTTCTGAAACATCCGGTATAACAGTGGGTTTCCAGTGGGGGGATTTTCCTTCAAACAGATACAAAAAATGTGCAAAGAAAATCAAATTCCATTGCAGGTTTACAGACAGTTTATGTTGCTGTGGTCAGGGATGAACCTCTGTTATATCAGTAATGGACGAGAGTAAAGGGCCAATATCCAATATTTAATCAAATAAATCGGTGTAACCCTGGTCTGTACTTCCATAGAGAAACCCTGCTGCTTTGGGCTGCAGTATGAGACTTTGTTAACTGTTTCCACAACAGGGAGCGTCACCTCTCTGGTTGCAGGGCTCCTATTTGGATTCTTGGCTGGACTTGGTGCTTATCTGGTATCTCAAAATCCCAAGACTGTCTGGCTTTCACTAGGTGAGCAAGTTTAGTTTGTTAAATTCGACAGTCCAGCTGCAGCTTGTACAAACACTTGGCAACAACTGTTTTCCTTCGTTGAGAAACGCAGGCACCTCAGGAACACTGGCGGTTGTGATGGGAATGAGATTTCTCAACTCCTGGAAGTTCATGCCGGCCGGTCTAATGGCTTTAGCAAGGTAATACACTAGGATTAACTTTTATCTTCTCTGTGACTGTTCATGGGATAAAAAAAATACAATATTATTTACTGCCAAAATGAATTAACGGGAAAACTTGTGACGAGAACATAGAGGCATCATCTTTTCAGCACTTTTCCAACCCTTCCCTGGCATAAATGTTGATATCTCTTTTCAGTGGACTGATGCTGATGAAGATTACCATTGGCATGCTGAAGAGACCACACAAATCCTGAAAATGTGTAATGTCGGCATTTTTTGTGTGTATATAATTTGAACAATGAGATTATTATGAAAAATACTGTGATAATTACAATCTGCACTCAAAGTCGTATGTTCACAAACATTCCCTCAATGTGGTGTTTAATACATTGCAGGCTACAGGTAAAAAATGTAATATAAAATATTTAAGTTGAGAGGAAAAGGGCAATGGAGAACAGGAACTGGTTTTTGGAGAACTGTAGGTTTTCAGACAGTTGGAAGTGATCTGTAAATCTGTGATACTGCAATAAACACATTTGTCAAAATGTTTTGTAGTCCATGGACAAAGCTGATTGTGCTACGACAGTTTGGGAAACCATGCTCAAACCTATTATGCTTTCTGTACCCTTTGAAAAAATAAATGATACTGCTGTCAGATTATTCTCTGACAGAAATACGAATCTGGATGCTGACTGGTCATTTGTACAACACTGGAGAACAATTGACACAATGGCAAATGTTATGACAGGATAGCAGGAAACGTTGCTGCAGTGTTGGCAGCATGAAACTGTATCTCCTGGCAAAGAGTGCAGTGGGACTTTCTCCCACGAGTCCCCCCTGGCTGAACACAGTGGACTATGCTACCGATGGCCTCCGTATTTGGCGGTCCAGTCTACACGTCCATGCACTGGCTGGATATGCGGGTTCCTGGACAAGGTTTTCTTCGCTGTGGCGCTGCTGCTGGAGCCGGGGATTTGAGGTTTCAAAGATTTGCTCCTCCATCCTTCGCACTCTGGAAGATCAATTCAAGAAGGAGACAGTGTGATTGGGCAATGCCTCATCGTAAGCTAGTACTGCAGAAATTTGTTATTTGTTACACTCCATGGTGCAGTTATTCTTTTTACCTTTTGAGGAAGACTGTTTACTTGAAGAGGGCTTGTTCTTGGATGATTTGATTTTAGACTCAATTCTTAGATCAGTAGCGGATGAAAGATCAACTGAGGAGAAGAGATACACAAAAAGAAAGAAGGTAAGAATCAGAGGAACAGGTTGAAAGACAGGACGTTGACATTAACAGGTTAACCAGACCAGGGTCAAATGGTCCAAAAATACCTTCAACTGCAGGAATTCAAGCCCCCATGTTGTACTATAATTGCAGATAATAAAAAAAACAATGATCATACTGTCTACTACATTATGAGGGAAATAAAGAGTACCCTGGTAGGACTCACTTGCAGAGGTGCCTTCTATTGTTGCCAATACAATCCTCTGTCCAGGTCCTGATGTTTCGCTCTTCTGAAACGGCGACATGTAAGTCTTGGTTGGGTTGTAGGTGTTGCTCATGAAGCTGTCTGAAAATGACATACGATCAGAGTTAGGCAGGCTAATCCCAAAATGTAATCCATTACTCGGAAATGAAATTTGATTATTTTCAGTTACACCAGTCACAGATCAAGTCACAGTGCCTCTAACCCTATGACCTACATCGCTTGCCATTGCAAGTAAATTTGAGCGATACCTTCGGATAGTTCAAGATCCTGGAGGGTCTTTTCTTTTAGAGGGTGCTTATCTGTTAGTTTGGGAAGACTAATGTCTAGACCAACATCACAAGACAGAGAAACAGAGAAGAAGAATGAGTGTAGGAGGAGTATAGCTAGGACACACAACACGGAGAAGTTAAGAGTTGTGAAGTATGTACGTTGGAGCGGTTTAAAAGATGTTTGAATCTGTTTCATCTACAGAGCTTGATCTGCCCCATACGCCCCTGATCTCATGAATAAGGGATAAAGGGGAAGCAATATGTGTTTTTGTGTGGCGGGGCAATTTATAATGAATAATGCAGGTTTCCTCTATTCACTACAACGTGACGCTCGGGCTCATTTCAAACACGCTGTTCCGGTCAACTACCTTGAAAAGAGCAGGAGAAGAAGAATGAGAAGTTGGAGGCACTTTACGTTGACGTTGGCCTTTATCTGTGTAATGTTGTAATGTTGTAATTAGCTGCTGTAATTACAAAACTGTATTAGCTTGCCTGGCGGTTAGTAATCTGATAGTAATCTAGTAATTAGAGGTCATTACATCCTGATGGGGGTTGAGTAATGATACGAGTTGAGTCAATAATACTCTAACTATCAGACCTGGGTCAAATAGTATTAACAAATAATTACAAGCATTTGTTTTAACCTGCTTGGAGTAGCAGACGGGTGGGGTTTACTGCATCAGGACAATACAACCACCAAGTTCAGACCAGGTTTGACTGTGACGGTCCAACTGGCAACGTATCTGTGAATTGTTCTTATGCAGTAAACCCCTCTTACGTGGTACTTCAAGGAGGTCCTACTATACCTCTTACCTTTATGAAGGGGATACCCTGACCCCTGTCCTCGGGTTAAGCACGAGCTGCCCCATAGGTTTCTGCCCGCCGCCTGGCTTCCTACTGAAGGGTAGCTTTTTGGATTTACTCCTGGAAAGACATAAAGCTCAGAACAAAACCACTGTACCTGGGCCCAACATCCATTTACCAATACACCGGATCTGATGTAAGTATGGCACGTGCTATTTAGACTGTGCACCTATGTGGAAACTGCTGGAAATCTGGACCGGGCTTATACAGTGTGCACCGAGTGCTCCAAGAACTAAGAGTCTGTTATCAATTATCTATGTCAATGTTGGATTTACTTGTCATTTGATGCATCTTGCTGTTATAACATTTTCCAACATATTGTGTTATGTTGTCATTTAGATTCTTAAATCAAATTCACTTGTGTTTTTGCCTGATTGCATTGTTGTTTTTGTCTTTTGTTCATCTCACTTGCAGAAATTTGTAATTTGCTTCTCTTCTTCTATCGTTGTATTTTATCACAGAGTTTTTATCACGTTGCTTCACTGTGCAAAGTAAAGTAAAGTAACAAAGTAAAGTAATGTAAACAATGGTCTTTTTATTTAGTTTTTTGTAGGCAAGGTTTCACCCTAAATCACAGTACCAGGGAAGCTGTTCAAGTGTGTTCAGAGGAAGGGAGTACAGTCCTACCAGGCAGGTATCTGGACTGGCGGAGGTAGTGCTGCTTGGCGGTCGAGGCGGTGGAGTCGGCTCTGTTCAGGCTGCTGTTGCTTTGTGGCTTAGTTACTGGATTGTGCTTGCTGGAAGACTTTGACTCTGCAAATCTAAACAATTCAAGCAATGTATTTATCTCCAGTGTGGTGAGCACAGAGCACAATGCCTGCTAAAGGCCTATTTAACTAGGCAACGAACACATTCATATTTAGCGGCCCTGGGGAGTAGTTGGAGGGGAGGGACTGTTACAAATGAGCCTCTCACCGACAGCTGGGCTGGTCGTGGACCCTCTCCTTCAGAGAACTGATGGTGGGTTTTTTGGAGATGGAAACTCCAGTGTCTGCATCGTCAAGGTCGTCCCAGCTGTTGGCAGCTTTGATGGACGCCTGGCCCCATCGTCGGCGTCCACTCCTCCCTCCAGGTACGTTCTTCTCTGTTCCTGGAGGAGCTGCTCTCTGTCGCGGGAGTGGAGAGATCACTTTGTCATCCTTTCAAATGTTATTATATTATATTACAATATTATTATAATAATTAAAAATGTATATTTATCTGCTCCCATCCTTCTAAAATAATGTACCTTCCACGCAAACTTTACAATCAAATTGACGCCAAAGTGAACGCTGGTGATGTCAAAATCAGCGATAAGTTTCTCTGATACATATTATTTTCAGCTGTTTTTTATAATATGTATGTTTTTATATAGATTTTTATATATATTAGTTCTGTGGTTCAGAAACCCTAACTGAAAGAGTGATGACTCCAGCCTGCCAGCTCACCTGCTGTCTGTTCTTAACCAGGCTGAGAGGTTCAGGCTGTTCCAGGATCAGCGTGTCTGGACCAATGGTGCTTTGGTCCATGGTCTCCTGGGGGAGGGGGATCTGCCGTAGGGGCTGGTGGTGAGACCTGCCAAAGGTCTGGGGCTCAGCCTGGTTCCTACTGGGCTCAGAGGCCTCTAGGTCTGCCTTACGGAGAGACAGGGGCTTGGGTTCTGCAGCAGACACTGCTGTCTTAGCCTGGGCCTTATGCTGCTCCAAGTACTTGGGAGGAGGACCCAGGGCCTGACCGACATGGAAGTATGGATACCGCAGAGCCTGGAAAATACAAATCAAAGAGAAAACATGACATTTCACATAGGAAAAAAATGCAATAAAGTAAATATTTCACAAGTTCAAGACTTCATGTCCTGTGCCAGACTGGGGCCACAGAGAAAATGTGGGGAAAGGACTACATTGCCCAGCAGACAACAGCCAGGTGGCCATCTTGCTCCAGGTGAAGGGCTTTACAATCAGCCAGGTGGGAGCTGATTGAGAACAAGGGATTTAAAGAGTGGAATCTGCAGTCTACAGAAGGCAGGATCCAGAGAGCAGCCAGGGAGGCTGCTGAAGATCCCCCTCATAATCTTCAGTTTAAGATAAGTTGTTAAGATGCAAGATGCCTTGTTAAGATGCCTCCTGTGTGATCTGTGCCATGGACCTGCCCTCAAAATGGACTTGTGACACCCAGCTTTTCCCCTGGGGTGTCACAGTCCCCCTTTATGGGAAACTTGCAGCAAGGCATAAAATATACAGGAAATATGTAAGACACATTAAACACATAGGTTCAAATGTACCTGAGCAGCCATTGGCCTTTTGTCAGGGTCCCACTGTAGCATGTCTTCCATCAGAGTAATGGCTTCATCGCTAGCGTTGGGGATCAGGGATCTCAGGCTGGTGGGGACACACTTGGGGAAGCGGAAGTTCATCGAGACCGCCAGGTTGTAGCCCTCAGGCCAGTCTGACTAATATGGTGGGAAACAGGAGAAAACAGCAGCTGACTCATCTGTGTATATGTGTGCATGTATGAACGAAAGCATGCTTGTGTATCTACATACATGCATGCATGCATGACTGTCAAATACACAATGAAGGTTCATGCATCACTTTGTGAACTGCAAATAAAATGTAAAAATTCTCCAGTACTACCAAAAACAATGTGGGAAATGTGCGATTAGCATCATGATTGGGTGTACCCATATTGTTTTAGGAATATGTTGCTGATGAATTGACTTTGGTTGCGTCCACCATGACAGCAGAACCATGAGACGTTACACCTCTTCTGATCACCCACCTTCTTCAGTGTTCCCAGCACTTGACAGATCTTGAAGATCTCGTCCACCTCACTATTGCCTGGGAACAGGGGTCTGAGTGTGTAGAGCTCAGCCATGATGCAGCCCACCGCCCAGATGTCGATCGGCGAGCTATAGGAGTTGGACTTGAGGAGAACCTCGGGGGCTCGGTACCTGGTCAGACAACAGCACAGGAGGACGCAAACTTCTACTTTATACAAATCAATTAACTGGATGACAGCCAATTGTGTGAATAGGTACACTGAATGAATGGATGGATTTTGTTTTTGTATCACACCTCACCACACCACACAGATGGTCCTTCCCCAATCAGAATATATATAACAAATTATACTTTCAACAGAAAGACGAGCATTGAATAAGTTCTGAGTGTTAAATGTAGTATAAATGGCAGGAGATCAGCCTTTTGACCCCTCGTAATCCCAACAATGTTTCTCCACCGTCTAATTGGTGAGCCTTCCTCTCCGTCTGCTGAAGGGATCTACCGTCTCCTTGTCAGAATCAATTTCATCTAAGAGCTTACACCTCTGCTTAAGGCACATGCTAAGTGACATTACCAGGTGTAAGTCAAACGTTTGCTTCAGCCTAGACGACGGCAGGTTAAAACTTTAACAACTTCCATCACAAGGAGAGGAAGATATCAATATGACAGATAAAACCACAGAAACATATTGCAAGCAACTGCCAGTTACATACATGAAGTTGTGCCATCTACAGAAAAGCTTTGTCTATTCACATCCTATGAGTAGATGTCCTGTAAAACAGTCTTACCATCTTGTGGAAACATAATCAGTATACTGGTGGCTGGGAGCGGATTTCTCTGGCTAGTCCAAAATCAGCGATCTTCACCAGCTCTGGGCCCATGCAGAGCAAGTTCTCTGGTTTCATATCACGATGGAAGTAACCTGGCGGGAAATGAACAGGTCAAATCAAGCCATACTGTTTCTGACATTAGTCTATATTTGTCTATATTTTAATAATAACAATGATGATGATAATAAACTATAAATACATTCACTGCTCTCCATTGCTGCATATCACAATGTTATGCATTTATTTAATTTTCAATCTCAAACAGTTAAAGCATCTTTTTTTAAAGATGCTTTAACCTGCCAAAGTACACTCGAGCCAAGCCTTAAAGAGATAGGAAGGAAACGAGAAAGAGGGGAAGAGTCTCTTACCATGCTTATGCACAAACGCTAAGCCAGACAATACTTGGAACAGAATGTTCCTTATTTCGTTTTCAGAAAACATCTTATCTTCTCTGGCAGCGGCAAGGTGGTAAAAGACAAAGGAAAGAAAGAGAGATAAAGGATAAAGGAAAACCATGAAAAACCATGCCTTGCAGAAGTAGGAGTGACACCAATGCCCAAGAACACTAAACAGACTGTTGATTTGTTCACAAGAAGCAAATTTGTATGGTTAGGCTTTGGTACCACACACACCTCCTCTTCTCAGTGAGGCGCAAGAGAAAGTGAGTCATTTTTGTTATAATAGGTAAAATTTCTGAATTCTGTCTTAAAGCCTATCAACCATCCAGCACCATCCATACCCTGAAAGTTTAGTCATGTTGATTAGTGTGGTTTCCTGTTTACACAACTAATAACCATTCATACCAAGATAATGCTGACAGCCCAATAATACAGTATTTCATTAGGGGGCAAAGATCGCAGACTCAGTTTCTCTTCTATCTGCACTGAAACGCCTTGCGTAAGTCACCTACCATGCTTATGAATAAAGGACAGTCCCTGTAATATCTGAAATGTCATGTTTCTGACGACTGACTCAGGGAACAACTTGATTCTGTGAAACGAAGACCGACACATGGTGACTCAAGCTGTTCCAAAATAATTCTCACTCTCACAAATGGGAATGGTAATAAAGAAAACTGCAGAATAAAATCAGGAAAACGACCTGAACACCTAAAAATAAAACATAAAATGTAATGTAAAATGCTGAAATAAGTCATGCTTAACTGTGACTTGATGCTTAATTAACATTGCTGCCTTATGTGTTCTTACCTTTCTTTCATGAGCTGATAGAGGTTTTCCTTCATATACTCAAAGACAAAGTAGAGGTAGTCGTTTTCTCTGATGACTTCCTTCAGTTTCACCACATTGGCATGGCTCAGCTTCTTCAGTGACTGATAACAAGACAATCAATCAAAGTATGTAGGGAAGAATGTAGTGATTCCACTTGACATTACCCCTACTGCCTGCTCATAGTGTCTGAAATTAACTCTTTGGCTCACCTACCAAGGGTAAACTAAAAAAGATGACCTGCCAAAATAATTAATATTAATATGATTTTCAATGTGAATTTGTGTACAGATCAGGTACTGTGTATTATTTTAAAACTTGCTCTCTCTTTACAAGGGATGAAGTTTGTAATTCATCATGAAGTGCACAGAATTCAAAATTAGAGCATTTTGAAGCTGATATCCTCACTGTTTATTGTCAGGTTACCACCAGTAAGTGTGTCATCTGTGGGACAATAAACGGCTGAACAGAAAGATTTAAACTACACATGGTGAATTCAGACTACATCTACAACTATATCCACGGGAGAAAACAAGGTCCTGGGAAGGACTTAAACCAGGGACCCTTGCTTTCCCAGCCCACGACCTGCTGGCTGTGACACCAGGCCAGGGATTTAGCATCGCCTGCCGCACCATAAAGCCAAAATACAGAAGGAGAAGCCAGGAGACAGACGCCTACAACTGGAGCTCATCAAACACTGCACCTAATGTCAAGCCCGGCTCGTCAGTGGCCGTCTAGGAGGCCTCAACCACAGAAGCAGATCAGTGGCTGAATCTCATTTGTTTTACAGTCCCTGCTCACGCTACACTTGGGGGAATCCCCTGCAATACCAGAATTTGTTAACATCAATTTCAGGGTGGAGTTCATATCAATGTTCCTTCAATTATCCTCCCACTGATGAGAGCACACTGAGCAGACTCCAGACAATTTCTTGATTTGGATTTCCCATAATTCTTAAAGTTATAAAGTTATTTGTATTTTCTTGACTGATGGCAAATATAAATGGAGGCAAAATCTCCAAATGTAAGTGATTTTAATCTGACTAAAAGTATATTTTACTTTTGCAGACTAATTTGTCCTGATTAACACAGGTAAGAGAAACATGTTGACATTGTTGCCATAAAAGCCATCAATGTCAAAATCAATCAAAATTTAAGCCGCTTGATAACACAAAATTGGATGCTATTACTATCAGCATATAACTGTTAGAACAACGGTGTTCTCCATGGCAACAGAAGATGAAGTGGCAAGAGTATGATGCTGTTCCATTCCCATTTTGTACCGGTCCACTCCTCCTCCTCGTTAACTTTGGTTCCATGTGAGTGTCCCTCCACATGACGTACATGATCCATCACACAGAGGCTGCCTCTCTGAGTGGAGAGAGGGCTTGGAGTTTACACACTCCTGATTCAGCAAGTGTGGCTTCAGCTCGTCCACAGACCCCATGCTATCGTTCTCTCTTCCTGCAGACGGACACACTCTGTCTGCCCTCCACCTGAAACACTTTCAAACTCACTGGATCCTGGAGCACCAACACCATCCACCATCCACCACTCACTACCTCCACGTTTGTCTAATAAACTGCATCGTATTTGCTGTGTTGTCTGGTTGTGTTGGCCCAACGCCACACCACATGCTCACATCATCAACTGATATTGGCCTTATTGTATCGGCATTTACTTCCACCAATAGGATCACAACATTTTTGCACAATACTTAGTAATTATTTTTAAGATTTTCTACACTAGACCTTTGAGAAGAACAATTTAAAACAAAATCTGTTAACATTAGTATGTTTCAATTATACCGCAGGAATAAATCATCATTATTGGCAAATATATTAGGTACCAGTTTCTTCCCAATTATCCATAGCTTTACTGGCCCCAAAACTCTGAATAAGTCGGGCCTTCATCCAGAGCTGAATTTTCATGGCTGAAAGATTGGTGGTTTAAAATATGCCACTTACTGACAGCGCCAAACAGTAGTTAAAGTTATTGGTGATATAGCAGTGTTTCCCATTAATTACCTAGACTGTGGCGGCCCGCCGTAGTCTAATTTGTCCCGCCACAGTTTCATAATGAACCGAAAATATTTTTACACTTCTCATAATAACATAAAAGATCTCTAACGTTGTGTTTTGCGGCGTTGCTTCAGCAAAGCATCTCTCACTCCCAGTCAGTCAGCCCCTCCCTCCCCTGCTGTACGCGCGCACGCTCACACACACACACAAACACACGCACGGGAACATTTCGGGCTGCATCCGAGACACCAAGGCATTTTGAGGACACAACATCGTTTGAGGTA
Source organism: Hoplostethus atlanticus (assembly GCA_034670405.1). Classification (NCBI taxonomy): domain Eukaryota; kingdom Metazoa; phylum Chordata; class Actinopteri; order Trachichthyiformes; family Trachichthyidae; genus Hoplostethus; species Hoplostethus atlanticus. The sequence goes on from JAXDDX010000099.1 coordinate 136,789, forward strand.
AGTAACGTTAACTAACGTTACAGTATCCACTGCAGTTATCCACTAGTCCAAACACAATTCTGACCTTCAAAGTTTAAAGTACTTCAAAGTACAAGTTACAAGTTAGTATTATTTTTTTCACTGGCCCAACTATTAACCCTGCGGCCATCTGTTTTCGCCGAGGTCACTCCATCACAGCCCTCCCTGCCAACAGCCAATCAGATCCCAATCAATGGTAAATTAACCTGCCCATACTCTTGCTGATTGGTCCATGGGGGTCTTTGATTATAGACACCTCCTCATAATATGACAGTTAGAGAAGCTACAGAAGATGGCCACTAACGAGTGATGAGGATGAAACGGTCGGCACCCATGGTGAACGGGGTCAGCTAGCCAGTATCTGGTTTGGTAAATACTGACCCATTCGGTTCCACTAGCATTGCTACAAAATGCTAACAAGCTTCTCGTGGACATTTTTAGTAACCATATTGCCGATTTAAAAATGCTTTTCAAGTCTTTGACAAGAACCTTAGGATGTGTAAGTATAAAAACCTGAACTATCCCTTATTTTTTTACAAGGCTGTAGTTTGGCCAACTTTAGAACTGGACGCTGTGATGTGAATGCTGTCCATGTTAGTTTACCTCAGCATGTTTTTTTCGAATTTGATGGAGAAGTGCATTAAAGTAATTTTAATGCAAAAAAAGTCTCATCTGTTATTTAATTTCAGCATTGTCTATCCATTGCAAGAATAAAATAAGTTTACTTTTTACTTGAGTACATTTAAAAGTAGAAACTTTTTGGCGCCCCAGAAGTATCCTCAGTAGCCCTCTCTAGTGGCAAGAAAATCGCTTATTGCACCTTTTGCTATTTATTTCTTCCTGTTGCCTTTTATCTTCTGCCATCCTCTTTACATTTAGAAGGTGAAGAGTCAACAGAGGAAAATGATACATTTCCAGCGTCATCTATTCAATGTTGGGGATGAAAATGAATTGTTGCATGAGGTTTTGTGTCCTTCTCAGGAAGACAGCTACAGACATGGGTTACTGATATTACAGAATCTAACTGAAGAGAGAAAAACCTAAAGTTGAAGAGTCAGTGATGTGCAGGACAGAGAGCCTCCTCCTCACCAATGAAACCAGAGAGAGACAGAGAGAGGATGTACTGGACCAGAATAGGAGGAGGCCCTACACTGTCCTACACCTCCACTACACATTATTATTGACATCAAACCATAGACATTATTGACAACACATTGTGAACATTATTATTGACAAATTATTATTGATCAAACCATAGACATATTAGTTCCTTATTACAGCACGGGAGTCACATCTCATCACATGATGGGTTAAAACATGCTTGTCATGTGGGGACAAAGCAGAAGGTTCGGTTTAGAAGACGGTGGCCTTGTCCTCACTAACTGAGACATCTAAAGTGTGTTTGACATGTCAACTCCACAGATTGGTTGGATCAGTCATTGTCCCCACCATTGGTCAAAATGGATTTGAGGTTTCCAACATAGAAACCAGGCCCTACATTACTAAAGACCACATACTCATCCATGCACTCGCTTACACAGGAGGAGTCATTAACATGTTATTGGATTTTTTTCATTGAAATAATTGTAATTATTAGTTGTATGAAAATCTCTTTATGGATATTATTCACTATTTTGAGCACTCATCATTAATGAGTTTGATGTTTTGCAGCACATCTATCATTACATCCATTTGGTATAGTGGCAACAAAAAGTCACCCACCACCACCACACCCCACCCACTTTGTGCATTTTCTCCTCAATTCTATTGAAGTGAAACGTTATTTTTTCTTAATTTATCAGAGAGTACATAGATCACTCCATTATTATTGGACTTAATGTGATCTTGGTGTGAGGATGCTGTCTGGTTGGATTGTCAAATCAAAACAACAGTGCTTGGTGGATTATGACATCATAAGGTTCTGGAACTCGTGTTGAGCATCATAATGCGTGCTAGATGTGGATTTTGGTCATTGGACTATTGCGACTGGATGAAGAACGACGCGATTTAGGTAAGTCAGTGGTTTTCCTCTTTAATGTTTAAGTGTTTGAGGTCCAGTGATGCTGGAACTTCCAACCAGAGGTGGAAAGAGGAGTGAAAGATCGACTACGTTCAGATCTGTTTAGGCAGGTACCACTTTGATTTGACTTGAGCAGGTTTCTAGACAAGTATATTCTCTCTTCAAACTCTGACTTGAGGAAAGGTCAGAAATATGAGTTGACTCAATCAAAAGTAGCCGTCTTCTGTAATGTACTGTGTTCACACTAACATGACCTTCATGTAGAGTGTTACATCGTCTCCAGTGTTTCAGCCATTTCTGTTGCCATTTCCATTTATGTTGAATGACAAGTTAACATAAGTTAACGGTTGTGTTAAATGGATATTTAAAGGGATTGAAGTAACTATTTTCTCTGTATTCTCTCCATGTCTCCATTTTCCTTTCAGTTATCCTCCATAGCAAACATGGCAAGCTGTCCATCCAAGATCTTTGGTAACTATGAGTTACTGGAATACGTTGGAGAGGGGGGCTTTGGTTATGTAGCCCAATGTGTGAACCTGGACACCGGGGAGATTCTGGCCATGAAGATACCAAAGGGTATAAAATCTAACCATCTGGCCAAAAAGGAGGTGGGTGACTTTACTGTCATGCAACAGATTGTGTCACATCTGCTCTGTCTGTCAGATTTAGTCTGATCCATTTAAAGCATTTGCTGTGTATCACGTAAACTACCTGTTGATAACATCACCATGTCAAACTCGTCATGTATCCCTAGTTGTCCATGTTGAACCATCTCAGATGTCTGGATGCAGATGAGACCAACATTCTGAAGTTCTATGAGAACTTTGAATCGGACGGTCTAACTTTTCTGGTGTTCGAGATGTTGGACATCTCCTTATACGAGTACATGGAGCAGAGGGAGTTCACCCCTCTGCGACTAAACGTCATAAGGTCCATCATCCGACAGGTACAGACGCCATCAGATAGGAAGTAAATTCAAAGCTTCAGAATGTTCCACTGTGGTTCATGCTCTATATTCTATGACCGACTTTGTCCTTGCAGATGGCCACAGCATTCGAGGCTCTGAAGAGCCTCGGAGTGATCCACACAGATCTGAAGATGGAAAACGTTATGCTGGTGGATCATCTGAGAGAGCCCTTGAAGGTGAAGCTGATAGACTTTGGCTTGGCCCTTCTGAGGACTGAAGCCAAGCAAGGCTTTATAATTCAGCCCCTTGGCTACAGGTGAGATCTACTGGAGAGTGTTTTCAGTTTCTCACTTCTACTGTAAATACTTAGCAGGGTGTGTGTTTCCTGTCCATACCGGTGAGGACAAATGCTGAATTCAGGGCTACATAAGTCTCAGCTGTTGTGACATTCTCCTACTGATGCCTCCTTTTTTCATTTCTACCGTTTCCCCATGTTGTATTGTTATTCCTCAAAGCACGACAATGTTTCTGATTTGGTGTGCTGCTGTTCTTCCACACTCAGGTCTCCAGAAATCCTTTTGGGGCTCCCATTTTTTGAGGCCGTGGACATGTGGTCGCTGGGCTGCATGATGTCGGAATTGTTCACCTCTACTGTACTCTTCCCTGGGGGGAGTGAATATGATGTGGTCAGTACCTTACTATAGCTGGATTCTGCTCCCTTTCTACACGAACCCTTAATTATTGATAGCAGTAGCTACTCTAAGACCAGCAGATGATGATCACAGCAGACAAGTAATAAAACCATATGGAGTCCTGATAGACTGATGTGATCATGTGTTTTTGCCTCCAGATGCGACACATCGTCGACCTCCTGGGTCAGCCAGCGGACCACCTCCTGAATGCTGGGCTTGAATCAAAGAAGTTGTTCATCTTCAGGAGGGCTAGAGGCTGGAGGCTCATGGTACCACAACACCGCTTTATTGACCAAATATAATTTTCTCTTGAACAGTTTCTTCTCCATTTGAGAATATTTATTGTCAGTATCAATCAGTAATTCATCTAAAGTGATAAGACTTTTCAAATACACGTTGCCTTCTTTTAGACACCAGTGGAGTATGAAGGTGAAACAAACCAACGGTGGGGCTCCTCATTCGGATCTCTGGATAAGTTGGCAGAGGTAGGTAGTCCAGTAGGTGGTAGCTGCTGAAGACATGGAATTGGTTGAATTCATGACTTCCATCAACCTTTTTGTGAGTCAGGAAGATGATTCCACTGATTTCCTGTTGGACTTTTCTCATCATTTGGTAATTTAGTTTAACCTGAAGAAAGAGGACATGGCTGAGGTCACTGATAGGAGGCAGTTTGCTGACCTCCTGAAAGGAATGCTCCAGATGGATGCCAGCGAGAGGATCACACCAAGTGAAGTCCTCGCTCATCCATTCATGGCACTGAGCGACCTCGCCAGTGACTCCCACCACAGCTCTCAGTAAGTGTGTGTTTGGATGCGTGGCGTGAGTCCTTATATTGCTGCTTTGCACATCGGTTATCAGACAAGGGTAGGCGCTGTAGGTGAATGATTCATCAATTGATCAACTGATTGATTGGCATGCTTGTCCAGTGGGAAGTCTTGCTTCTTGGCTATGAGCCAAGGCTATTTGTCCTTTTGGAAAGTACCTGAATGTACCTGTACAACAAATTTGAGCTAGCAGTATATGTTAACTGCATGTGTCCTCATTCACCAGCTCTAGGGGAACTTCCACTCCAGGTGTCATCTTGGTTCAGCCAATCCATGACATGTCCTCCAACGAGAGCATGTATATTCCCCAGTTTGTTCTGGACTCCAGCTCCCTGTCCTTCTGTGACATGGCACGCGTGGATGTGACACCTGAGGGGACTCCATCGCTGGACACCTCAGAGGTAGGAATCACTGCTTGCTCAGTGTCAATTATATATTAGCAATAATGTACAGTTGAAAATTCACTCAACCAGGAATGAATGTGATTATTGTTAATAGTACTAATCATCTCCTCACAGGATGGAGCTCCAGTAGCAAGCCCCTCATTTCTGTTGCCATTTCCATTTATGTTGAATGACAAGTTAACATAAGTTAACGGTTGTGTTAAATGAATATTTAAAGGGATTGAAGTAACTATTTTCTCTGTATTCTCTCCATGTCTCCATTTTCCTTTCAGTTATCCTCCATAGCAAACATGGCAAGCTGCCCACCCAGGATCTCTGGTAACTATGCGATACTGAAATACCTTGGAGAGGGGAGCTTTGGTTATGTAGCCCAATGTGTGAATCTGGACACCGGGGAGATTCTGGCCATGAAGAGGCCAAAGGGTATACAATCTAACTATATGGCCAGAAAGGAGGTGGGTGACTTTACTGTCATGCAACAGATTGTGTCACATCTGCTCTCAGATTTAGTCTGATCCATTTAAAACATTTGCTGTGTATCACGTAAACTACCTGTTGATAACATCACCATGTCAAACTTGTCATGTATCCCTAGTTGTCCATGTTGAACCATCTCAGATGTCTGGATGCAGATGAGACCAACATTCTGAAGTTCTATGAGAACTTTGAATCGGACGGTCTAACTTTTCTGGTGTTCGAGATGTTGGACATCTCCTTATACGAGTACATGGAGCAGAGGGAGTTCACCCCTCTGCGACTAAACGTCATAAGGTCCATCATCCGACAGGTACAGACGCCATCAGATAGGAAGTAAATTCAAAGCTTCAGAATGTTCCACTGTGGTTCATGCTCTATATTCTATGACCGACTTTGTCCTTGCAGATGGCCACAGCATTCGAGGCTCTGAAGAGCCTCGGAGTGATCCACACAGATCTGAAGATGGAAAACGTTATGCTAGTGGATCATCTGAGAGAGCCCTTGAAGGTGAAGCTGATAGACTTTGGCTTGGCCCTTCTGAGGACTGAAGCCAAGCAAGGCTTTATAATTCAGCCCCTTGGCTACAGGTGAGATCTACTGGAGAGGAGAGTGTTTTCAGTTTCTCACTTCTACTGTAAATACTTAGCAGGGTGTGTGTTTCCTGTCCATACCGGTGAGGACAAATGCTGAACTCAGGGCTACATAAGTCTCAGCTGTTGTGACATTCTCCTGCTGATGCCTCCTTTTTTCATTTCTACCATGTTTCCCCATGTTGTATTGTTATTCCTCAAAGCACGACAATGTTTCTGATTTGGTGTGCTGCTGTTCTTCCACACTCAGGTCTCCAGAAATCCTTTTGGGGCTCCCATTTTTTGAGGCCGTGGACATGTGGTCGCTGGGCTGCATGATGTCGGAATTGTTCACCTCTACTGTACTCTTCCCTGGGGGGAGTGAATATGATGTGGTCAGTACCTTACTATAGCTGGATTCTGCTCCCTTTCTACACGAACCCTTAATTATTGATAGCAGTAGCTACTCTAAGACCAGCAGATGATGATCACAGCAGACAAGTAATAAAACCATATGGAGTCCTGATAGACTGATGTGATCATGTGTTTTTGCCTCCAGATGCGACACATCATCGACCTCCTGGGTCAGCCAGCGGACCACCTCCTGAATGCTGGGCTTGAATCAAAGAAGTTGTTCATCTTCAGGAGGGCTAGAGGCTGGAGGCTCATGGTACCACAACACCGCTTTATTGACCAAATATAATTTTCTCTTGAACAGTTTCTTCTCCATTTGAGAATATTTATTGTCAGTATCAATCAGTAATTCATCTAAAGTGATAAGACTTTTCAAATACACGTTGCCTTCTTTTAGACACCAGTGGAGTATGAAGGTGAAACAAACCAACGGTGGGGCTCCTCATTCGGATCTCTGGATAAGTTGGCAGAGGTAGGTAGTCCAGTAGGTGGTAGCTGCTGAAGACATGGAATTGGTTGAATTCATGACTTCCATCAACCTTTTTGTGAGTCAGGAAGATGATTCCACTGATTTCCTGTTGGACTTTTCTCATCATTTGGTAATTTAGTTTAACCTGAAGAAAGAGGACATGGCTGAGGTCACTGATAGGAGGCAGTTTGCTGACCTCCTGAAAGGAATGCTCCAGATGGATGCCAGCGAGAGGATCACACCAAGTGAAGTCCTTGCTCATCCATTCATGGCACTGAGCGACCTCGGCCAGTGACTCCCACCACAGCTCTCAGTAAGTGTGTGTTTGGATGCGTGGCGTGAGTCCTTATATTGCTGCTTTGCACATCGGTTATCAGACAAGGGTAGGCGCTGTAGGTGAATGATTCATCAATTGATCAACTGATTGATTGGCATGCTTGTCCAGTGGGAAGTCTTGCTTCTTGGCTATGAGCATAACTGTGAGTTTGTCCTTTTGGAAAGTACCTGAATGTACCTGTACAACAAATTTGAGCTAGCAGTATATGTTAACTGCATGTGTCCTCATTCACCAGCTCTAGGGGAACTTCCACTCCAGGTGTCATCTTGGTTCAGCCAATCCATGACATGTCCTCCAACGAGAGCATGTATATTCCCCAGTTTGTTCTGGACTCCAGCTCCCTGTCCTTCTGTGACATGGCACGCGTGGATGTGACACCTGAGGGGACTCCATCGCTGGACACCTCAGAGGTAGGAATCACTGCTTGCTCAGTGTCAATTATATATTAGCAATAATGTACAGTTGAAAATTCACTCAACCAGGAATGAATGTGATTATTGTTAATAGTACTAATCGTCTCCTCACAGGATGGAGCTCCAGTAGCAAGCCCCTCTGTGGACTCTGCTATTGTGGCCACCCCTTCAGTTCCCCAGAACAGCCCCGCTGTGGACTCTGCTATTGTGGCCTTCCCTTCAGTTCCCCTGAGCAGCCCCGCTGTGGACTCTGCTATTGTGGCCACCCCTTCGGTTCCCCTGAGCAGCCCTGTTGCTGACCCCGCCATTGCTGTGAACCAGGCTGTCATGGATAACAATGACCTGGTTGACACAAACGCTGCTCACACCACATCTGGTAAGACATTCACCTCCACTTGTGTCTGAATTGTCAAGTCCTTCCACACTGTAGTTGATTCCATCAAGGTCGTGTCCTCTTTCGATTTTTAGAGGTCAGCAAGCCCAAGAAGAAGAAGAAGAAGGGAGTCAGACGCTTCTTCTCCTGGTTGAGGAAGGCATTTTGTTGCTGCGGTTCGGCCAAGGTCGCACCTGAGGAGTGAGACCTGTGGCCTCACCTGGGGAGTGAGACCTGTGGTCTCTATGTAGGTATTTTTCTAGCAAAACACCTGAGAACTACGCTCAGAAAATATTCACCTATTCATTCACTCACCTACAACAAATTTGAGGTATCTGCATGTGTCCTCATTCACCAGTGCTAGGGGAACTTCCACTGAAGCACAGCCAGGTGCCATCTTGGTTCACCCTAACTCAGACATGGCCCCCAATCTGAGTGATGGGAATCTGAACAGGACAGGAACTGCCCCCAAATTAGGTAAGATTATTCAACTCCCCCCTGAGGGTGGAAGAGGAGGAAATGGTCCAGTTAGGCCATAATGTGAGCAGATCAGGGACCATGTGCAGCCATATGGGAAATTTGCAAGATTTCATGACAAAAGTAGAAGTGCAGTTTTTAATCACCAATATGAGGACAGACTTGTTCACTTTGAGCACATATTGATCTCTGCCAAATAACATCAAAACAATGGAGATACAAATACTGCTCTTAGAAACCTGAACTTAAAATGGTGTGTGTGTGTGTGTGTGTGTGTGTGTTTAGCCCCCAGGCAGTTCTGGACTCTGAGATAAAAACACCTGGCTGTGATAACTGAGGGGACTCCATCACTGGACACCACAGAGGTAGGAATCTCTGAATGAAAAATGAAAAATTGACTCAACCAGGAATGAATGTGATTCTTGTTAATAGTACTAATGGTCTCCTCACAGGTTGGAGCTCCAAAAGCAAGCCCCACTGTGGACTCTGCCACTGTGGCCACCCCTTCGGTTCCCCTGAGCAGCCCTGCAGGTCCTCCCTTGAACAATGACCTGGTCCACTCCACATCTGGTAGGACATTCACCTCCACTTGTGTCTGAATTGTCAAGTCCTTCCACACTGTAGTTAATTCCAACAAGGTTGCTTTGTTGTCCTTTCAATTGTCCTTTCGATTTTTAGAGGTCAGCAAGCCCTAGAAGAAGCAGAAGGTGGATGAGGACATTCTGCTGCTGTGCAACCAAAGCCGAAGATGTGGAGTGAAGTTCTCTATGGAGGTTTTCTAGCCAAACACCTGAGAACGACTCTCAGAAAATATCCACCCACCCGTGATTGAAGAAAACATTTACAGATGTACAAGTGAACATCTGAATGAATGTGGTAGCAGCCGCACTTGAAACTTGCACTTGGCAGAACAAATTCAATCTGCCACTGCAACTTCTCAGATGGCGTCTTGGGCATCACAAATGTTCAATCTGCACGTAAAATTGTTGCAGAGAATTTGATCCCAAAGTGATTTGAAGATCCACGACTTCAAGACGCAAATTCTATTCAAAAATAAGGATAAATCTGAGCAAATATATTCAGTGTACAGCTGCTTCTCTGACTTCACAGGTGGGTGAATATTTTCTGAGTGTAAAAGCCACCATCAAGGTTCTCAGGTGTTTGGCTAGCAGAAACCTTCATAGGTCTCCCTGTGGGCGACACGGTGGCTCAGTGGTTAGCACTGTGGCCTCACAGCAAGAAGGACACGGTTCCTCTCTGTGTGGAGTCTGCATGTTCTCCCCGTGTTGGCGTGGGTTTCCTCCGGGTCCTCCGGTTTCCTCCCACAGTCCAAAGACATGCAGGTCAGGTGGATTGGAGACTCTAAATTGCCCTGAAAGTGATTGACAGTCGATCTGTGTTGGCCTTGTGATGGATTGGCGACCTGTACAGGGTCTTTCTCTGTCTTTCACTAAATAAAGCCAGTCGCTCAAAAACAAATTCACTGTTGTCAGTATTAGTTGTGTGTTTCAGCAGTAGTATATATTCACTTTTATTTTAGCTTTTATTCAGATGTGGTTAGTAGAAGTGGAATGTTTCTTTCCAACAGCACAGATATAGAGACAGACTCTCTCGCCTTCAAACTATGGAAGCGTATAGTTAACTTAATCCAAATGTTAATGCAAAGTGGAAAATGAAAATGCAATCCAATAGCATTCTGATTTTCCACTTTTGCATGTATCATTTGAGTCAATGACTGACAGGTTGGTAGACCATGGAAATGTTAATTTAACTGCAAAAGGGGGCGCTGCTTCTCACTTTTCACATTTGAATTAACACTTGAAGTTTGTTCACCACAAAGCGGGACATGTAGGTCAAATGTTTTTTTCATTCACATTTTGAATGTTTGAATGTTTCAAAACTGCCTTGGAACGGAAGACTGAGGTTTGATCTGTTTGTGATCTTGCTCTGCATTTTCCTTTCATGCATTTACCCAGAATGCATCAAGAAAGAGGGCGTATAGCTCAGTGGTAGAGTATTTGACTGCAGATCAAGAGGTCCCAGGTTCAACTCCTGGTGCCCCCTGGGAATCATCACACCTATATAGCCATCAAATGATGAACCTGCTTGAGACCTATATTTTGAAAAAGAAGATGCTCAATGTTTCAAAACTGCCTTGGAACTGAACACCGACGTTTGCTCGTTTTTTGTTGTTGCTCTGCATTTTGCTTTCATGCATTTACAGAATGCCTTTTACTCAAGTGTATTTTTAGCTAGATACTTTGACTTGTAATTGAGTAAAATAGTGTTTACAGAGCTTGAAAGCATTAACAGAAAAAGCTAAGATTTGTATGCATATGTTCATGTATACAGTATATATTAATCACATAATCAGATAAGGGAGCCATGAAACATGGAATCCGATGGTCTGAAAATGCCATAAATGATCTAAAATGAAGGTCTTGAAAAAATAGGTCTTCCTGCAACAACTCAGGAGAAGTCTCGCTCTGAAATCTCGCGAGAGTTGTTGCAGGAAGAGGACGTGGAAACGTGACAAAGGTAGTCTATGAAAGCGCGAGGGTTGACTTGTTGCAGGAAGAGGATGGTGGAAACGTGAGTCAGCGTTGGAGACGTGTGTTGGAGTATAGAAAGCGTAGTTTAGAGTATTTGTTTTTTCCCAAAGATAAAAAAACAACAACAATGGTTCGTTTTTGCGCATTTCCGAACTGTGCCAACAAAATGTTGAGGAAGACTTTGCGCAGCTTTCATAGAATACCTTTGTCAGGTTTCTACCGTCCTCTTCCTGCAACAACTCAATCCTCTCGCTTTCATAGACTACCTTTGTCCACGTCCATTACAGAGCGAGACTTCTCCTTGAGTTAGACTTTAGTTTTCTGGTTAAAAAAAGGTCTATTTCTGTAGCGACCCTTTCAGTAATGTTGTCAGACACTTGTCAGACACACGAATAACAATCTGAGCCTGTCAGTGGCAAAAACAAGCACTTTTAGTGGACGTACTTTGATGCGTGCACTTGCCCCTACAGATTACGTTGTAGCCGTTTCGCGACTGCCGACTGAGCCGATCTCCCGGAGCAATTCCGAAACTTTTTGGACCTATTTTGCGGTATAAATGGCGATTTTGTAGATATAGAGCCCAGGTTTAAAAATACCAGAATTCTCCTTTAACATTAGCATGCGTGCGGCCGCGGTATATCTGTCTCTCACAAACACATTGACAACGTGAAGCAATGGAGCTGTATATATTGTTATTTGTCACAAAGTACTTGGCAATTAAAATATTTACAGTGGAGAACCTTATATACAGTATTATTTAATAATTAATTTAAGAAAGTGTGTAGCAAGACAGAGAAATATTTACACAGTTGTAACGTTACTGTAACGTAACAAAATTGTTTACAAGAGCACAAAGTTCTTCATAGATCTAGCCTCTTAATTTTGCTCTCAAAGTGCACCAGATTGATGCATTTAACTTTAAAATGTACAAAACTTTCTTCCCCCCTAGAGGGTCCAAGGTCCACCCACCACAGTTTCACAAAATCCTGTGGGAAACACTGTATAGTGTAACTCAAGCTGCAGTAGTCATCTGTTGAATTACTTTTAATGTTTAATTAACGGTTTAATGTTCACTGCAATGACTCTTACCTTCACCTCTCTCAGATTAATGCACTCATCCCAGGAATAAAACTTCCTCTTCATCCTATGAAAGAAATAGATTTGCATTCCATTTCACAATCACTATTTAAATACAGCAATATATTGTCTACACTGTGCAATTTGACAGTTACGTGAACCACCTAGCGTCACCCATCACCCAGAAATCATGTAACATGTAATCATGTAATAATGTAATCATTGTAGTGCAGCTTCAGAGCACCTCTAGCCCTGCTCTATTGGTTGCTATGACAATGCTTGTGGGAACAAGGGACCAGTTAGCCATCTTTTTTGGTTTCTCCTATTTTCTATTATGTACGTACACTACTTTGAAGGTAAAGTAATTGACTTTTCAGTCAATACATATGCGTTTTATACGCTGTATAAAATCTATAATACTCTTGAGGACATCTGCATCACTGTCATACCCATAATCACAGTTATTCTAGTTTGGGTGTTATTGCTATTTAGTGCAACCTGTTCTCTTTCTATCATTTCTTCTCAGTATTGGAGACTTTCACAATGCCGTTCCCACACTCCAGGGGCAACACTATGCGGTGCACTTTCACTCCTTTCACTGTCGTCAGTATCATCTTGCACTATAACCTTACATTTACAAACAGTGCCTGGCAGAGCCTCTGTGCAACATTCATTATTAACTCCAGCCTAAGACAGGCTGACTCGTAAGCAGCTGATCTTTAAAAAAAATCTTGAAACAAGATATGACTGGACACAAATAATAGTAAAAGTATAAAATGTTCAGCAATTAAAGTTAACAGACAGAACGTTTGCTGACAGCCAACTGTCATGTTTGACTGCTACAACAAGAAGCTTGCATCTGTGGTCTTAACCATGATATTTCAAACCTGATCATCCCAAGAGGTTGTTTTCCCTAATAAATAAATTCACAGCTGATGCTAACAGAGACCAAACATTTTACTTAAAGCAGTTGCAATTTTACAGTCATGACAGTCCATGTGAGGCCTTAATGGATGTTTGACTCAGGGTTTAAATCAGCTTAAGGCTGCAAGACAAAACAAGACTAGTACACTACAACCACAAAACAGTATGTCCTTGGCATACGGGAGGAAATACAGCTCACCTCTTGATGGCCACCAGCTCCCCAGACTCATTGCTCTTGCCCATGAAGACGCTGCCGTAGGTGCCGTCACCCAGCTGTTTCAGCGTGGTGTATCGGTTCATCTTCCACAGAGGCACCGAGCCCTGCCTCTCCTTCAGTGAGGACCCTTTGACAGTCCCACATAGTCCAACAGAGTCAGTCATCATGAGTACAAAAGCAACATTACCTCCCTCTATAGATGAATGCCTACCTTTTACACGGCTCAATCCTTCTGCTGCTGCTGCTGCTGCTGCCTCACGACCACAGTGAGGCTACCCACTGCCATCTCCTCTAGAAACACAGAAATAAAACATGAGCTTTCACCTTTACCTTTCTCTCTGCAGACAGTGCCTTGGTGATGAAGGGTGGATGTCTAACTGGCAAGGGGGAGTGGAAAACTGGAGCTGTTTTGATCCTGCTTGTTGCCCTCGCTGGAGAATATCCCACTGTGTCTCACCTATCCTAAGCTTAGTTTTCATGGCATATAAAGGAAGGGCAATCCGCTGTGAGGGGAAGTGGATTAAGTTGACATCCGCTTCAGAAAGCATGCTGGGAAATGGAGCAAGCGAGGAGAAATTTTACCGGATTAAGTTCACTGAGGTTGAAAATGGGACTAGGTTGGGACGTACTGGAGGCTAATAATGGATTCAGTGCAACGCTGTTCCCTACTCCCTCTCAGCTCCCACTTAGAAATTCCAACTAGGATTTGACCGATTATTTTATTTTGTGCTGACCATTTTCATGCCAACAATTACAAGGAGTCAGTGTGTGTGCTGGGTCTGGTCACTGCTAAGAGAGTAAGAGTGATAAGAGTGATGTTTAAGACAAACGCTACATTCATGAACTTGATCATTAAACAGAGGGACCAAAGCTTTACTTTCCCTTGTCTGACACTAACAGCATAGTGAGCCAATGGTCTTGAGAGGTGTGAGAGGGCATACTGTGCCTATCTCTGAGGATACTGCAAATAGGTTGATAAAATATACCATTTGATGGATGCCTTCATCCAAAGCACCTTACTTTATGAGAGCACACATTCTTCCGATGGTTGGTTCTAAAGGGAATTGACTATTATAGTGTTAGTGTCGTGCAGGTGCCTCTGCCTCACCCACAGTTAGACACACACACAGTGGGATACTCACTGGGATTTCATTCTTTCACTAAGGGGCATACATAAAACTGCCTGTGCATTTCTTTAATCCCCAATGAACCTACACTTTGCATTGGACAGGTGACAATATAGCACCTGTCTGCTCTATTTACAAATGACATAAGACCATCTTGAACACTGACCTAGTAGTCAAGATGGTGTCAGTTGCTATTTCATGGTTAGAGGTTAGGGTTTCTAAAATATTGAACGATATGAAATGCAGGAACATAAGATCTAGCAACTCAGCATAGGACTTCAGATTTGACAGTTCCCCCCTGTCCTTGGCGGTTGGTGATGTTGGGTTGATAAGGCTGCTGAGGCATCACAAAGTCCAAGATGTTGATGATGCTAGACCCAGCTGAGTTACACTCCCTCACATTTATCTTGGCTGAACATTTAGTGATATCCACCAAACTTGACCACAACTTAGTGTGACAGCAGGGAGTAGCTAACCATAAGTAGCTAATAGCTACAATAGCTAGCAAGCAAATGTGCCTAGCTAACCTTACCTGCCAGCCCAGTACGGAGGAAATTCCGCGGACAAGCCTGCAATTTTACCACTAAAATTACCACAATCAGTAACGCAATTGTCATTTCTAAGAAGTGAAAACTACAACACTTAGTTAAGTATACCTACCATTAAAGACATTTTGGTTTGGTGGTTGATAATGTCGATACGGTAAGTTGTACGGTAAGTTGTTGAAGGGAAGCCTTCTCCATACTCACAGAGTGGCTTCCTGTTTCCTAGGCAACGTAGAGCCAAAAAAAAGGGGAAAAAGCACAACAATAATAATACTATTAAATTATAACCAAGAAAGAAAGAAAGGCCTATGATACATAAGAACTTAGTCACACGCTATATATCAATTTGGGTGGAAAAAAGCATTATCTGAAAGTCATCGGTCAGTATCAGCTTATAAAAATTGTGATCACTTTATCAACCGGGGATTTTACGTTAAGTTACCCACTATCCTTTAAAATGTCCCATAATTTGTTTAAATATCAATTATTTAGTAAGAGCTCACTTTTTTCAAATGGTGGAGCAAAAACTCTTTTTTGTTTTTGGAACCAAACTCTTCAACTGTAGTAAGTGCAAGATGAATGTTGCTGTATTAACGTATTCAGGCTAATTGGCTAATATCAATTGAAGATTGTATTTACATTGTATGTCTGTATGTCTATTTTACGGAAGAGGATTAGGGCCACATGTGAAAAAAATATTTGCGTTCTGAGTTTAAGAACTCAAATAATTTTTTCACATGTGGCTGACTTTATTCTCAGAATTCTGACTTTAAACTCAGAACTCAAATACATTTTTCGTCACATGTGGCCCTAATCCTCTTCCGTACTATTTAACCATTTTATCATAGAATAAACTTTGTTTTGGTATATCATGTCAAGCACTATCGCTTTCGAATATGTGCATTAGTTTTATAATTGCGCCATCTAGTGTTTCATTTCCAATCCTACATCTGAGTCTCCTAGGTTTTAGTCCTGGTGGTCACAAACTTTTTCGACCCCTGAATATATATATATATATATATATATATATACATGAGTCCAAGGACCCCCATTTGTCAAGATTTTTATTTCAGGGATCCTCATCTGGAAAAACATCTTGTGTGTTGATTACTACAGAATTCGCAAACAGTCTACACAGTAGATAAGAGTCAACAGAGAGGAAAGTGAAACTAATTAAAGTATTACTTGTTTTCCTAGGGAGCTCCTGCTGGAGGTCCCTGGAGCCCACTTAGGGAACCACTGATATAGTCCACTTACTGGAAGGGTCCACATCGTAGTATGTGGGGTCTTTATAGTCTTTCTTGGCCCCTTTCATTCTCATAGTAAACAATATATTCAGCCTATATGAAGTCTTAAATCAAAAGGCTCGTACATACTATGTCAATGAATAATCTTAATAAAATTGGTTACATTTATGTGTAAATTATTCTGATATTAGGCTATGAAGCTGTGAAAGCAGACACTAAAAGGCAGGCAGAAAATAATCCTTCGTGATTGTAGAGATTTGTGTATTAGAATAACTGAAAATCCCTGTTATTAACTGAAATGTACAGTCTTCTTTTTGGGATATTTGTCAGGAGGCTTGTTGGCAGCGTGTCATTTTACTGGTATGGTGGGAAACAGCAGCTTGGGCTAAATAAGGGAAGAATATGCTTACATGTCTCAGACTACGTGAAGGGCAGGTTCAGAGACATACAGTCATGAAATGTGTGGAATGAAAATCATGACCAGCATTCTCGAAATGGCCATACTGTAGTAACATGACGAGCCGTGTATTGCACCTAACAACTGTGCAGTTAAATATTTGACCATACGCACGGTGGATAGCGGGGTTTTTCTCCAAGGTTGTGCTTTTGGTTACTTACGGTAAGGTGGACCCGCAGTGTCCACTAAAGGATCAGGTGATCCACTAACTACGAAGCGTAGGCTGACTGGTGAAAATGCAAAATGACATATAGCAAATGTCGGAGCATAATTCATTCACATTTTGGGATCAAATTCGGATTTAAATCGCATCACTGGACCTCCAATGTGACGATGGCGCGTTAGGGCTGGTGGCGCAACCGCGATTTTTGATATTTTAATTTATGAAAAATCATATTCACAGACAAATATTGGTTTCAACATGGGGCTGTGCTACAGTTTGCGTCCCCGGCTCTTTGGGGACCTGAGCGGGTCTATTTCCAACGCTACCTCGGACTCGGATCAGCCTCCAGACGCAGCCGTACCGACACGCGCCGGGGGAGCTCGCCAGGAGGACACCGGGGGATGCGGGGAGGCTTCATCGCTCCGCAGCGGCGGCCCAGCGCGCCCCGGGGACCCAGCCAGGCTCCCGGCCGGGGAGCACCGCCGTGGAGACACCGGTACCGACGGAGTGCTCATACAGAACGGGGGTGGCGGAGGAGGAGGTGGAGGAGGAGGCGGTGGCGGCAAGGGGACAGGGAAGGACCGTGGTCGACGCTTACAACTGCTGCAGAAGACCAGCACCCAAAAGCAGAAAAACTGGGACAAATTGCTGGTGGAGGAGAAGGAGGCCGAGAAGGAGGCGAAGAAAGTCAGTAAGAATATTGACAGAGTGCTGAAGGAGCTCAAACGGGAGTATAAACAGACGCATCGACTGCTGCTACTCGGTAGGTTGTGCCTCTCTGTTGTTGTTGTTGTTGTTGTTGTTGTTGTATAAGCGGGTTTTATTATTAGAAACCAAAACGTGGCCTATCCAGAAATTATTTGACTGCTTTGTTGAGGCCTATTGCTATAGTGGTTGGCTGTGAAGAGTACCCCCTGCGGCTGCCAATGACAAGTGATGGACGTAAAGCCGCACACCGGTGGGCCTGTCCTAATGGGATGTATATGGTCTTTAAATAACCACTAAACACACTTCATCAAGATGGACCAACACATAGACAGAGACCAGTTAGTTATGAGGCCATGTTGGCTCTGAAACCACTATAGTATAGTATAGTATAGTGTAGTGTAGTGTAGTAAGTATAGTGTAGTATAGTGTAGTACAGAGAGTGTAATTCTGACAGGTGCCCAGGTACTTTTATCCCCTGATAATGTGGTGGGGAAAGTGGCGCTTAATGGTGTCCACATAAATCACTGAGTTCATATTCCTCTTATTTGTTCTGTCACCTGAGCTACAGATATGTCCCACAGTCAGTCACTGGCCTCCCAGGATGCATAGTGCATAAGGTCCAGCTAGAGATTTTCCAGATGTCGGTCACCATCCCTGTGATGTCCCTGGAACATTTAGTGTGTTGCCAGATGTGGGGTGTTTTTATTAGGCCAGACCTCCATATCACCAGGGTAGGACCTTTTATTTTTTTACCCACCAAGCACAGTAGCAGGTGGATTCCAAAATTGAACACCCACTTTTCATAATTCCACCAACCAAGCTGCTTTTTAGAGTAGAAAAGAGTCTGGATGTAGAGTGCATTTGGCCGGTGGTTAGTGTTGATTTGCCATCGTGCCCCACATGATTATCTTCTGCACCCTTTTACTGTTAATACTGTAACATTACACCAATTATCAAGGAGGTCATTGCTCAACTTTTAAAAGAGAAAGTCTTTATCAGGAACAGGAGTTTCATCAGGAACACCATGTTTAAACATATGCACATACTGTACAACTGGAGAACTCATCCACTTCCTGTAAGTCTTATGTCACACTTGATACCACGTTGCATTTATTTGCCTTATCTTATGAAGTGTTCTCATGTCGTGAATGATTACTTTGTTATTACATATAATCAATGGCTAGCAATTTCCACTCCTATGTAAACACCTCTCACTTATTACACACAGGAAGGACTAGGTCACAGTCCCCAAGGCAATGCTCATGCTGAAGGACCTCCACTAGTCAAACAGAGGAGTGTTATACATTCCTCTATGATCCCCGTGTTGAAAGCTACGGCTCTTCACAGACCAGCAAATGTTTGACCTGTGTTACTGGGTAATTTCAGCATCTTATCATGTCATTATGGTTTGGGCCGTTGTCCATCACTGTATAATCATATTTGTTTAGCAGTTATCTGTCCAGGTACACCCAAGAGCCTCGGCATGAGCCACAGGCCGCTTTGGGCCTGCGGGACTTTATACCCTCCAGGTCTCCACTAGGACTCTTGTTGCATGCCAGAGGACTGAGGTGGTTTGTGTTCCTCTGAAAGTGGACACCTTCCAAATAGTGTTACATTTCAAGGCAACGTATGCTAGCTAATCTGGGTCACTTTATCTGTTTGTATTTGCTGCAGGTATTTAGTTGAATAATGATAGCCATAAGGAGCTACTGTATATCCTAAATGGGCTGGAGCTAGTCCATCTATTTTGGCCATAATTATAGCCACAGTTGATTTTTATTTTAACATAATCAACTTTGAAGTACCAGAAGCTAAAAATAGTAATAATATAAACACAATTACAATATTCACAAAAATGCCTGCAGAATTGCCAAAACCTCACCATGATTTACATTAAACTTAAAAACCACTTAAGACATGAATAACAAGAGGATGGGAACTGGGAGGCAAGTTCCTATCATTTCTTGGAAAGGAAGTTACTTTATTGTTAGGCCTCATGGACCAGACTCTAAGTACAGGACTCTGTGATAACATCTGTTACAGCTTTCCTAGATGTCCTTAACTGGCTGTTTCATATCTCAGCCTTATCACCCCCGTTCGCGAGCCAGAACAACAGGCTGCTAGCAATGTAGAGTCTCAAATGAAATGATCACAGAGAAAGGCCAGTGGCGAGCCTGTTGGAAGTCACCGAATGATCATGTTTTGGTGGGTTTTCTTGGCTCTGTCCAGCATGCATTTCACTCACCAGGAATGTGAAACCAATATTAGGGAGAGCTTATTCATCCACTGGAGCACACGGCAGGAGCCATAGCCCCACCAGGCTGGCTCGTGTAAAGTCAGGTGAACTTTGCTTCTGTCTAAATGGGTTTTATCATTGACCATTGCTGAACTTTGCTACTGCCTGCACGGAGTTGCCAGTTAATGTAATGATCAACAGAAGTTGCTGAAGTATGAATTATTGTCATCTTTTATGATATCGATAGCAGTGTCACAACTGTGAGCTGTCCTGATACTTGTATCAGCTGAATGAAAGTGAACCGCCCAAAAAGGACATTGGACTATGTTTGTTCTCCAGGATTTGCTTACTGCATAATTTATACCAGGGATAGGCAGCCATGTGCCGCGGAGGGCCGAGAGTGTGCAGGTTTTCAGTCCAACCAATCACTACACCGGCTAATTAGTTCCTCCTCTCTGGTTGAAGGTGTGTTAAACAGTGAAATCCTGCTGGTGCAGTCTCGGCCCTCCGCGGCACATGGTTCCCCACCCCTGATTTACACTATGGCCTCTATCCCAAAAGAGAATGCAATAAGGTTCTCTATAGCTTCTGAGTGTGAAAGATTTAAGTCATTTTAGCCTGAACTAATTTGGATTTGTGCCTGTTTATGCCTGCTTCAGTCACATCCTGGGCTAGTAAAACGGTGGAGAAGCTCTACACACAGAACGGAGCTCTTGAAATGTTGTCAGATGTTGTTAGTGATTTCATGAAACCATCAGTTATCATCCTCTACTCACCAAGAACCATTTATTTTACTACAGCCAACTTATTTACTAAGTGACAACAGTTTCACAGAGCTTCTGCTGTATTTTCTGAGTGCACTTGTTAATGGTAGGGAGGTGGTGACTGAGCAGCAACCAAGTGGAGTCCACACTAAATAGAACAGTAGTTGGCTCATGGGTTTCCGGGCCACATGTATCGGTGCCTTACAGTAACATGAGTGTGTCCATATTCAGTATGGGTGTACACAGTGGGGCTCCTCGAACCCCTGACCCTAGCAGCATTATATAACTATACACACGTCTGAGGAAAAACATCCTCATATGCTTTGCACCTAAGATGAGAACATACAGAGATCTGTGAAAACATCTTTGTCACACTTCAGTAAGTTGATTTGTACAACAGAACTTTGATCTTCATTTTATATCATCCATTGGGAGCTGCATTGCCGTGCCTGTGTACCAGACAGTAGCCATAGCGTGTATGCTATGCTCCCTCTAACCACTAGAGAGCAATGTGGGCCAGTCACTTGTTTTGACCTTGCTTTCTAAGGTGGGGAGACAGGAGAAGGGGGGGGGGGGTAAGATTTCCACACCACTACAGATGAAGTGAGTGTTTCAGTCTTGATTTGCATGCAGCACAACTTTGTTGCACTCATTTCACTACATGAAACAAGCATTTGCATTGTATTTGCGTAATGTGCACTATAGCAGCACATTCATTGTTATATGTGACACAAATAATCATTGATGGTTGCCATGTGCCATTGAGTGATCTGTGAGCATTTGTCATGTAGGCCTACACTGCATTTCTGACTTGAATCTGATGCCGCCTCGTCCAGCGCCTTGGGGACCTTCGTAGGTTGAGTGAGCAAAGGATGAATTAAACCAATCCAAGATATATATATACCTAAATAAAGAGTACACGTGTATGGAAGGTGACGCAGGTGCTCCTTGAACAGTTACACTGCATGTGCAAAGGGTTTTCATATTCCTGACAGGCATTGAAAATAGCTTTCAGTTTAGAAAAAGAATAGCAGGTATAGTAGGTTACCCTGGTAAGGCCAGACAGCCCTGGTAAACCTGGGCTGTTGCTCTTCTAATGAACATAAGTAGAGGGATAAGCTAATCACTTTATTTGTCAAGTGTACGAGAGACCAGTCCACTGTCCCAAATTCAATCTCTATGTCACACATGCAGAGATAGTGAGAGAGACATCAGTCATGGAAGGCATCTGCTAGTATCACCTGGTTGTATTATTGTACAAGTATTATTGGTTGAAATTAATTGCACCATTCCTAACTGAAAAGTCTAACTTCAACAAGCCCACGCCCTATCCCAGTCTACTTGAGAGGAGGCTACAGGCTAAACATAAATATAAGACAGTACTCACAACAGTGAACATTTTCCTGTTTGCTACTTCATGCAGAACCATGTGTATTTACCGTGGTGCTGAACCTGTTTTTGTCACATTTTGGAGATGTACATTTATTATTTTTTATTTTACATCCATACGCATAACATAACAAAGGGAATTCATTGACTAGGACTTGTATGGTATAGAAAAGTGCTCCCCAAAGTTGCGTCCAGGGATCCCCAGGGCTCCTTGAGAGTGTTTCCAGGGTCTCCCTTGCCAATGTGGATTAATTTAATTTCAGTATCGTTGCATTCACTAGAATTTGGCACCAGGAGAGAAGGTATAATGATTATTCTGATTATCCCCCCCCCCCCCCCCCCCCACACACCTACAGTAGAGACAGACAACAGAAATCTTAGATGGGGGGCACTGGGACAAATCCTTTCTCAAATGGGGTTGTGTGGTCTAAAGCATATCTATATGGGACTCATGACATGAAAAAGTTTGGGAACAGAATGGAAATGTAGGCCCCATGGGGGTTTGTAAGTAATTATTTATTTTTAAAGTCAGTTTTTATTTGCAAAGGTAATGGGGCCTATGTCATGACAGATATGTTGTGTACCGTCCCCAATGAAAAAATCACTATAATAATCCTATAGGGACTTATAGTGTCTCTGTGAGTTTATAGTGATTGATCCATCAGGGGGGAAATTGTCTTGTCACCAATTTTATCAAATTGTTTTTTGTTTGAACCACAGGGTCAGCTAGTTAGTGTGGCACAGGTAGGGGTTTAGTATCTTGCATAACTTCAGCAGATATGGCCACAAGGGATTGGACCCGGGTCCCTTGGTTGTTGGACCAACCACTAGGCCGTCATAAACCTAGTATTTTATTGTATCCTTCTAAAATTGATTGTAGGATTAACTATGGGTCTTTTGTTTGTAAGTAAGGATAGGTCAGGGGTTCTCCAAAGGTTTTCATGTCACTGAACCCCAAATACACACATCTTAGGTCTACAGAGCCCCATTTGATAAGATTTTGAATCAGTCTGCCCCATAGGAGATTTTTTATTGATTTAGTATTGCATTGTATAACTGCCTCCACTGTACTGGAGGAGATAACAGCGGTTAGAGTGAAACCTGTGATTACACAACCATTCTTATACGTTCTCTACTTGATAATTTCTCGTGAATTAAATTAGACTGAAACTAAACCGTTCCTCGTTTTTTCTGGCGACCTCCCGGGACGCTCTAAAGGACCTCCTGGTGGTCTCCAAACCCTACTTTTGAAACCACCGGGATTGACAGGCACAGTAAAGGGGGTTGCCAGTTTGGGCCAGGGCCACTACGCTGACTGGAAGCCAACAAGAGACCCAACCCCTCTGTGAACTAGTCAGTAGAGGCGTACAGTTTCCACCCCTCGTCGATTAGTTTGATAGCAGAATAGCGAAGGACTTAATATAATTGGCAATGGCTGCTCTACCTTTGCCACACAAGTTATAAAATGCTATATCAGGGCGGGTTGTGAGTGTTACAGTTTAACGCAGGTTTGTTTTCCACCTCCACGGTTCACGGTTACTTCCTGGTGCCACAGAGAGAGGCAGTGCTGAGTTAAAGAGACAGAAATACTGATAGAAATTCAGATAGAAAAAAAAAATACTGAGAGAAGAGAGGGGTTGGAGACGAGATAGGAACAGTTGACTGGATTCCCAGAAATTGAAAACCCTCTCTCTCTCTCTCCCTATTTATATTTTTGACGTTTTTTTTCTTTTTTAACCGACTCGTTTTTTTTCGTTGGTTTGTAAATCCTGAATTCGTTCGGATGACGGTTGGTTGCGGCTAAAGCGGAATTGTAACGGGGAACATATTCCTCCCTCCGACGGAGAAGCTTCGCACAGATTTCACAGTAGTAGACCTATTCCTTTATTATTATCACCATAACATCATCCCAAGGTATTATTTTATATTTTTACGATTTTACAAGGAAGGGTTAGGGCGACGGAAGATGGGTTGTTTGGGCAACAGCAAGACTGAAGATCAACGCATCGACGAAAAGGCACAACGAGAGGCAAATAAAAAGATAGAAAAACAGTTGCAAAAGGAAAGACAAGCGTATAAAGCCACACACAGGCTGTTATTACTGGGTAAGGTTGATTATATGTAAAGGCTTGCAGAAATATAACCCAAATCCCTTTCGTTTACTGAACACGTAGCCCCATTTGACAGCGCTTGCAATAATATGTCATGGGGGTGGATATTGATGGAAGCGAAGCCCCAGAGCCTACAATTAACTAGCTTAATTTCCAAAACATTTGTTCATTTCATTTTTACGCTTGCCAGCTTGCCTTCGTCCGTGTTATTTGGTGATATTTCATGTATTTTTTTGGGTTTTATTTTCGAAGGTGCGGGAGAGTCCGGAAAAAGCACCATTGTGAAGCAGATGAGGATTCTACACGTCAACGGCTTCAACGCAGAGTGAGTGCTATTCAATACACTCCTTAAATACGTTTGCGTTTTAAAAAATATATATTATTGCTCATTCTTGTAGCCTCTCTCCTAATGAGTGAGACTGTCGAGGCCAGAATATAGGCTGTGAATGGATTTTCCCCAGGCACTGCAGCGCCTGCTGGGCCCAGTATCCCATGCAAAGCAGCTAACATCTTCCCATTTTCTTCCTTTTTTTTTTTAGACGTACAGTATGCATGTGTGTGGTATAACGTTTGAGTATTACATAGACGCCAAAATCATCGTTTGCTGTTTCATGTGAAAGGGGGATGAGTTGGGTTCGATAGGGCTATTGATGATTTGTTTTGCTGCAAGGCCTTGCATGGCATTGATCTTACCAATGGTCTATTTTAAACAGGCCTACATGTCACAGCCCTGTAATTGTATGGATATCCTGTGAATGTTGTTTGAATTGTATATGTGTATCAGGGGAGGCTGGTCTATAGAGGATAGGGAGCATGATCCTGCATTTTTAAGAGGAAAAAAAAATGTTTAATCTCGAGTACAGTACACCCTAGCCTTTTACCTCGCAATTTACTGAGCCCCATCCTGCATTTCACCTATCCTCTGCTGGCACATATAACCAGCCTCATCACCAGTGTGTGTATAGTTGTCTGAATAAACTGTATAGCCTTGCCGTAACCCCTAGCCTACTCATAAACACTTTGATGATATCTTTTGTGGTGATCGGTTTGTTATGGTTGTCGGTTTCATAACCGTTGCCTCACACCTGTATTTTATCCTCATGCAGAGAAAAGAAACAGAAAATCCAAGATATTCGGAAAAACGTGAAGGATGCCATAGTGGTGAGTTTCATGTGTATCAATCCCCTTTTAATTGAAATTGTGCTCAGTTTCTCTGTTGTTAGACTGAACACGGCAATCCCATTTCACTGATTATACAGGCTTATGATTTGATTTGTCCTGTATTTATCCTGCTTAATGCTTGTTTTTCCCCCCAACTTCTGGTTTGTAGACTATAGTGTCTGCGATGAGCACTTTAATACCTCCAGTCCCGCTAGCCAACCCAGAGGACCAATTCAGAATCGAATACATCAAAAGCATAGCACCTCTCTCCGACTTTGACTATTCACAGGTAAGATGCTCATGAAGTTGAGAGTTTGTGTGTACACTCGTGAATGTGTGTGTGAGAGAGACAAAGGCGAACAGAGGTCAGGATATATATATATTTTTTAGTCGTTCTCGTCACCTATGTCTATTTGCATGCATGTGAAATGTGTGTGTTGTGTGTATGGTTGTTGAGGGTCCTGTGGTCAAAAATGGAGATGTTAACACTGCAGCTCAGGGGCATCAGATATAATGTAACTATAACTAACAAAATTCTGTTACACTCCTTTATTTTGCTCTTTTTTGGGGGGGCTAAAGGCATTGGGTCTATTAAGGAGGATTACAAACAACTATATAAGATCAACAGTTGGTCGATACGTGTGCCTGTTCATGGTTTGATTCCTCTGTAGCTGGAGCACACATGTTTGGATTTGAATGCAAGTGGAAGAACATGGGATTCTTTTCAGTTGTGATCAGCCGTCAGATAGTGCAAAGTCACGTGTTGGAAATGTAGATAATGTTTTACATAATTTTGAAAGTCCTTCCTTGTTTAAAACAAACTGATGCAGCTCAGCAAAACAGGAATGAAATGAATACGGAGCTGTGGATTGACGGTTTGAGGTTTTATCATGTTGTTCACAGGGATATCAATGCAGTGCATTTTCAGTTGGCATCTAAAGGAACAATTATTAAAATACTACTATGTATGAATTAGGTGTAGAGCTCATCTCCATTTGGTATATTGATCAGCATTTTGCTGTTGCTTGTAGTGGAATTGGCAGTGGTCCCTGTTCTCATCATGTAATAATAACTAAGCTACTAAGCATTTTTTCATTTGGAACTATTGGATACAATGCTTCAATATCAAAGACTTATTTTATCTCAGAGAAAACAGTTTTTGCAAGTTTGTAATTGTTTTACCATATAAAAGAAGATGAATAGAAATGAATTGCATTTTGGTTTTGATCTCTGAGCTGTTATCTGGCACATGACTATTCCAACAGCTTTTTCAGTGGCTAATTTCGAGGCCTTGTGGGCTGGGTACTTGGGGAGAGTCTTCTGGTTATATAGTCTCAAAGTCCTATTGCTATTTTTACAGTTGTCCTCTGGTCTAATCCATACCATTACACATAGCTGTCCTATGCCATATAAGCAGTATTGTTGTTACAGTGTTACATCTTGGCGTGATGTTTCTTAGTCTTCCTCCTAGCAGGTTTAATAGGAATATCCATTACAAGGATTTGGGTGTTAATTTTCTGACAGGGCCCACTGTGAGAGTGTTAACAGGACTGCACTAGTCTGTGCTGCTGTGATGTTGAGGCCTTGTGTTGTGTTGTGTTGTGTTGTGTTGTGTGAGGGCTTGGGCCATGGGGAGAGCCGGCGTTGAGTTCCCAGGCCCAGCCGGGCCAAGGGGAACAACATGGCTCTGTTTGGCGTGTCTGCGCTTGTCATCAGTCTCAGGCTTCACTTGTGTCGTCAGTGTCACCACTACATTGTCACTTAGTGCCACCAGGCTTGATATCCAATACAGCAAGCGCAGGAACACAGCCAATTGGTAACCTGTGGCTTTCACCTGTTGGCGCCGTTTAGAATTGTGGAAGTGTGTTTTATTGTAGCTGAAAATGGTTGGAGAGATGATGTCATGGTCAATCAAGTCCATTAATTTCAAAACCTCAGCTTAAACGGAAAAATCCACCCATGGATACTCTTACACTCTTATATATCATCGATTTGTGATGTTCAACGCATTCCAGGAGTTATTTTGTGATGAAGTGTTGTGATTTACTTTTTTGGTGTACCTGCTTTACCTCAACCTGCCTTGGTCTACTTCTACTTCAGTTAGCAAATTCCTACATTTCCCAAAATGACTTTCGACTACCTCAGAGAACGGCGTTCTCTGTGCTGTATATGTGTAGGTGAAGAAAACAATAGTGATAGGGAAGTTAGTACGTTTTTCTAATTGAGAAAAGCGAGAAAGGAGAGAGAACGCTGCGATGTGCCATGCCTGGTTGTTCAAATTATAAAAAAGTTGCCGAAAAGGGCGTTTTATTTCACATGCTACCAACCACAAAGATGCATGCTGTGGCTGCATTGCAGTCTGGTCTATTGAGGCTACTGTCAGAAGAAGAAATTGGTATTTCTACCTCTTCTACGATGGATTTCTCCCTGTATGATTGTTGAACGTCAGTGCAAAATGGTGGGTCTAGATAGAAGCCCTTGCTTTTTCTTTGCTCTGATTCTGAAGGACGGACACAAAAACTTAACATTTACTGCTGATGTTTTAGATACCTGAACATTTTTCTGCTATCAAACTCTATTGTAGCTGCACTGGAAATATCTCAACGTGACGTCACGTCATCTATGTTTGGCCAGTTAAACGTGGCAATAAGATAAATACACTACCAAACAACAACATGGGCCCATAAATGCAAGGTACATCACCAATAGCTGTTTTTTAACAGTGTTAAAAGTGCTTTAGGGTGGATTTTTCCTTTACAATTGTTGAAATATGAACTGCACACACCTCAGCGATTGTCAACTTCATATTGTATCAAGATAGCATTTTCTCTTTGTCCTTAGTCTAAATCAGCTTCCACAGCTATGATAACCCTTTGTCTTCATCATCAAAGCACCCTATTTTTTAAACCCTTTCCCTACTTAACCTGAGCACAGCAATGAGTGAAAGCAGTATGTCCATGGAAAATAAAGGGCTGTTACAAACGGTCGTCTATGCAAAATGGAAACAAATGCCGCTGCGGTAGCTAAGCTAGCCACCCGACAGCCTCCGTCAACTGAAGTGGAGCAAATTCAAATGAGCCCTGGCTCCTGTTGAGAACTGTGTAGCTTTCTCTCCATCGGACATGTTGGAGCCCACATGGAATCCCTTCCATTTGATGCTAAATCCAACAGGTCACAGTGACTACTGAGTGTCCTTTGAGATCTCTTAATGTTTTTCTGCTACACTCCCAACAAAGAATGAGGATTATCCCTATAGAGGACTGAGTTATTGGAGTGCTCTTTCTTTTTTTTGAAGATATGAATAACTGTCCGTTGCTGCATTGCTTTAGGATGAGATATAGTATGTATATATGTTTTTTTACTTCAGTCCAGCCCACCCATTGTTGGAACAGATCTACTTCACTTTTCTTAAGGTCTCAAGACAAAGTGTTAAAAGTACAAAGTTCTAGGCCAATGCATTGGGTTAGTCTCACACAGCAGCTAAACCTGAGTGCATCAGTGAGTGTGTTACATTATTTAATGTTGTTTGATGTCAGTGTGCAGGTCAACCCATAATTATGACTTTCTTTTAAGGAACATGACCTGCTCCACACTGCTCTTGTTCTACACTACAGCCTTGAAGGATAACACTTCTAAAACATCCCATTGTTGTTTGGTTCAGTTTTTTTCAGATTGTTTTTTTTTTCCTGGTGATTTTCTCATGATGAAAAGTTTTAGCCCTAGAAGGTTTGTTTTCCTGTAATTGATTACTTGAGGATCTGTGATGTTTGTGGGCCAAAGGGTGGCAGGAAGGGCTGCTCTGTTTTTGGAAAGATGTTACGAAAGATGAAATCTTGAACAGTTGCTCCCTCTCTCCTTTTGCTCTCTTTTAGCTAAATTTGTCTGTACTCTTTAACTGATGTAACCCATGAAAGTCAGGTCTCTGTGCTGTGTGACTGTTACCCAATACAGATATTCCATTCAAATCCGCTAAAAGTAGATATGATGGCTTTCATGGGTTTCTGAGGAGCTTTCTGGCTGGCTATGCATGGAGGGAGTGAAGGTTATTGGCTGTACATTTTGCTCTAAGGGAAGACTAGAGGTCACTTCAAAACTATTAGTATTTTGGCCAGAACTCATTTGCTCAACGACTTTGTTTTCATCAAATCAGATTTAGGCCATTTTGTTCTCTTTGTCAGGATGACCTATATGATTCAAGTAAAACATTACATCATGTACTCAACTACTGAAACCAGGGTCCGAAGTTTAACATCCACCAAGCGCCAAATGCTGGTAAAATTTGTCTTTGGTGGATAAAGTCACCTGCCACACTGGCACACCATACACAAAGTAGCATTGGAACCAGGCAGGGTGCCATATTCCTGTGAAAAATGCATATTGCTTATTTTGGCCGGTAAAAAGTATTCTTGGAAGGTAATGTTTTTTAGTTTACCATCCCTTTGCAGGTGAGCCAAAAAGTACATTTTGGTCACTGATTGAAACTAACAAAGTCGCCAGGCTGATTTGAGAACCGGTCCTGTCAAAGCCACCAGAGAATCACAATCTCGTGGTTGGTGATGGACGAGGAGTGGAAGTGGAGTATGACTGGGAAGAACACAGGAAAGAGTTAAAAAGCTTGTGTTAAAGCAAATTCCCTCCTGGTCTCTCTCTGTGTTATCAGTTCCTCTGTAGGGCACTGCAGCACACACTGCATTTATTCAAAGGCCCAGTGTCACACGCCTCTGTGGAAAAGAGCCCTGAGGACCATACTTTTTTCCTCTCTGCCCCCTCCAACCCAACCACCCCTCGTCCTCTCTCCATCAAGCCTAACATTTGCTTGCATTGTTGGGCCATTCCTTGTTTGTCGGGCCCTTCATTGTCTACCGGTGTAGAAAAGTTGAAATTTGGCGAGAACTGCAGAACTAATACCAGAAATATTAAAGCAGTGCAGTTGAATCTTCTTGATAATAGTTGAGGTGGGAGTTTGGGTATGGCTGCAACAGAAGATTAAGTAAATACAGGAAAGAAAGCAAATATGGCCCCTTGTCCTTTGCTAATCATGA
Organism: Hoplostethus atlanticus; assembly: GCA_034670405.1. Taxonomy (NCBI): domain Eukaryota; kingdom Metazoa; phylum Chordata; class Actinopteri; order Trachichthyiformes; family Trachichthyidae; genus Hoplostethus; species Hoplostethus atlanticus. The sequence continues at coordinate 166,903 of JAXDDX010000099.1, forward strand.
CTGAGAGGTTGGTGGTGTGTGGTGTGTCAGTGTTGTAGCAAGCTAAGCTATTGTACGTATCATGCTTTGTTATAGGAAGTTGAGAGATTGTGCCTATCATGGCTGTAAAGAAATGTGTTAATGCAGTGCTCTGGTGAGGAAAGGTAATGAATGCTGCATATCATGCTTTCATATAGGAAGTTAATATCATGGTATCAAAGCCATACATACACACCACTAACACTATAGCTTCACAGTGTTTGGGTTATTCCTGTCTGTCTGACTTTTGACCATTTGTGTGCTAAAGTGAGAGCCTGTATTTATGTGCGTTGCATCAGACATGACAATAAACAAATATTGATGTCTCTCTGTGAGACTCTGAGGAATGGATCGGTGGATTCCTCCATGTTGAACTTAATCACCAGATCTGCAGAGAGGAGATCTCCTGGAGCATGTGATCATTTATCAGGCTGCTTCTCACTCTCTGGTTCGGGGCTGCTTTCACCCTGTCCCTAGTCAGAGCGCAGAGCAAGTGCGGAGTGCAGAGCGTCATGTGGTAGTTCCAGGCTAGAGGAGGGGCCCATCTGAAAGACATGTGCACAGGCTAGGAGGCGAGGAGGGATATAAGACCAATCATCTTTGTTTAGGGCATACAGAGAGTCCTGGGAAATGTCTCAAAGTCATTGATAAGGAGGAGCTCCCCTCATAATGCATCCCATTGTCCAGGAGAAGGAAGTCAGCTGAAGAACTGAGACTATGTATAGTAATTTACAGCATGCTGTTTATGGATGCTCCCTCTGCAGCGGGACTGCTGCCAACATTTGTATGTTTAAGGCAAAGTAATTAATTGGTGGCCATGTAATCTTGTTTGTAATGCTATCTGAAGAGGGACATCATTGTGATTATTGGTAGCTGTTCTGTTACAGTATCCAGGTATATCACCTAGTGGCATTAGCTTAAGTTATGATTCTGCGTGGATACACGTAAACGTCTCCGCGTAACTACACAGAGAAGGGGTTTATGGGTACGCGTAGCCTGCAGAGGTTTAGAGGTTAGAAGAGGGCTTGTGACCAAAACGTCACCATTTTTAATTCTGGGAAAACCTGGGTGGAGGAAGTGAATGAGAAATTCTGTTCCCTCCCTCAACAACTACTGGTGAACTGCCCTTGAGCAAGGCAGGTAGCCCACAGTTGCTCCAGTTGAGCTGCTCAGTGTCCAACAGTTTAGTTGTGGTTGTTCTGGGCAGCAGCTCCTAGGTGTGAATGTATGTAACTGTAAGTGTGACGCAGGGTGTTGCTGATAAAGAGTGTGCATACCCAGTCAGTTTTCTCTGGATAGATAAAGGTGAAGGAAAAGTGCCAGAAATTTCTTTTATATTTGATGGTTTATTTAGCTCAATAGCCGCTTGTCCTGGCAACATTCATCAGTTGTGAATACAAATTTCAAACACTGTGTCCTTACACAGACAATTAGACAATTTCATTAATATAACACATACATAGATATGTCAATAAAAATGGGCATAGGTTTGGCACATGTGTGTGTAGGCCTGGATGAGTGACTATGTGCAGTGATGGAGTGGTAAATAAAAAGACAGGTAAACTATGAACTCCCTTTGATGATTCAGCAGACATCCAACATAATATGTTGGAAAAGACCCTGTGTTGTACTTTCAGGAATCTTGCGTTACTTAATTTAATTTATACTATGCATTCATAGCATAAGGATTTATATGAGCTGAAAAAAGTCACTTTCACAAACTAAGTTTAGGTGGGTTTATCCTCAGCTGCATTCCTCAGTATGTGCAGTGTGTATGTCCCAGTACAGTTTGCATCAGTTTCACTGCTTTAACAACTTCCTTGTCAGCTAGTCTGAGACCTGAAGTCCATCACTAAAGCATTATTTAGTCTTTTATGTTGTTCAATATGTATGTTTGTTGTATGTTTTCTGTTTTCTTAATGGTATTCTTTCTTTCGCAACAGGAGTTCTTTGAACACGCGAAGAAGCTGTGGGACGATGAAGGAGTAAAGGCATGCTTCGAGAGGTCCAATGAGTACCAGCTCATTGACTGCGCACAATAGTGAGTTCAACCATTACAGACATTTTGTGGTTCAGTTTGGAGCTCTGGATACTGACAGGTTAACAAAAGATCCTTCACAATTACCATGAATCATGTAATCGGTCATTTGTGCAAACATACTATGTTGAAAGCAAGATGGGTTAGTTTATTTTTTACAGCTTGTAAACTATTGTAAGGCGACTGCTCAGTTTGTTTGGTGAGAGCTCTGCCGTGTGTACTAGTGTCGTTTAATGTGAATATGGCAGAGATATGTTTACACTGGGTGTGGCATGGCAAGCGACAATTGTATTTGTCCTTTGGAAATAGTACGTACATAACTCCTCACCTCAACGGTTTGACATTTCACCATGGCAATATGCAAAGACAGGTCTGCCCAACTGTTGATTTAGATGGGCCTACATTTATGTAATATTACCTTTTTTGTTTGCAACGGTTTATAAAGCTGTAATAGTGCTATGGTTAGTGTTAGGGTGTCTCATTCCACTGGTGGGACTAGTAATATTTTACCTCTGGAGTTGATAGACTGAATGTCAGTGTCCCAGCTGGACCTGTTGCTTTCATTGACAAAAGCTACGTGGGCAGTGACTCAGTATAGGTCACCAAGCGCATTAGAGTTTCTTGTAACAGAATGATCCAGCAGCAGCTCTAGTTTGGAAATGCTGATAACTGTAGCGTGGAAAGGCACAGTATCAAGGTCCTTTTTCCCAGAGTGCCCCAGAGTGTTTGGATGGGTCCTACCTTGGGCCGCCATAGTGCGCTGGTTGTACACGGTGGTGGGCCCCTCTCTTGCCTGTAAAAGGAAGTTTGGATATGCAAAGTGACTCACTGATTACAGCTCTCTCCTTCTGCTTCCTCTCTGACTCACCTCTGGATTCAGATGTAAATACGAGGACATGAACAACGTGGTGCGGAGCGCAGCCCGCTGGAAGTTGTCCCCTCCCCATCCCAAAGGTTGGCTCCCTTTATCTCGCGGGGTTCGGTCAAAGGCGCACTTTATCAGTGATGAGGAATATTGTCCCATTGTCAGCAATCTCGGAGCCCATGTTATATGGTGTTGTGTCGAGATGGTTTAAGATGGTACAGCACGTAGACAACCCGTCTCTGTACTGTTTTCCTCTTCCGTTCCCTGAACATAAATTTGACATCGGGGTCAAGTCCTCCCTGGTTGCCCTGCCTGAAACCAGCTTCCATAGAAAGAAGGAGAGAGAGAGAGAGAGAGAGAGAGACAGTCAGGTGATGCCTGGAGAATCACATGAATCTGTAAGGTGGAGCTGATACAGTCCAGGGCCTGTGTTTGTCTTTGCTGCTCAGAGTCTGTCTATGCATACGTGTCTGTGCATTCATGCGTGTGTGTGGTAGGGCTGCATGATATTGGGATTATTTTAGTTAATATTACGATTGCGATTTGCATTGCGATAAACATTTGAGTTAACCTCTTGTTTCTTTGTTACAAGGCTTAAAGCACAGATGCAGTGATCTACTAAAAATACATTATCAGAATGACTACAGTTTTGTAATAACTGAAGCCATTTCGCCAATTTTCAAATGTTTATTTACTGTAACTGGCTAAAGCACTTAACAACTTCACAGCTGTTACATTATGTGAGTAAACATGTAGTGTAAAATAGTGTAATGAGTGTAAAATGAACACTATGAAAAATATCAAATATGAAAAAATGAATCAATAAACTTTAATAGTTCAAATAGTTTCAGTACAAAGTAAGGTGTTGTTTCACAAGCTATGAACTTTTGCACTTTTACTGGTTTCTTGGTACTTGGTCACTATGCATTCTTCATACTATTCTCTCTGTCGTTGTTTGAAATGTTGGAACAAGTTGGTTGTGTTGCCCCGTGTTGTGACTACAACTGTCAGGTATCTTTTTCTTAGATTGTGATACGTCTGCTCTCCTGAATCCAAAATGCTGCCAAACGACTGATGCTGGATTTTTTTTGTTCTTTGTTCCCAACCTCCTCCTCCTCTTCCTCAGTGTCATTCATTTCTTCTATTGGCTGCATCTCTCCTCCGCTCTTCTCACTATCCTCCTATCACGGCCTCTCTGTCTTCTGATTGGCCAGCAAGTCCACTTCATGGACACTATGAAGTGGGATTTTCCAACAGATGCAGATCAGTCTTACAAGTTTGTGTGTGTGAAAGGGATTAATAATTTTAAAAATTGCAGCCTCACGCGGTTTAGATATCGCAACTGTTCAAATTGTGATTTCAGGTTTCATTTGATTAACCCTGCGGTCCTAGTGTGGAGGATTAGTGCGTTTTCCTAATTGTGTGAGTGATTCAGTTGTCAGTTGTGTATTTGGCTTGTGGTGTTACTTTCACAAGTGCTTTTCCATGTCTGTAGGAATGTGCATGTAGTGCTGCAAATGTAATTTTAAAAAATCTCAATGGCAATATTGAATAATATCGCATTTTCCAAATCACATGATTCTTAAATTTGTAAGTGTAATGAGGATAAGGTGTGTCAGATAGCTTCCTAAACAAGGTGTTCTTGTGCTATTCAGAATCACTGTCCTACAAATCAAGTTGTACTCCGACAAAGTCTTTCATTTTATTCAACAGTAGCAAAACCTAAGCATAAGCATCTCATTCCTCCCACCCCACAGGTTTGTAGAACAGTTTTTAAGCACTGCATTAGAAAAAGCTGTTTTCACATGTATCACAATTCATATTGCAATTACAATATCTGGCACACAAATCACAATATGCTTTTTTGTCAGTGTTGTGCATTTATGTGATGCCTGGAATTTGTCAGACAGCATGGCCTCTGACTTACTTCCTCTCTCAGTCTTAACCTCCATGTGAACTCTCGAGGGGTGGGGGGGGGTCTACAGATACTATGTCCTACATGGCAGCCGACCTGTCTGTGTGTAAAAGGCCTACCCACACCCTCTCTTGTTGTTATGACCACTTAACTACAATAACTGTTTTCAATCCAGGAAGTTTGCCATTTGATCTCCCATCCACTTTTGTTCTCTCACACCTACTCTGCCATTATGAGCCATTGGATATCCCCTCTCTCTGTTTTTATTGAAGACATTTTTCTTCCACAGATGTAAAGTTTGTGAAGTACATCTTTAGATAAAGAAATATGTTAAGAGAGGCTACAGGCCTTCAGTCACCCTGAGAGTGCGTTATAGAGGAAGTTGGCCTACAACTGTCTGCTTGTAGGAGGAACAGTTTGGCAGGCAGCAACCACGCATGCTAACAGCAATCAAACACGTACATATACATATACTTTGCCACACTAGCAAAGATTTGTTCAACATTTCGGATTACCGTTACTCAGGTGTCATATTTATATTGTATTTATTATTCTGAACATTGGTTTCTTTTCAAACTTTTTTTAAACTTGTCTTTCTTGCTGACAAAGCTGAGACCAAGTCCCTTCACTAGATCTTTATGGGACTTAATGGGATCTTAGGGTGTAGGGTGTACTCTCCATCAGAATACTTAAACACAGTATGGGATATATGGTTCATTTATGAATGACACTAGAGTCTAGTTCTTGTAGTTTAAAATAAAATCGAAATCATCCATTTCCAATCATTATGGTTGAAAATACAGAAGGTGCCATTTCAGTGGGTTTTTCCAGTCTATTTTTTACTACAGAATCAATGGAGAAATTGGACAGGAAAAACTGAGTAACTATTTAACCTTCTGTATTTTCACAAACAGCGATGGGAGGGTGATGATTTATCTTTTCTCTGAAACTTCAAGACCTGGACACTAAGCAAAGGGGTTGAATACTCATGCAAACTTGATTTCTCTGTTATTTTAATTTCATCCTTCCACGTAAATTTCAACAATGTTGTTTTCACTTTGATAGAATAGAGTGCTTTGCATAGAACTCAGACGAAAAGTGCCAAATACATTTGTTTTGAAATAACTTCATAGCACAACAAAATGTGAAAAAACGTCAAAGGGTTTGAATACTTTTGCAAGGCACTGTGTATATTGTCATAAAATCTACAAACAAGGTGGAAAACATTTAATTTTATGCTATTTCATATTTATTTCATGTTGATATGGTAGATTATATACCTATGCCATTCCAAACAGTAGTTCCCTATTGTCCTTCACAGACCTTGCTTCACTGGCAGATGTTTTTTTCCAACAAGGCTAATGCTGAACGGCCCATTGGACAAAGGGACTGGAAATAAGTATGGGCTGATGGCAAGCGTTTGTTATGCCAAAGAGCATGTCCCTATCGATGCTTTGGAATCCTGTCACCCATTGATCCGCCCTCTGCATTGCACATTTATATGTTTTAAGAGCAGATATGGGTCTGCGTGTTGATTGATTATGAGCTGTTTTCAGCAGCAGCAGACTTCCATTGCGATGCCTTGGACATGTCAACGGCAAATTCAAACACTTTTTCACACGCAAATGCAGTCTCAACTTCGGGCCTCCTGCTTTTTAAGTGTTAGTTGCAGTCCCCCAGCCAATATGACACAATCCATATAATGAGTTATTTTTAACTGTAGGGGATGATTGTCACTCTGTGTTAGATGCTGGCTGGGCTGGTATGAAGCTCTCCCTGTGTTTGTTTGCTCAGTGGAGGGCGTCTATCGCTAGGAATCCAGGCAGAGGCAGAGACTCAGCCAGGGGAGAGCTACCCTGGATGGGGCTGAGGTGGGAGCTGGAGGTGGGGAATATAGCCCTGAGATTAGGCTATGAGATTAGTTGAGCAATATAGAATGAGGATGGGCTTGGGTTAGAGATAGAGATAAAGCTGTGGTTGGGATAGTTGCAGGGGTGGGGTCTGGGTGCGGTTAGGCAGTGCAAGCCAACTGGTCACAACGGCAATTTGACAGGTTTTTCTAACTAAGTTACGGGACTCGTTGGCTGATTGCTGTCTCACTGTACGGTGTTTTGGATGAGTAGGCTTCTTTTTGACCGGGACCGCCCCTTTACTGCTAATAATACATTATTATTGTTGTTATGTTTTCCATATCATTTAAAATTCATTTTGTTCAAAAACTTAAATACCAATCCTATATTCTGTATGCCAAATAAAATTAAAGGGGCATTAAGTAATTTGTGACTTTTAGCAAACAAGGAATTGCAGCAACATCAACAGGTCTCAGGCCTGTAATGAACATGGTCACTTTTTCACAATAGAACGAGTAAGCTAACTAATCAGAGCAGAGATCCAACAGAAATGTTTAGTGAAGAGGTAATATTACTGCAAAATAAAACTTCTTTATCATTTGTTTTTTTGGTTTGGGAATGAAATGTGTTCATAGCACCGTCCTACATCTCTGAGTTGAAAGTATGGGTTAGAGTATGAGCTGGAAAGTGAGTTTATGAAAGCCACAGTTTTATAGCAACAGAAACTCTTACAAGCACACTAGATCTATAAAAAATGCTTAAATTGAAAGCAAAATTAAGGATTAATTTTGTTGCTATGATAGAGGCACTCCCAGCACTCGGCAAAATGACTACAAGGGTGCAACTCCACCAAAGACCCGCAGCCAGGGCACGACCAGCAGTAAGAATATGGATGGAGCAAGGATTTGAATGGGGCCGGGGATAGATGTAGCTGGTATTGGATGGTTATAGACAGCTGTTGACCTAGACTTGGGGCTCAGGGTAGTGATCTAGACAGGACTGAGATAGTTCTAGGACCAGGATGGAGCGGTACGGCTGGGGCTGGGATAGGTTTACAGCAGTCCTGGAACTGAGCTGGAGATGGGGCTTAGGAAAGAGACATAGCTAAGACTGGGATCGTTATGGGCCTAGGCTGGGGTTGGGGCTGGGGTGTAGTGGTGGTCACGGGACTCTGTCACCAGCCTGGGGGCCACTGACACAGTCATCTGGGGCAGTAAAGCACTAAGAATGGCCGGCATTGTCATTCAGCCCCGGCCCCTGAAGGGCCTAGAGAAACAGAGGGGCTACGCTTCGAAAAACACTGGCTCTCCTCAATAAGGAGCCTTTTCTGTTCACGGAAGTGCCTGAGAGAGCGATATTTATACACCGGCTGCATGTCACTGTTGCTTTTTTTTCTGTCACCATTTAGTTTCTTGATTTCTTCATGTTTTAGCCATTTGAATCTCCATACATAAAGCCAGGGGAGGATAAAGGCTGATTTAGGCACTTAAGTGGCTGTATACAGGCAATATTTCCTACATCTTCGCAGTGATTTGCATGCTTATATTTCAATGTAATTGTTTTTTCTATAGATTAGTTATAAATTTTTGTTTGAGTCACACAAGCAAAGGATTTTCTGGTCGTCTGTAGTCAATCTAAAATAATCTCCACTGTCTGTCATTGGTTAAAATGCATAAATAGGCCAGGTAGTTCTCTGACTGCAGCTAGCGCCGTATTTCAATTGGTGTCAAACCATAATAGCCCTTTTTTTGTTTGGTCCAGATTAGGGCTGCACGATTTAACAAATTAAAATTGAAGTCGTGATTTGAACATGCGCGATATCTAAGTGTTTTGGATTCAGGAGAGCAAACATATCACAAACTTGGGTACTAAGAAAAAAATGTTAGGCAGTTGTAGTCACAACACGAAGCAACACAACCAACTTGTTCCAACATTTCAACGCCACAGAGAATAGTATGAAGAATGCATAGTGACCAAGTACCAAGAAAGAAGGTTCAGTAGCTTGTGAAACAACACCTCAATTTTTTCTGAAAAATACTTTTGAATATATTTTGAGCTATTAACGTTTATTTTTTGCTATGTTCGTGTTTTATATTTACTCATGTCATTTGACAGCTGTATTTTTCAGAAGTTGTTGAGTGCTTCAGAAAGTTACAGTAAATAAACGTTTGAAAAGCCTAAATGGTTTCAGTTATTATGATACTGTTTATTCATTCTGATGATCTATTTCTAGTGGATCACTGCATCTGTGCTTTTAGCCTTGTAACAAGAGAATAAGATATGTTAACTCAAATGTTAATCATATTGCAATTCAAACTGCAATATGAACTAAAATAATGCAATATTATTTTCATATTGGGCAGTCCTAATCCAGATTAACAAAAACCTTTGTGTCACTTGCGGAAATCAGATGACCTGCTGTCAGCTGACTGAGGAATATTCAAAGGAGGCACTATGAAAGTGTGTGTGTGTGTGTGTGTGTGTGTGTGTGTGTGTGTGTGTGTGTGTGTGTGTGAGTGAGTGAGAGTGTGCATTTGTGTCTCTGTGTACGTGTGCATCATTTCTGAGTGAAAGGAAGGAGTGATTTTCTTGTCTGATGTTGAGCTGTACTGTAGAATCTGATCCACTGGAAGCCCAGTGGGACTCCATCCACATAAACCACTGTCCTTAAGGTTGTTTGAACCCCCTGTGGGACTCTCTCTCTTTCTCTTTCTCTCTTTCTCTCTTCTCTCTCTTCTCTTTCTCTCTCTCTTTTCTCTCTCTGACTCTCTTGCTCTGTCTGTCTGTCTGCCTGTCTATCTAGAACACATGCAGATCACTCTACGAGGCAAAAGGTTGTTCAGGAAAGTCCTCTGTGTCATTTGGCACAATATATTTTAAATGAAAAATCAACTCTAAAACACTGAGCTGAGTATTTTTCTTATTATTGCGGATAAGTGGCCAAATGTAGACAACATGACGTCATCTAAAACATCAACTAAAAACAGCAGGTTTTGGTGTCAGTCCCTCAAACTCAAAGAGCAAGGGCTTCTTTTAAGACTCGCCATATTGTTTGTTTCAATCATACAAGGAGAAATCCATCATATAAGAGGCATCATAGAACAGTAGCCTCAATAGACCAGAATGCAATGCAGCCACAAGACAGGTTGGGTTTTGAGTAAGGGGCTTTTTGTTGACTGGACTCGGCTGTTGCTATCACTATCTCTATTGCTCTCTCCACTTACACGTACAGAATGCAACAAGTTCAGGCACATTCTCTGGGGGGCATTGAAAGGAATTCTGGGAAATATAGGTAACAGTAACTGAAAACGCAGTACGCAAGGCAGGTTGAGGGAAAAGTGTGTACACCAAAAAAGTAAATTACAACACTTTATCACAAAATAACTCCCGGAATGCATTGAACATCATAGATTGATGATATATATAACAGGATTTTATCTTTAATGTCTTCAAGGGGACTGCAAACAAACTTGACAGTCCTGTCAGAATGAATCCGAAGTTATGATTATGGTGTAATGTCTTTTGCTGTCGGTTTAGAGTATTTTGTAATTAAAAAAATGTAAAGTTAAATTGTGGATTTAGGATCTGGAAATCTCTGTTGTAGTCTATTTTGCTCTACAGTCTGACTGGGCATTTGGGAATGGCAAGGAGCCTAAAGCTGCCCAGACTAGCATGCTACATGTCACAAGATTAGCTACACTGCCGGTGTGTTTTTATTTTGTTTCTAGAGACCAGAGGGCTCTAAAACTCTTGACAACCTGTACTCAGTTTAGTCAATTTGAAAACCAACACAGCTCTATGGGACATTTTGGAATATTAGTTGGACAAATATTTTGTAACTTGAATCTTTTTGGTCTTTGTATTTCATAGCTAATTGGCAAAATTGTTTCACATGTAGTTTATATGTATGCCTGTGTTAGTCAAAAGCTTTGTATGGCTGATCTGTAACATGAACAGCAATGAACAAAACCAGAGGAAATGTGTTTTTATGTTCCACTAAAAGAAGGGGAATTGTAGCTATAAATAGATTTTATTTTTGGGTTAAAATGTGCGTCCATTTTAAAGGACAGACAGAGACACAGAGCTAGGAGTAAGGCTGGTGAATGGCGGATATCTGCGAGGCTGTAACTGTGTGCCGCCTGCACAGACACACACGCATGTACACACACTCACACACACACATACATACACATACCTTTCTCTCTTACACACACACACATACACACACACACACACAGACACTGCTGCTGACCAGGAGTGTAAAGGCACAGACTGCTGGTGGACAGCAGTGGCGCTGCAGGTTCTCTGCTCAAAGATTGTGGCATGGTCGTCCATAGCTACCTCCCCTCTCTCTCTTCACTGAGGCTCCCCCTCCTCTCTTCCCTACCCCTCCCCTTCCACCCTTCCACCCCCCTCCTCACCCCCCCCACCCTCCACCCCCCCTTAGAGCTTATGTAAACTAGCTGTGGAGCCAGGGCAAGCTGAGGCTATTTTTAGCAGCAGCACTGCAGAGCAGAAACTGGCGGAGGGTCACGTGTGCGCAGCCGAATCAAAAGGGAGTATCCCGGCAATGCGCTGTAAACAAAGGGAAGGTCAGTAGCAGAAGGTGAGACACAAAACGCCTCTGTGTTGGTTTTCCGTGTGTCTGCGCGCGCATATGTGTGTGTATGTGCGCATATGCAATGCCCGTCCATACATACCTTCTCTGTTAATGCCCTGACATAAAACACCTCATCGAAGTGAACACATACACGATTGTATGAATACACCCATATGCTCTCCTGCTCTCTTTTCTGTCTCTCTTTCACACCCACATACACACACACACACACACACACACACACACACACACACATACACACACTGAGAGAGAGAGAGATCAACTGTTTCTTTCACACAGCACCAGCCCTGCTAGAGACAGAGAGGGGGAACTGAATTGATCAAAGAGGGGTTTGACACGAGAGGAGACATTTTGCTGTCTAATCATGACAGGGGCTCCCAGCTCTGTACTTCCTCCCTGTTGCTGCTGAGCTGGCCTATCAGAAAGCAACAGCAGACTTGAAGGCATGCTAAATCCATCAAAAAGCACATGACTGTTTGTGTTAGCATCGACATTAGCATGTTCTGTATCACATGAGATTTCAAACCCTCGGTGTCTGTCGGAGTTTGGCCCAGCTAGCTCAGGTTGTAGCCTCTTCCTGTGGGCCTGGCTAGCTGTAAGGCTAGCAGTTAGCGGTGTCCAGCCACACCCAGGCCAGAGGTCCTGCTGCTCCACCTCCACCACTGGTCAAACAAGCCTCAACTTTCACCTCCTTTGGAATGTGGTTGGAGGGGGGCACAGGGCTATTCATAGAAACCTTTTATATTTTGCCCTCACAGCGGTTTGTTTACCAAGACAGTTTGAGCTGTTGGGTGTTTCATCAGGCCGGACTACAGGAGGTAGCTTGCAGGCTAACTAAAGTAAACATTGACTTGAGTGCAAACCTTGGTTCGGCCTTGAATTTGGGTGATTTACTGTTGTAGGCATTCTTACCCAGGGATCTCAGGGCTTCTCCGTTCCAATGTCCACCAAATAGATAGCCCTTTGGCCAGGGACCTTATCTCAAAGCATTGGCCTGGTGTCCCATTGTAAGTAAAATCATTGAGAGTTAATGTTCTATCATTATGTGATAGGCAGTTTTGTTTTACATTTTGAATTGCAAATGAAATCACCAAATTAGAGCATTTTGCTGTATTTCCACTGGATTTAGATCATCCTGCTACTGCCTAGAAGTGTGAGAAGTAGTGGATATGATCAGTTCATTATCTCATTATAATAATTATCAAATTGACTAAAAACAATAGTATTTTTCTGAAGAACCACTGGGATCATCTCCAGGACCACTGTGGGTCCTCTGACCCTACTTTGAGAACCACTGTGCTCACCTGTTCATTGGCAGGAGTAATTACACTTTAGCCTCATTACTTTGTACTGATGTCCCACTAATCACTGACGCGTCAAATCACATTAAATCAAATTCCCTTGATCTGTTGATATCACGGAAATGATTGAGGAAACCACCTTAGTAATTTGTGCACACTAGCTGCAGCTCAGACAGCGTGCCTACAGCCGGTGTGGTGGGTTTGAACCTGTGTCATCTCCCAATCAGCGATCTGTACTTTCAAAGTCTGAGTGAATGACCTTTTTAAATGGCTTGAGCATTTCCTCTTTGATCTGTTTTTGTTTTGGGGGGGGCTAAGTTGCTTCCTCCATGGAGGTTTTTACCAAGCTATCGCAACATTACTACAGTGTGCAGTGACTTGGCCATAAACCGGTCTTTGCTTGTGTGCATTACCGTTGCCAAGCCGATCTTACAGGTGTCCTATTGACTGTACTGTGCATTCTAACATCCTTATCAATTATCCCCGTGGTTCAGCTCTCAACTCATATAACCCTGTGCGTCTAATTTATCACATTTGACACCGCTTCTTTTAGATTATCACCCAGTTCGGTAGCTTTTAAATGTGTGTGTCTTTCTATGGTATATGCTACACTCCCCCCTTGTGTGAAAATGTGACTTATTTTTGGTTATGTGCTTGAGACTGTGGCACAATTTAAAAATCTTGATGTATGGGAGAGTCTGGGAATGGAAGGATACAAGTGCGGCCTGGCTTAGGAAGAGACAGGGGGGATAGAGAGAGAGAGAGAGCGAGAGAGAGAGAGAGAGAGAGAGAGAGGAGTGGTATCGACCGACTGGGGTTGCCATGGGAACCCAGCTGCTAAAAGCAGGCAGGGTCAGTGTGGAAGAGAGGCTGTCTGGAGCAGGAGCGAAGGGGTGCCACCTGGAGGCCAGTCTCAGAACTACACAAACAGCTTTGCTACAACAGCACACAGGCCTGGTCAGCTCCAGCTTTGGCCACCTTTGATCCAGGGAATCTAAATGTTTAGCATCTGATCAATGAAAATGAAGAATGAAGAAAAAAAATAAACTGCGGAAGTTATGGAGTACCTAATACCCACGGTTTAGATACAATTAATTTCTCTGTTCAGCCGGCAGAGCTCAGTTCAGGGTTATGCAATCTGCACAGACACTGGAGACTCCACTGTTTGTATATCCGATATTGGATATTGGTTATTGACTTATTAGGGAAAAGAGGAAAAGCTGATTTTCACTGGGTCAACCGGAACAACTTATCTGACATAGAGGCTGTAGCCGTTTGTGGGTGAGAGTTTTGAAACCTATTCAATATTGTTGATTAGTCTATTTTTACTTGATTTTCTATTTTTACCACAGACTAGTTCAATGGCTGACAGCTAGTGTATTGATGTGAGACTCGGATATTATTTAAAGAAATCCACAAGTCACATTCATTGTGAGAATTGTGGTTGGGACAGGGAAGCTCCGCAGGGGAAGCAGTTCAGGCCTAATCATGTTCCCACCATAGCTTAAACACTGATTTTGGGGACTGAGTCTATTTTAAGAAGATGTAATGTAATGGTCCGCGTAGACACTGACCAGAGACAAAGGGGCATTACGATGTATTTTACATTTTTATACAACACCTTTCAAAACCATGACTTGATGCGGCCCTGGAGAGCGAATTGGCGGCCTTGAGATAAAGCAGGCACTTTTGTTTACACAGGATTCGGTTTGACTTTCAGGAGTGTCTCCGTTCTCGCTCCTATATTTAGGAAGTACCCACTGAGCCGTTGATGGATTTGTCTAGTTTCAGATCCATCTCCCAAACTGCACAGTGTTTCTGTCTGGATGGATGAGTTGAACCTGGGCTCAGATCTTTCCACCAGGTGACCAGGAGCCTACACAGCCCCACCTTCACTTTGTCCCGCACGTGGCTTCATCTGCTGTACCACCTCAACGTCTCTGACAGGCTTTATCATGTTCCTGACTGTTTTTCGACCGACTGGGGTTGCCATGGGAACCCAGCTGCTAAAAGCAGGCAGGGTCAGTGTGGAAGAGAGGCTGTCTGGAGCAGGAGCGAAGGGGTGCCACCTGGAGGCCAGTCTCAGAACTACACAAACAGCTTTGCTACAACAGCACACAGGCCTGGTCAGCTCCAGCTTTGGCCACCTTTGATCCAGGGAATCTAAATGTTTAGCATCTGATCAATGAAAATGAAGAATGAAGAAAAAAAATAAACTGCAGAAGTTATGGAGTACCTAATACCCACGGTTTAGATACAATTCATTTCTCTGTTCAGCCGGCAGAGCTCAGTTCAGGGTTATGCAATCTGCACAGACACTGGAGACTCCACTGTCTGTATATCCAATATTGGATATTGGTTATTGATTTATTAGGGAAAAGAGGAAAAGCTGATTTTCACTGGGTCAACCGGAACAACTTATCTGACATAGAGGCTGTAGCCGTTTGTGGGTGAGAGTTTTGAAACCTATTCAATATTGTTGATTAGTCTATTTTTACTTGATTTTCTATTTTTACCACAGACTAGTTCAATGGCTGACAGCTAGTGTATTGATGTGAGACTCGGATGTTATTTAAAGAAATCCACAAGTCACATTCATTGTGAGAATTGTGGTTGGGACAGGGAAGCTCCGCAGGGGAAGCAGTTCAGGCCTAATCATGTTCCCACCATAGCTTAAACACTGATTTTGGGGACTGAGTCTATTTTAAGAAGATGTAATGTAATGGTCCGCGTAGACACTGACCAGAGACAAAGGGGCATTACGATGTATTTTACATTTTTATACAACACCTTTCAAAACCATGACTTGATTCCCTGGAGAGCGAATTGGCGGCCTTGAGATAAAGCAGGCACTTTTTGTTTGACTTTCAGGGGTGTCTCCATTCTCGCTCCTATATTTAGGAAGTACCCACTGAGCCGTTGATGGATTTGTCTAGTTTCAGATCCATCTCCCAAACTGCACAGTGTTTCTGTCTGGATGGATGAGTTGAACCTGGGCTCAGATCTTTCCACCAGGTGACCAGGAGCCTACACAGCCCCACCTTCACTTTGTCCCGCACGTGGCTTCATCTGCTGTACCACCTCAACGTCTCTGACAGGCTTTATCATGTTCCTGACTGTTTTATGGTATTCTAAGGTATCTGGTGTGTTTCGCAACGGAAGACAAATGAAAGATTCAGTAAACGTTCTCGAATTTAAATGTTAGATTACAGTTTGACTGACTGTCTAGAAGATTAAAGGTGGTAGTCTTCGAGATTCTTGGGTTGCTTTTTAAGTAGTCATGGTCAGGTGTTTATGCACTGCACTTCCCCGAGCTCATTGGATTTTCTTGAGTTGGTTGAGTTTCTGTACGTACTGCTCTTTTCTTTGTCTGTTCAGCCATGGTGGCTAGCGCTGCTCATGCTAACTACCCAAGCGCATCACTTCCTGCGCACCAGAGGTTTTTTACCTGTGTTATATCAGTCAGTGTAAGAGGGTAGCAAAATGGAAATGTATTTTTATGAAAATGTCACAGATTATTACTTTAAGCGTTTTAGCAAGATGAAAGTGGAATGCAATTTTGTGGAATTCATGAAAATAGTTGTTTAGATCTATGCCCACCCAAACAAAACACATTTAGATGCTGCAGTGGCCGGGCCAGCTGTGCTAGCTAGAAGGATTGTAATAGTGTTGCTGCCTTGTCCAGCAGTGAGTTTAAAGGGCTGTCACTAGTCAGTTGGAGGCTAAAGTGAGAGTGCACAGGCAGCGCTGGGCCATTACGCCGGCCTGAGCAGCTCAAAATATGGAAACTATTGATCGGACTCTCTCCACTGCTAATTAAAGATGGTCCACTATTTGTAAAAAGTCAACCCAATTATCAAATGAGCACATGAGGCTGGGCGCTGTCATTGATGTGAAGGTTGCCTGTCTGTCCGTGGGGCTTTTTTCCAACCTTCATCCCAACGTCGTCACAACTTTTCACTGTTAGTTCGTTTTTGCTAATGTTGCCTAACAACTTGCGCTCCTCGCCAATTATAAATTGCCAAATTGTGTTGTAATGCATCCACAGGCCAAGGCCTATAGACACAATGTTTAATTTGGCACAATGTTTAATGTTTAATTTGGTTTGAAGCAATCTGTAATCATCTCGGCATTGCCTCCGGGATACCATGTGTGGCTCATCCCTTTGCCAGTTGGCCAGTTTAGTCTGTTTGTTTGTAGCTTATTTGTTTTTTGGCATGTTTGTTTGTTTGTTTATTTATTTGTAGCTCTTGATAACTAAGAGAAAATGACCTAATGGCACAGAGCGGCTGAAACTGCTCGGCAGCTTGGCCCCAGTGCTTGTATTGGTGCTCTGGTGGAGGAACGAGTCCCTGTGGAGCTGGGTGACCCATGTCCCCAAGCCCAGTACTGAACACTTTACTGCCCCCCCCACCATCTCCCTTCCACCCCTCACAGTGCTCAATGGGCAGCAACACATGTGACCTGAACCACGTGGGGCTGCAGCACAGGAGTGAGTGTGGGGCTGCGCCTGAGGCCCAACAGCCTCAACTGTCCCTCACCATACTGTGTGTGTGTGTGTGTGTGTGTGGAGGGGGGGTGTCGGTGTCTGTGTGTGTGTATCTATTCATGCTTGTGTCTGTTTGTTGGAAAGATGAGGCTAACGACACAGAAAGACCAGGCCAAGTCGAGAGATACTGTCCACAACAGAGCCTATACGTAGCAACACAGACTGGCCCACAAGATGAGTACAATGTGAATCGGCAGAGACAACCAAGCCCATAGACACAAAGAGAGAGGCTGTAATAGTCATAGTAGTAGGTATTTTTTAAATTCAACCTGCCAATTAAAAACAAATTCTCATTTACGATGATGGGACAGTGAAAGGTCTCTTTGTGTCAGTATGTGGGGATTAAAATAAAAGCCAGATGAAAACTAAAAACTAGCTATAGATGAAGTGATATATACATTTTACATGTATTTTATGTATTGTGTTTATACTAAGAACAGAATGGAAAAACTGGTCGTCTGTTATCTCTAAGTCAAATACACAAAGGCAGAAAAGGAGAGCGACTGGCCCAGAAACGCAGACAGAAGCACATTACTCAACCAAACCATCATGCAGAAATACACTGGCTAAGGAAGCCCACAGGACTGAATGATCTTTGATGCCAATACAGAATGGTTCTGGGAGGAAATTGGACAAACCAACACAGACCACAGATCTCAATGGACCTGAAACCCGCCTCCTCTTTTTGCAGCACCCGACCAGAACAGCCGTAGTCCCTGAAACTGTACCCAAACCTTTTGATAAGGCAGTATCTGGAAGGCCACTCAATAATCAATGTTATCTTTTTCTGCTTTTTCTTCCTGGATCTAGGACCCTTGTTCTTTTCTTGCTGGGTATGAGGACTATATTTGGCTCTCCAGTGCTCTACCAATAGCATTTCTGTCACATGGCAGTCACAAAGCGCTCAGTAATTATAACCTAGGTTTTTGCAAGGAAGGCTGACTAAAAATACTCCCACATTGTTGCAGTGATGGGGCGAAAGCTGGAGCTGTTTTGCCTATGTTTGTGTGTCATTGTTTGTGCGCAGTTTGCATTCGCTGTGTGTGTGCACGTGCGTGTGTGTGTGTGTGTGTGTGTGTGTGTGTGTGTATGGGTCTGTGTTTAGGAGGATATAACAGATATATTCAATTAAACGTGTGATATGTTGGATCCTACTCTGAACCAAACTGCTGTTGGACTTCAAAGCCACTACATCTTTGAAAATCTCTGACTTGTGTTTTTGTCTCTATTTAAGGTTAGGTTTAGGTCTCTAGAGAGGTTCAACAATTGTTATAAACTCAGCTTTGCAGCTTGGCCAAAAAGTAACAACCCTTCGAAGGATAGTTCATGGATTAAAGACGTGGTCTGGACATGACATACCGTCATGTCTGAATTATAGACCGATCAGACTTGGTAGATGACATAGCATGCACACCTTGTCCAGTTGATACGTACATAGTATTGTTTCCAGTCCTCGCTCACAGAATGCTCCTTTACATCCTAGATTCCATTGTAATGAATGTAATGATTTTAAATGCTAAAAAAATAAAACAATATGGCAGAAATTAGATTTACGTTTTGATATATTATATATTTGCCATTCTTTCATAAATCACAACTTTTGCTTGAATTTGGTTGAAAGCATAATATGTACATGAGAATTAATGACAAATGGTCTGTTTGGTATTTGATGCGCTCTCTGGTTGTAGGTGCAACAGTATTTGCTTGGTCATTTTTTTTCCAGAAATACCCATACTTTTAATACAATACAATTTTTCTGGACTGTGTGAGGCAAGCAGGCACTTTTGATACGGCAAGGCTACTTTGTGGGATGAAAATATTGTCAGAGCAAGAGTGGTGTCTCATTTTGCAAACTGTTACCTAATGGTTCATAGCAGAGCATTCATTCTCAGTTCTTTCTTTCTATATGAGCTTTATGAGGTTTTCCCCTTTTTTGGATAACGGAAAATCAATTTCCTGGATGGGTTGAATTGAAAATGAACTGACAACCATCCCTGGTTGAAGCCATGCAGTGTACACAGACGTACCAATGTGTGCATTGAGTGTTTGTGTGTTGGAGTGATGTTGTCTGTTTTCTAAAGCCACAGACAGTTAGGGTGAAAAACAGAGGGGCTGCATGTTAGATGGCCTGTTTGACCCACATCTCTGTCCTACATACTATAACCAGCAGTCACTCCCCATCTTCTGTTGTGGGCTGAAACATCATCTCTTCAAGAAGTACCTGATGCTCCCTTATCCCCTCTCCCATATATTCACCCTCTACTCTAATTTGCTCTCATAGAAAATAAAGACTTTGTAACATTCTCCTTAGCTCTTATTTCACAGGAATGTTGTCAAGTCACTAGTATGACTATGGCCTTTGCTCTCCTTACTATTGGTTGCTTGCAATGATGGTGATCTAGGAAGTGAAGCGTAGTCTACTGCACCCATTGTAAGACAGTCTGGATAAGCGCAAGTTAAATGCCTAAATAATTTCTAAAACACAGAATCTTTCCTTTAAGGTTTATCTTCTAAGATCTCATTGAAGAGGCCTACTGATTGTTGAATGGCTTACTTGAGAAAACAAAATTTCAATCAGGCCAGGTATAAAGCTTTATCATTTAATGAGCTTATGCAAGGCTTATCCAGTCAAGACAAATACGTTATTTAAAGTGCATTTTACACAAAAGTGTAACTATATACTTTTTTGGAGCGACATCACTGTTTAGCCTAGATTCATGCTTGCTCTTCAGCAGACATTGTGTTGGAATCCTTGTTGTATGTGATCCAGACCAACCAGGGTGTATTTGACAGTGTGTGCCCAGTCTCGGTGTCCTGAGCCTGCCTGCTGTGCTGCAGAGAGGCCCAGCTGCTGCTGCTACTGCTGCACATGCTCTCAGTAGTGGAGAGACAGTAACAGCAAGCTGTCTAACCTCCACAATAACCGCCTTATGTAATCACTCCAGCTAGAGACAGACCAAAATAGCCCAGGCTCAGCAGCCCTGCCCTCTTGTGGCTACATGCTGCCCTAGCACCGGCCTGAGAAACCTACAGGGCGTCAGACACAGACATGGCGGCGGGCTCTCACGGCATATAACTCACATGAAAGTCTTAAGTAGCTGTTCAAACAGACACTGCACAAGAGATGGGTTTAATGAATGATCTAACATTTGTTGCATGTGACGTGAGCTGAGATTTGTGGCATATTTGCAGTCAATGTATATGTGATATGATATGAAGGTGATTTCTGGTTTCAGTCTTTCTATTGGTCTAGCTTGCAAAGTTGTCTTGGGTTTCTCTGTGAGATGAGCCATGAGACCCTCTGATCTCTTCTGGTTTTGTTTGTTGGGGATGTGTTTTTTGTTTTTAGTGATCACGATTTATGGACACAACTCTCATTCATTTCTTAGTTTTCATTCGTTTTACTGCTCTTTTTCCTGCTTTTTTATGTTCCTGAGTCCTGATCGCATCCTTGTTTTCCATAGCCCAATGAAATGACCTCACTGTAAAATCTAAATCTGTTCTGTGTATCTCTCTGCAGTTTCCTGGACAGAATTGACTCTGTAAGACAGAGCGACTACACACCAACGGACCAGGTCAGTCTGTTAATCTGCTCAGTTTCAAGGCTGTGAATGTCCTCCAAAGGCTTGCTTGTTTTAGAGGTTATTAAATCAGATATCTTCTGTTCATTTCCCTGCTTCCAGGACCTGCTACGCTGCCGAGTGTTAACTTCAGGGATTTTCGAGACGAGGTTCCAAGTAGACAAAGTGAACTTTCAGTAAGTCTCGCTCAGGTTACACTGAAGCAGAATCACATGATGATGACAACAGCCTCAGATTGCACTTTGGTTACATATTAGTTTATTCATATTGTACCCATCATTATGCAACGTTTTATCCAAGCAAGCTGGTTGGTCAAAGATTCTCTGGCAGCCCCCATAAAGCAGAGCGAGCCATACTTTATTGCTTGCTATACCACCTCTTTGGTAACCAGGGAGCTAGTTAGCGATTGTTTTTTCCTGGGTTTTTTTTATGTATGATACTACCTTTGGGAAAAATACTTTTAAACAGCACACATTGGTAACCATATAATAAAAGCCATAATACCCTTGAGGACGTGTTTTGATGATATGTAGCCACGCCTCGTACTTCTTGCACCACCACTATATCCATAATCACAGATAAGAACGCCCTCTTGGGTGTCAATGCAAAATGTACCTTTGCTTTGTGGTATGAGAGACTGAAATGTCACAAGTTTGTTCTCCACAACAGCCAATGTGTCCATTAAGAAGCCATGCATCCTTGAACAAAACACTGAACCCCTACCTGCAGCTGACCAGTGTGATTTCTGAGCCAGTTCAAAGTTATTGACCATTGGTTGCAGTTATAACAGCAACAAGTAAAGGTTCAAGTAAATGTTGTGTAACTACTTCGATGCTGTCATATGAGATGACCTATTTCCACAGTCGCAGAGAGAACAGACTTATTCTACTTATCATCCTTAGTGATTGATTGTTCTGTGACATGACTTGCCTGTGGGTGTATATTTTTCATCATTCAGCATTAATGACTTCCACGAAACCGAGCAGGGTCACATAGCGTATTGAGTACGTGCAGATAGAGATGTTTCTTATTATTTTATTATTTATTTATCCAGGATTGTCCCATTGAGATTGAGGATTTCTTTTAAACGTCAGACAGGGAGCACATTGAGCTGATTAGAACAACACCATGAAATAATTTAATAATAAGTAATAATCTCCAAAACTTAAATTCTTAATATGAACAATCTTAAACTGGGCTGCCTTGTAAATCTTCTTAGAATAGCCACCTACGTGCTTGACACACTTGGTCCCATTCTACTGCAGGTAGTCTGTATGACCACAAGAGGGCGCATTGTGGCAGCACTCAGTGTCTTGTTGTTTGAGTGTGACCTAATATTTTGTCTCCTCCACAGCATGTTTGATGTTGGGGGCCAGAGAGATGAAAGGAGAAAATGGATCCAGTGCTTTAACGGTGAGACTTCCAGCCTTCTGTGTTTGTTTTCCTGAAATAGCCACATTGTATGTCGTTGACCAAGTAGAGTTTCAAAGAACATGTTTTTCACATACTATTAAGCAGATTTTGTCCGTTTTTAAGAAATATTTTCAGCCAGCTACAGTAGCACGTCATTCGTCAGCCTGTGTTATGGGAAATGTGTGATGTCAGAGAGCTGCTCTGACGGTCCTCTCCTCTCCTTCTAGACGTCACTGCTATCATCTTTGTGGTGGCCAGCAGCAGCTACAACATGGTAATAAGGGAAGACAATAACACTAACAGGCTACGGGAAGCTCTGGACCTCTTCCGCAGTATTTGGAACAACAGGTGAGTCAGTACTCTGAAGTAACGTTGACTTATGTGTTCTTCAGGAACTGCATCTCTGGTCCTCTGTCTCTCCTACTCTGTCTCCCTTGCTGCTTTCCTACTTAATAAAGAACAAAAAATGACCTTTGACCATAGTCTCACTAGGGCTCTACCTATATGGGTTTTTGAAGACAAATATGATATCAATATTTTTAGACTAAAGTATCTTTAAATTTGACCATTTTTAGGTTAAAAAAAAATAAGTGGGGAGAAACAAGTTTTCAGTGTTTCTGATATTGCTCCTTTCTAATAGCGTTTGGTATTTGTGCATTTGTTTTTCAGATGGTTACGCACTATATCGGTCATCTTATTCCTGAACAAGCAGGACATGCTGGCTGAGAAAGTATTAGCTGGAAAATCCAAAATTGAAGACTACTTCCCTGAATATGCTCGCTACACCATACCAAATGAAGGTATGTATTACCTTCTAGGTAGGTACCTTGTATTAATATGTTTCCTTAATATGTTTAATATGTTTCCTCTTTAGTGAGATCACACTACTAAGAGATAAAACCCGTCCCATAATACTGCACACCATGTGTTAACTGATGTACTGTATATCTCTTTGGTTCTTTCAGCAACTCCTGAACCTGGTGAAGATCCAAAAGTGACGAGAGCTAAGTTCTTCATCCGAGACGAGTTTCTTGTAAGTATCTATTAGCACTCTGTGTAATTCATTACTCAGTATTTGGTACTCTGTGTCATTGGGTTCATGCCAAATACTGAAACCAACCACGTGTTTACACTGCCAGTAACTTGATAAACACATTTTCCACCTCATTTCCTCGTTGGTTGGCGACGAAAAGTTGGCTGCAGATGAACCTTTGAGCAACATTGCTTGTTAGCGGCAGGTCACATTGCTATACGTCCAGGTCTGTCATAGTTGGTGCTACAACTGGCAATCAAAAGATTCTTCTGCTAGTGAGCTCAAATCGTTGAACGGTTCGGTAGCACAGCAATGTGGATGGCAGATAATCTGAATGCAGAGTATTACATATCACTTACTTTGTGAATGCACCTTTGAGAGTCTGTGGTCCCGTGTAGCTCAGTGGCTAGAGCATGGCACTAGCACTAGCACTAGCACTTCTGGGGGTTCAATTCCCACTGGAGCCACCAACACTAAAATGTATGTGCTTATGGTACTGTAAGGGGCTTTATAATCAGGGATGCAAACCTTTTGGCAGTATTCGCTGTTTTGATCACCCACGTGTTTTATTAAACAATATAAATCTATATTTTACAAATGGTATCGCTTGTTTTATGGGCGGGAAAACTCAGTTCGACAGCCAAATTCAAGATATTTGAATTGTCTTCTAGTGATTCGCGCTGCGTCCTTACCACTCGACTATGGATGTGAGACGGAGGGAGAAAGAATCTGTAGTTTACGCTGCGCTCATGTGAATATTTGTTGAGGTGACATGATGGCTCAAAGCAACGACTTGTGCTTCTGAAAGTGATACACTTTTACATTACAGTCATTTAGCAGACGCTTTTATCCAAAGAAACTTACAATAAGTACATTCAACTAGGTAGGCAAGAGAACTACTAGTCATCAAGAATCCTCCCTGAACAAGCATCTAAGAGCAGAACCAGTACTGAAGTAAAAGTACAATAAGTTACCTATCTATTTATTTGAATATTGAAAAGTTCAGAAGACCGTGAATACTCTCGGCAGCTTCTGTCCAAACATATTGGTATCGGCGTTCAGAAACCCCTACTGGTCGAACCCTAATACACACTGTGCCACCCCTCTTGGGATAAAAGCTTCCACCAGATAGCCCAGATGGTGTTACACCCCTCGTGACGTCTCTCTCCTGTCTGTCCCTCAGCGGATCAGCACTGCGAGTGGCGACGGCAGACACTACTGCTACCCGCACTTCACCTGCGCCGTGGACACAGAGAACATCCGGCGGGTGTTCAACGACTGCCGGGACATCATCCAGAGAATGCACCTCCGGCAGTACGAACTCTTGTGATGGGAGCGCCTCCATCAGCCTTCTGTGTTTTCTCCACCATTCTGCATCCTCGACCCCCCCCCCCCCCCCCTTCCCCCTCCCCCAACCTCCCACCCCACCCCCCCACCCCTCAAAACAACCCTGACCACCCCTCCTGTCGAGGACTATAAAGTACTACTGAAGTGTGTCAAATTCTCTTCCTCTTCTTAATTTAGCTTTTTGTGTCTGTTTTTTGGAGACCGATTCACCCCCATTTCACCGATGTAAAAGGAAGGTTGGGGAACAAAGTTGTTGTGTGCCGCTTTTTTTTTTTTTTTTTTTAGTCCTTCCTTTCGAATGCCTTGATTTTTGTCATTCCACTAAGCCTTGGGCTACCTCCTTATCCCCCCCTCCCCCTCTTTTTTGACGTTGGCTTTGTCATTGGACCTGGACTGGTGGGTGTGGATACGTAAGACACACCCACAGGACCTCAGTGTGGAGGCTGTGTGTGTGTGTGTGTGCGTGTGTGTTTGTATGTGTCAGAGCTAGAGAGCTAGAGAGAGAGAGAAAGGAAGAGAGAGAGAGGAATGGTGTGTGTGTGTGCCTGTGTCACTTGCCAGTTAAAGCTGGCATCACCACCATGACCTTTGCCCCGCCCCCCTCTAACCCCTCCACCCCCCCACCCCTCCACCATAACGGTTCCTCTGCTTCTCCTCTCCACGTGGAAGACGACCCGGCGGTGAACGGAGGGGAGAGGAGAGGAGGAAACAAAAAGAACGGATGAAGAGATAATGCACTTTGCATCAGGTTCCTTAATAACTTTTTTTGGAGGAAGCATACACACAATGTAGCATCACAATATTTATTACTCTGTCACGATGTTAGCGCGCCGAGTTACAGGGTGGACCGAGCAGCCAAGAGACACACTTGTGGAGCGGGTGGAGGGAGTGAGCAAGTGAGAGAGAGAGAGAGAGAGGGAGGGAGAGAGAGAGAGAGAGGGAGGGAGAGAGAAAGAGGGGGAAGGAAGGAAAGAAGGATGGATGGAAGGAAGGAAGGATTTGAATGAAGGAAAAGGACTGAGCTCTCTGCACCTTAGCCCTGCCGCCGCTTTCAGCCTGGTGTGTCCCGGACGGAGAAGCCGCCTCCACGGACTCGGACCTTTCCTTTTTCCACACAACCATCCTTTTAGCTTAGAGATATTGATGGGTGGGGTGGGGGTGGGCGGGGCGGGTTGGGGAGAGGAGAGAAAAATGTATTGTTCTCTTTTTGTTTTTTTGTTAACTTGTACACTGTGCAAGGTTGATTTATCCTGTACAGACTGTAAAATGTAATATTATTTTGTACAACTTTATTGAAAGAAAAACAAATCTACTTGTAGATCTTTGTGCCTTGATTATGGCTGTACCTGTAAATGAGCTCAGATGTAAGTATGTTTTCGACTGCGCTGTACAGCTTGATGTCAAACTCTATCGGCAGCGGAAGACTGCGGGTAGGGGACTTTCTCTGTAGAGTTTAGTTTTTTCTGGTTTATAAAAAAAGGAAATGCTGTTTAGTAAAAAATAAAAAATAGGGAAAAAATCCTAAAAACCTGTATACATTATGCAAATTAACCACTTACCTGCAGTGAAGACCAGATGTTGCAGCGCCATGCCTTTTGTTTTTTGGTTGTTTTGTTTTACCTCCTTTTTGTTTTGAATTTCACAGCTTTAAACAAACATTGGAAATCCATTGAAAGTGTCCAAATTGCAACCTGGTGTTGTTTTAATAGGAACCAACGTTTTTTCGATATGAAGTATGTCTGAGATCTGTACTGATGTGTGTGCCTGTGCGCATGTGTACATAAAACAAACATAGACTCACAGACGCATTTGTGTGTGTATGAGAGCGAGTGTACGTTGTGTGTAATCTTTTATAAATGTATGTACATGTAAATTTATAGGTCTATATAAATATATATGTACAATTATACATGTTTAATTATGTGTGTGCCTAGGTGTACATACCTATGTATGTATACGGTAAATATGTATACATACACACATAGGAAAGCATGTTTAGAATGGAGATGAATAAATGAGAGCGTGCAATATTAGTAATTCTTTGGTCCTTTGGAGCCATACCCGATGGCACAGGCACTATGAATGTGTGAGCAGCACCCAACAAGACAAGCTCTTCTCCTTGTACAAACAGCATCAGCCTTTTCTTCTGCTACAGTACACGTCTATCCCCAAAAGAGAGTGAACTGACTGGAGGTGCGAAACCTTGTTTGGCCTGGGAGGATGATTAAATGACATTTTTATTTTCTTTAAATAAAGAGGCACATTAGAGGACTTTGCTTTATTTCCATCTTGGTGTCCAGTTGTGTACAAATTTGTTACCCACGAGGTGTTTTATTGTGAAGGTTCCTACGCGGGTCTCGGAGGAGTATGGGAAATGAATGCGGTCACTTCCAGTAGGACGGGGCAATAATTCAATTTTATCATTTATTGTTTTTCAGCAGAATAATATAATGAAATAAGTTTCAGTTGTCTAAATTAATGATAACAAGAATGTACTAATTACAATCTCTCCCAAACACATTAGGGAATATTATTTGAAAGTTTTTAAAATTCTACCCTACATTACCATGCAGTTTAATGCAGTGATCTACATGGTAACGTGATTGTTTAACATGATTTTTCATGTTTTTATTTGTATTTATTTACTCTGTTCCATGGGTGGGTTTTCAGTAACACCCTGCTCCACGTTTCACAGTTACAGACACTCACATAGTTTCAAAACAAACGATACACATGTATATATAGCAGATATTGTTATATATCAATATCGAAATACATTGTGATTATTGTGATATATATATTTTGTCCATATCACCCAGCCCTCATTTCAAGGTCTGGAATACCATGAAAAAATATTCAGTCCCAATGCAGACAACTTCACAATTTAATCCGTTGTAGACCCTTTTCACATTTTGTGATCTTTGCTGGTGTGAATCTTCATCTAGAGTCATTTTAGAGTCACTCAACCAGTAGCAGCACTCATCATACTGACCAAGTTTTTAGTCAAGAACTTCAGGTCTGGGTTCCTTATGATTCATTCACTGGCTTTTTACTGTACTGACTATTACAGGGGTGTAATATAGTTTCTTGCTGACATACAATGACAGATGTGACACTTTGGAGAAACTGCAGGGGTGGACAGTTTGCCTCCTTGGTTAACTTGCAGGTATGTTTGTCCAATACGCTGTAGAGTTATACATCTCTTCCATTTATCAAATATGTTCACGTGGTTCATTTGTGGCAAGCATCAATGTTAAATCAAATAAATTGTTACCAGAGGCCCAGTACAGAAACAAAACAGCAGCAGCCGTACACGTTAAGATGTCAGATTCTGCTTTATTATGTACAGTTCATCAGAAACTTTTAACAATTTGGCAAAAACCCTCAAACATTTGGCACAAAAAGTCAGCAAGAAATCTATTAATATAGGCAACATAAAAACAGTGAGAAACCAGCAGGAATCTGGATGCATTATCAGACATTAATCCAAAAACAACTATTAAGAATGTCAAAGCATCAATGAGCTCACATCAGATGACAGATAATAGAGTGAGGAGACATAAACCTCCATGGATATAACCCTGTCAGACCTGGGACTGGTTTCTGGTTTGGTCTATCTTATGTAAGCGCCAGCTGTATGATAGTCAAATAAAATGACTTGATTATTTAGCCAGTCACAGGAAAGTATTTGAAAGTCAAATTACAGTATACTTTTCAGTGATTGACAACTTACCTGACACCTGGTATTTTCCTGATGCGGTAAGCCCCGCCCATCTGGTCCTCCAGTGAAGTTAAAACAAGTGCAAAGGATTATTTGCAACAACTACGTGGCCCAGGTTTGCTTTGTACATCATCAAT
Organism: Hoplostethus atlanticus; assembly: GCA_034670405.1. Taxonomy (NCBI): domain Eukaryota; kingdom Metazoa; phylum Chordata; class Actinopteri; order Trachichthyiformes; family Trachichthyidae; genus Hoplostethus; species Hoplostethus atlanticus. Next base: position 195,292 of record JAXDDX010000099.1, read on the forward strand.
ATCACAAGTAACCACCTTTTAGTCCTTTAAAACAATTAAAATATATATATTCTTGTGCTGGATGTCCCTCGCATTGCTGCAAAACCCTTTTTACAATGAAATCGAGACAGTAGGAACAAATGTTTGGCCCATTCGGTAGAGGAACAGCAGATTTGGCAGATCCTCAGATCAAGTATTTACGGTTTCCAGAGGACGATAAGTTCATGGCTCCGCCCCGGTGCTGGGTGAGCTGGGTAACGTAGTTCACAGAGACTTGTGCTTCCCCAGCAGGCAGAGGCTGAAACACTGCAGTAGGCCTTTCATCCACAGACAGTGGGCCAGGAACAAGAAGAGCAGGCAGGCCCCGGCGGAGCAGTACACCGAGATGACCGTACTCTCCTCGGGCAGGAAACACTTGGACAGAGCGTAGCTGCCGGCCGAGAACGACGCCTTGGGAGGAGGGGGGGGTGGAAGATAATGGTGAGTGTTACGGGGTAGAGATGAGGAGTTCAGCTCTTTTAAGACAGACACATCCAAATAATTCCCAACCCCTTCCCGTTACGCCGCCCCACCTTTATGACGCCATCATAACATTCAATGAACAGATCAGGGAAAGTTCACATACAGTTTGTGAACTCTTTTGGACCTGTATTCCTGTATAAATGGGTCCTAAAATATGGTCTGATCTTCATCAAAGTCACAAAAATAGATAAATGCAATGTGATTTAACAAATAACACACAGATATTTGTCTTTATTGAACATATTGTTCAAATGTTAACAGCTTGGATTGGAAAAAGTATGTGAACCGTGAGATGTAGTAACTGGTGGAACCTCCTTTAGCAGCAATAACCTCAACCAGACATCTCCTGTAGTTGCTGATCAGACCTGCACACCGGTTAGGAGGTATTTTGGACCGTTCCCCCTGACAGAACTGTCTCAGTTCATTGATATCTTTGGGATGTCTTGGATGAGCGTCTTGCTTCAGGTCCCGCCACAACACTTCAACAGGGTTGAATGTCAGGACTCTCCTCTGGTGAAGCCGTTCTGTTGTAGATTTGCTTTTGTGTTTGGGGTTATTGTCATGCTGCTGTTGAGCTTCAGATCACATACTGTTACCCTGATGTTCTCCTGGAGAATTTCCCGATACAATTTGGAATTTATTGATCCCTCAGTGATTGAAGCCGTCCGGGCCCTGAGGCAGCCAAGCTTCACAGCTGGGATGAGGTTTTGCTGTTGGTATGCAGTGTTTCTTCTCCACCAAACACAACGTTGTTCATTTTTTTTGTCTCATCTGTCCAGAGAACATTATTCCAGTAACTTTGTGGAACATCCGAGTGATCCTTGGCAGCAACGTTTTTCGTGGAGAGCAGTGCTTCCCTCCTCGGTGTCCTGCCATTAACACCACTCTTGTTTAGTGGACACAAGATGTTAGAAAGTTCAAGAAATGCCTGCAGATCCTCAGCTGTTACCTCAGGGTTCCTTGACCATCATGCACCGTGCTCTTGCTTTGATCTTTACTGGACACCCTCTCCTAGGGAGTAGCAGCAATGACACTGTCTGACTGTAGACTGATGGAGTCTGAAGTCTTTGGAAATGCTTTTGTAGCCTTTCCAGCCTTAAGAGCCTCAACAACTCTTCTCCAGAGGTCCCAGGGAATATTCCACTTCAACAGATCTCTGTTTTTGGAAAGCAGACTCTGTTTGTAACCAAACTTTTGGGGTTTTATATGACAGGACACCGCTAACCCACACCTGGATGTCATCTCATTCATTGGATCACCTGAAGTCATTATCCTAGAGGTTCACATACTTTTTTCCATCTTAGGCTGTTAACGTTTGAACAACATGTTCAATAAAAACAAGCAAAAACATTTTTTTCGTGTGTTGTTTGTTAAATCACATTGTGTTTATCTATTGTTATAACTTAGATGAAGATCAGGACATATTTAGGAGCCACTTATACAAGAATGCTGTCAATTCAAAAGGGTTCACAAACTTTTTCTCACAACTGTTCAGACAAAAAGCTCAAACAGATTGTCAAATAGTGTGAAACTTAACACCTCTTGTTCTATACTGAATTTCCTATAATGCCAAATGATGCATAAGCACCAACATTTTTTTATTTTCTGGATTAATCGATGTGAGCTGTACTCATGGGACTGCTCCTGTTTATCCATCATCTGGACACTCGACCGCCACGGTCATCAACACCAGAATATCTAGTACAAGAAATCCACTAAGGACATACGAGATACAAAAAATGAAGAGTTGGATTCCATTTCGGGTAAAAAATAAATCATTACCTGAAGTTCCTCTCTAATAGAGGATCTCTAATACAGAGACCCCGTCTGTAAAAGTCATAATTTTGTCACCCAAGTACTTAGATTACCCACAATCCTCTACCAAATGCTACATTTTTGTGCGGACATCATTTTCTAAGTGTCATTTTTTCCCCAAAATGGTGGATTTCTCATTTTGGAACAGAACTCAATCATGGCCAGTAGATTTCCTAGTTACCAGGATGAAGCTGGGGTTGTTGCGGTTTCTCCAGTTGAAGGACGGCACGCTGATTTCTGGGTACTTGTTGTCATGGAGAACCTCGCATCCGCTGTGGGTGTGGCCACTCAGAATGAGGCGGGGTTTAAACCACTGCAGCAGCTGGGGGAAGAAGAGACAGTAGACAACGTGGTTTTCAGATCTACTGAGGTAACCGGCTGTTGCTCGCTTACATCATCAGTTTCATCATCATCCGCTGTTTCAAAGTGGGACTAATGCTGACAGCAGCCAGTAGTACAGTATTTCAATTGGGTCTAGCTGCTGTTTTCAGGGAAGGAAAAAAACCCCAACAAATGCAGTTTGATTTGATTGCAGAATTATTACCCTCTGGGAGGCCTCCTTAGACAACACGTCATACTTCTCTCTGAACAGCAGATGTCGCTCTTCAGGCGGTGCAGCATCTTGTCCTGTGCAGCCGGCATCACTCACCCTGTACAGAGGATAGTGCTGGGAAACACAGCAGCCCGTCAGGGGAAGCGTCGCTCTTTGTTTATAGAAGAAATACATCATGCAGCAGAGGTGCAACCATAAAACTGTTCAGAAATTCAACATGGATGGGCGCTGCTTCCTCTTAGCATTAATAAAAAACAAGGGTGGTTGGCCACTGAGGTCTTCATCAGGCCAACGTCACTCTTTCGACTTTTAAAAAAAATGTTTACGGTTTTTGACTTTTAGAGGTTTTCACCAGTGGTTTTAATGAGAATTGAGTCTTCTTAGGGTTTGCCAGGATAACATAAGAAGAGATCACAAACGCAGTATACCTGTAACATGATGGGTGGCGTGGGCGGGTAGCTCTGCTCACAGTTGTCCTTTGCGCTGCTGCTGGACTGTATATTCTGCAGAAAGTCAACATAAAGTATTCATTGGCTATCTTGTCTACAAATGCAGCATTCTCAAACATCAGTCAGCATTTGTATTTCATTCCCCTCTTCTTCGGGAGGATGGCGAATGCTTACAGGCAAAAAGACACTCTGTCTTTCAAGTCCTTTCAACATCCAGACGAAGCTGAAAATACTTTGATGTGTAAAAGTACAAAACAAACCCGCTCCAGGTATGACTGAGTTGTTCATATATATAAAACAACATTTTATAACAATTTGAGGTATATTTTTCCAAGCTTGAGCTCAGCTTTTTCCACAAGCACTTTGGAGACCTGACAGGCGCGTTGTGTAATTCACTTCCAGGAAGCGCTCCCACCTGAAGAGAACAGTTGAGGTCTCTGGAGAGTTTGATCAGCTCCTTCTCCACCGACTGGCATATGGGACATCCATCGCCGTGAAGCGCCACACTGTTCACCAGTAGAAAGCTGGGGAGACAGAAACCAAACCACCACAGAGTCTCAAAATAACTCCACCACAAAACACAGGATGTGGTTGTTTTTATCCCCCGATATGAGTTACACTGCGAGTTAACAAAACTGTCATTGTGCAGCTTTCATCCTCAATGGTCTATTCTCATCCACACTTTGTTGCAATACTGAACATGTTGACGGATGATATTGTAAAAATGCACGCCTTTAAGTTACACTGAATCATGCAACAGTGCAAGTAGGAACATATTTCTCGTTTAAATACCCCCTAATCCAAAAACCTGCCATTTCTGCATATAAACACACATTTCAGAGTACGGGCTCCCCGGGACAGCTTGGTGTTAGCCGTCTTGCTCAAAGGCACTTTGGCATGGACAGACGATATCGGATCGCTTCAAGTCCCGTTACTCACTTGACTCCCTTTTTGGTGACGATCCGGGTGGAAGTGGCGTTGAACACCTTCTCGAAGCGCTGCAACTTGAACCAGTCCATTCTGCAGAGGCAGAGGCAGAGGCAGAGGCAGAGGCAGAGGCAGAGGCAGAGAGAGAGAGAGAGAGAGAGAGAGAGAGAGAGAGAGAGAGAGAGAGAGAGAGAGAGAGAGAGAGAGAGAGAGAGAGAGAGAGAGAGTTTTTCTCAGTCGCTTTGGTACATTTCTCAGATCAGAATTGAAATTCTCAGAACTCCTTGTTCAACCTCCACATCATCTAGTCACTTGTGCACATCATCAAAGCAGCTTCTCATTCTTTTGATCAAATTGCAAATGCTTTAGCACATTCATGCAAATGATTATGTCCAACTGTTTGCTGTTTCCTACATTATCAATAGTTTGTCATGTTGATCAAAATGTATTATATTGGTTCTCTGTTGAATAGTCTCACCCCCCAGAACATCTAGGCATTAGTTCATTGCTTAAGTCATTACATGCAAAATGGTTGAACCAGTTGTCATAATCTGTCAAGCATATTTTCTATACATTCTATTAGACTTTTTTTGTAAATGTGTACTACAGTTTTTCTCAGTTGCTTTGTCTCAATTCTCCAATGACAGTTGACGTCATCAAAACAATCTGTGAAATTCTTCACAACATTTTGTTCCTTGTGCACAACAGAAAGAGCATTTCTCTCTGTTACCATTTGCAAATGTTTTAGCACATTTGGGCAAATGACAATTATGACTTACAATTTGAACAATTATTGGTTGTAAATGTCTTTTGAAATTGATACATGCCAGACAGAAAAAGTGCAGCCATGTGCATTTTCAATCATTGTCATCAAACCCTTCGCCATAGTTTCCATCAGAGTAACTGTTATACTGACAACATGGCTAAGCATTCTGACTATCTTGTTTGTACTCAATGACACAAGGACTTGTCATTCTGATGGCACTGACATGTTCGTTGACGTAAAGATTTACTTTTGAGAGATGAACTAAGGATTTTGAGCAAGTTACGGGCTTTTGCAGGTAATCCATTGTGTGGTGCTGTTCGTACCAATTGTTTCGAGAAATGTGCTTCCTGTTTTGCAAATCTTAAGGATGATTCGAGAAATGTACTAAAGCGACTGAGAAAAACTGTAATCACAGCTCGTTCTCTTAAGGAACCTGCTGCGCTGTCTATTTCAAGTGAGCTCTCGCTGTATATCATTCCACTATTACATAAGAGGCGTGCCATCTTACTTCCCTGCTGCAAGTGTCATATCAAAGCATACATAAGCCACTGCATGTTTCCATAATCCTACATATCCCCCTCCATGAAATGAAGAGGAGAGAAGTGGTGCGTCTGCCTTTTCTCTAAGATGTGAAGAAAAACAACTGAAATTCAACAACTGTAAGTGACTCATAATCCTGTTCCTCAAAAGATTGTGCAATGTGGAAAAGCAGCAGCTCTTTTTTTGTTTTCTTGGCTCTGTTATATGATAGTACAAGGATTTTGGTGACAATAACTTGGTGTACTAAAGAAATGTGTCATTTTTTCGTGCACCAAACTTTTTCCAAGTCAAGAACCTCCCACCAAAAAAAGGTGAAAGGATTTGTTGGTGAGATATGACGTATACACGATGTAACTGGGACAAAGAAACCAATAATCACAACCGTTATCCTTATATATTCTGTCATTCTGCTTCTGTCTATGGAGTGGGAAAAAACAGTGACGTTAAACTGCTTCTCCTTCAGCAGGGGACCCTCAGGAAACCCCTCAAGAACCCCTTGGGGTCCCCAGAGCATTATCAGAAGGAACCCGGTGTTCATTAACCAGACAGCATCAAAGACCAAAGGGGGTGAATAATGCAATACGGCTGTTAAACAGAACCTTACTCGTAATGGAAACCGATGTCGTGGTTCCCAACCAGCACAATCAGTTCGGTGTCCGTGGAATGCCTGAACATCCTGTGGAAACGCCGCACATCTTCCTCCCAGTCCTGTAGGGGGAACAACACACCCCTTGTGACAGACACCAGTAGCTTTCAATTATATTCCTTATGGAAAAACTCCCATGGGAAACCAATGAGAGTTAATGGATCACCACGGGTGGTGGAGACAGGTTGTTTTGATTTAAATTCCTGATTCATCTCTGCACCTGCAGGGGGCCAATCTTACACCAGACACCTTTAATTGCATCTTGATATAGACTTCTCATTTACAAAATGTTTCTAGTCCTAATGTGTGTCTAAGTGCTGTCATTTGTAATCTTATTTCTTATTTCTCTGTCAGTATGTGTCAAGGACAGATTTTATAGGGTTTGGATCTTTCCTCTTTCAAAATGGCCGTGGCATGCAAATGAAAAGATCCAGAAAATGAGTGAGAATGAATGGAGAGCCACTGAGAACCCAGTGGGGAACCTTTTGGACCCCCGGTACAATCCCACACTGAATGGGTGCCAGTTCACAATGGGAATCCCATCGGACACGTCCCATTAAAACCTGCATACTGCTGGTCCCCCATGGAGGTTTTCATCCAACAGCATCTGATCCCCCCCCAGCTAGTCGTCCCCTCTCTGGTTGAAGGCCTGTTCACCTGTGACATCAGCTGCTGTGCAGGTTTGTTTGGTCGGGATAAAAACATGCATCCTCTCGGGCCTGGGTGGCTCATCATGACTGGCGACGACCACCACATCCACACATTTTCATAAACACCACCACCATCATGTGGAAGGGGGTCGGAGACAAAAGGCTGCATACCTTCTGCGAGCTCCACTTCCCTTCGTCGAAGATATCACCCAGGATGAACACTACTTCTGGCCTGAGCAGCCACAGTGCGGTCTGGAAAGCCCTCTCCATCTGCCATTCCCTGTGCGTTTGGACACATGTCAGTCACCCGGTGTTACTGTTTACAAATCAGTCCTGCAGAGCTGGGTTCATCACATGCATGGGAGGTGGGGGTGTTGGAGGGACTGCATCGACATAGAAATAAATGAGTGCTGCAATACCTTCTGAGCTTGTCAAACCAGTGTCCCCCGACGGCTCCGAGCAGGTGGGTGTCCGACAGCACCATTGCGCGGAGAGTTGAGTCCATCGGCGGGCCGTCCATGCCCTCTCCCCCCCGCACATGACTGATCTTCGGCCAAGCACACTTCAGAATCGTCGGGAAATAGATGAGATACTCGCAGAAGAAGAAAACGCCGCAGACGACAGAAATCAGCACAGCCACTGCCATCCATCTGGCGCTAAACCTCGGCATTTCTTTATTATTCGGCTTTTGGGATGCCCTGAACTGGCGCACTGGTGATGGAGCGGTCCATGAGGCATCTTCCCCCTTTCCAAACCCCCAGTGCAAGGTGTCCAGCCGGATGGTTAGGGCATGTTGTTTGGAAATGCACTGAGTAATAGTCTCGTCTGGCTCAGTCAAAAAAATGTCCCTGCGCCGTTCCTGTCTGTCGTCAAAACGCCGAAGGAGCAGTCAGCAAGGATTTTACAATCAGCTCTGGTGTCAATCATCCAGAAAGAAAATGACATTCCGGTCATAACTTTCATAATAAAACCCATTTTGACGATCGTAATCTAATAAAGCAATCTTCATGTAACTAGTTTACAGCTATAGATTCATTCACATATATTAAATCCATTGAGTAGTTTGAAGCGATTTTGTTGTTCTCTACACCGCAGTACCATATCATTCTTTTTCCAAAAGAGGCACGGTTCACACTTTTATTTTGAAGGCAACATCCTACAACATCCGGTATTGTTCTCATTAACTCTGCTTAGCTTGACGTGACTTCACTGCTCTCATTTCATTTCAGGCGTTCAGATTGGGGTTTTGTGTGGGGGTGGAGGTGCACAAGAGATTGTCAACACTTCTGCCAATAAGAAGAGGGATACTAGTGGTAGTTTAGTCTGTCATCAGCCTGTCACACTGCACCGCCCCGGTCTGGTTGAGATGCTGTGGTTTGTCCTGGAGGACTACTGATAAATGATACTGATAAAGTAGTTGTTGTTTAGATGCACCATATGTGCACCATGCAACAAATGAGATTAACTGATAAATAGTAGATATCTATTGAACAGAGAACTGTTTGTGTTGACAGGCCCATGTGGAGTTTTGATTGAGAGGATTTGTGTCTTGGACATGCACAGCAAATTCCGGATTAACAGGATTGTTCTGGTAATTGTCACAGGGAGTGATGAGAAGAGTTACCTGCAAAACCAGCTGGTTTACGAAACTAAAGAGCGATTGTCTTCTTGCAATGAATAGGCTATTCCTTAGATAAACACTGATACAGTCGTTTGTTGTACTTTGTTGTACTGCTGACTCGTTCATTTTGGCCAAAGAGCAACGTGACGAACATGTGCTCTAGTGGCCTGATGTGTAGAGGAAGCTCTACGCAAATGTGCACACAGAGCTTGATCAGTCACATTTCAGTTTGACAGCAGTATGAGGAAGTTGCTCAAACTGAAAGTAATGCAGTCCAACAGAAAGTGCAAAAATGGAAACGTGCATCACAAAATGATGAAAAGGGGAAGGCATCTCAATCTCAGAATTTATATTTGTATCTCACATTTATCGGGCCAGCCCAACAAATATTTGTGATCATAAACCATAAATCACCTCACTTGATCATAAACAAGCATTTCTGTCTCTAGACACCAGAGAGAGAAGACTCCAGTCTCTGGTCTGTACAGCCTGGAGTTGCTCCACTGATAACAGATGCAACACTTTGTGGACAGATAGTATTTCTCTTGCATTTTATACTGTGTTTCATCGTTGTAACACTATCAGTTCTGAGCCTGAAATGATTCGTATGAAGTACAAATATTCAGGACGGCAACTTGATCCCTTCAATAGTCTATTGACCTGCATGTTTTGGACGACTGTGGCCCGATGGAGGACCTTGCTCCAAAACAAGTAGGAGAAAATAGTAAAAACGATTGAAAGGATCAAGTTGCTGTCCTGAATCGTTTTTACCCCCCAATGCTGTCAGCTTCAGTTCCCTGGACTGAGCACCCCTCAGCGGCCCTTTTGGCAATATGTTTCATTGTGTGGTTGAAGTGCCAGCACCTCACTACAGGTGTAACTAAGCTGTACAGCTGTATGACTTCTGTCCTTTCTGGTGAAGGGGAAACAGTATTAAATGTTCTCTAATACCAACACTGTCCTAGGCCATTGGACAAACAGCTGAATGCTGAAGTGTGTGTATGGGGGAATTCCCTGTTACAGTTTTTTTCGATTGCTTTGACTCAATTTGCACAACAGAGTTTCAATGTGCAAAACTCTTAACACAGAATGCTATACTGCTCATTTTGGGTTCAAAATCTAATATAGCATGCAAAATATAAATACCAGTGTCAAATGAGAGAATATTATATGCAAAAGTTTATCATAGCACCAGAACATTGGATATGTTCATCGTTGAAGTTTAATTATTGGTGCATTTTCAAATACAATGGCCATTATCAAATAATGCGGTCAAACACTAAATAATTGCCATCAATAAAGACTATGCAAGAGTCATTTACTTCAAATGAAGTACAGCAAGCATCCCCTGTGATCCTTTGTGATAGACTGCAGTATATATATATATATCTCTTGTGTTTTTATGTAAGACAAACAAAATATTAGATTACAGTAGATTACTGTATATGAAAGAAATCATACAGTAATGCAGTAAGCTCAACTGAATTTTACAGTAAAAACAGTAAAAGCAAAAATTACAGTAACAAAAAACAAAACAAATGCATTTCAGTGCTTAAGCAGCATTTTGCCTCTCTGCTGCATTTGGCCACAGAATCGGCCTCATCGGCTCCATGTTGTCAGAAACTGCCATTTAGGTTTCTAAGCAGCCTTTTATGTTTTGGTGATGAGATTATCAATTGTGTTGCAATGCTACTCACCTGGGCAAGGTTGCTGGAAGTAATGAGACATGACTACAAACACCTGATGAACTGATAAGCATTTGAACATTGTTGTAATGTTAGGTGGCTGTACTCTGAGGATGGAGCAGATGAGTTAGAGTTTGGCACTTTGTATGTCAGCATAGGATGTAGTGTCTTAGAGTATGAATTTTGAAAGTCAGTTTGGCACTTTGCATTTTGAGTTTTGTACATTGAAATTCTGCTGTGCAAAATGAGTCAAAGCAATCGAAAAAAACTGTAAAACAATTGAGAAAAACAATTAATGTTCTTTCAAAATACAAATCAGTGTTTCCTTTATATTCAGCTGAAGTGGAATGGATCAAAAATACACCCAAATCTACATCAAATCTATGAAAAACACGGATAAATGATCATGAACAACAAAAACACAAGGGACTTCATGAACCTGAATGAAGGCAAAGGATGCACGTGCATTATTCTTGCCTGTTCAGGGAACGCCCCTTTTCTCCGTCCTGTTCCTGAGTGGCAGAGGGAAGCGATAGGCAGGCGGCGCTCTGTGGTTAGGCCAGGTTTCATTCCTTTTGGCGTCAGGATGGACAGGAACAGGATGGAACAGGATGTCATCCCTGATGGACACACTCTCAACCCACATCCTCACCAGAAGCAATTTGTTCCAGGGGTAGTGAGCATGTCAGGGAAAACGTAACACTATTCCCAACACTATTTCATAATGGGGGAATTTAAATGTTAATGACTCCAAGCCAATTGATTTGATGGAGTAAGAATGAAAGAAAGTGTGTGATAATGGATGTGAAGTAAGGTGCCCTCTACCTGGCTGTGAGAATCACAACCACAATCAATTTCTAGGTTACGCTGAATAAAACCTCACAGATTCACAAATGGGTCATTTGTCTGGCAGCTCTTTTGCTTTTTGGGGCCTTGAAGGTGATGAAGATGAAGATGATTTACTTCAATGTCTGAATTGAGAGGTCTAAAAGGTCCACTAGATAGACACCAAAAAGGGATGATCCTTAACTGATCAACAGTTCAATAAATAACACAGCTAGATTTCATTTAGTTTATTTAACCTTCTACGTTACAACAGGGTCCCCATATGCACAACTTTTCTCAATAGCCAGGTTGTACCAATTGCCTTTTCCTCCCTTATAAGCACTGGTGACGATTCTCGCCCATCCGTGTTCTCCCTGAAAACAAAAAACGACAAAAAGACAAACAGCCATTACTTATCATACATACAAGACAGGCAACGTCTGTAAAAAAATAAATCAGAAAATAAATCACTGCTAGAAGGAAACCGACCCAAAACTCTCCCCAGGAGTTCCTGACGATCCAGTACTCCGTCCCGTCCTCCGCCACGCCCCAGCCGGCGACCGAGATGATGTGGTTCATCAAAGAGATCGGGTGAAACTCTGCAAAGATCCCTCCAGAATACGCCTCCAGGCCCGCGGTGGCCATCACCCCACAGCTGAAACAGAGAGGCAGACTTCTGAAGCCTTCTCATGGGCTGTGTTTGACATTTTGAGGAATCTTTGAAACGGCAATTAAAATGAACTGATGAAAACTTTTTAAGCCAGATTTTAAACTTCTAAAGAACTTATTAATGCTGCTTGGAATTTAATTTAATTTAAAAATCAAAGCTGCCGACACCAACCTATTTCCAAATGAACACGGCTACTGAAAGGTCCAATTGTATTTATCAAAGCAGATACGATGCATACTGTACTACTAACCCTGATCTGTATTAATCTAAGAAACCTGCATTACATGGTGAAAAAAATAAGACCTCTAATAAATGGATTTAATACATTTAAATGCTTGCTTTAGATCATTTATTTGAAGGACACCCTGATGATAAGATGAAATAAGATTACATGCCGTGCTATAAAACTCCCTCAAAGGTTTAGAAAAGAGTTAAATAAGCACACAACGTTTTCTTTCACACAGAGGATGGAGGTGGACAGAGAGATAATCAGACCCGATCTGAGAAGGTGAGTTGAAACACTACCTGATGGGTCCGTTGGTGTAAATCTCAGCTTTCATCCCGTCCCTCCCGGAAACCTCCCCATAGTCGCCCACTTTCCACAGTGTGTAGTTCTGCACAACGGCACACGACTCAAAGAAGGAGCACGTGCCGCACTGGTTGAACAGCTCGCACTCTGTAGACGATATGAAGACACATGGATGAGTGGATAATGGACTTGGAAGTTACAATGAAATGATTTTTTTTTTTTTTAGCTCCATATCATACAGCAATTTAACAATAAATTCCTGCCAAAATACAATATTTTTAGTTTCTCATATCAAAATCCTATTACGCTCACTTCCTGGAAAACGCTGTATCTGTATTACGAATTCCAACCAATAAAACCATCACATCACATCTTCCATCATATAAAACCTGCAACTTCATACATTTCAAAGTGAGTGTCAACATGGTACAGTGGTGCATTTTTGGGGGTTTACCCCCAAAAACATTGTTTCCTTTCCCTGAGACACCATGGCTGCGTCCTGGAAATTTCTTAGATTTCTTAAAGAGTTATTTCCTGCCACAACATCCAGGAAATATGTCAAATTATGCTTGCAACACAACATGAAAATGCATAATATATTGTAATCAGAGTCAAAACATGAAGAAAATCATATCATAAAATCAGAACATATGATTTTTTTTTTTTTCCAAAAACTGAGATTTGATCTCCTACATTTTAGACACATTGAACAATAAACTTCAGGTAATGATTTATTTTTCTTGGATATGGAGTATACAGTAGAATTTTGCAATATAACTCTTCAATAGTGCAGAAGATCAGAATCGAGCAGGGTAAGGACGATATCATATCCTTTACTTTGATTTTTGGCCTGGTAGTTGTTGCAGGTTTCATCAGGAATGCCTTTTTCGTGTGCGTAGGCGTACACTCTCAGGTGATCTCCCCCAAAACAAGATCCCGCCCTCCCGCAGTCGATCACGTTCTGAACTGACAGGTAGGCTGACGGCCACACTCCTCCACGCTTGATGTTGATCCGGTCTTGGACAAAAGTAGAACGATATATTAATAATGCTGTAATTCTTTTTGCTTGCTCCCCTCCATAAGGAGGTCAGAGGTCAGGGTCAGAACAGAACAGGAATCACTGTCAGCAGGGCCGTTGCTTGGCAACATGGGGGCTTGAACCCAGGTCCTCTGGTTCAAGGATATTGATACTGTGGCGTATATAGTACTGTGTAATACAAGAAAACTACAGATGTATTTGATCAATATTATACTAAACTGTGTAATAATCAGATTGTATATTTATATCTCTTCATAATAGCATTTTATAAAATAAAATACTGTATAGTCTAGGAGAGGGTTACATAGATCAGGGAATCTGCAGGTTTCAGAAAGTCACATTTAAGACGTTTTAAGTGTTTTAACTGATACCTGGGGTTGAATTTAAGATTGAAAAAAACTAAATAAAAAAGCTGGAAAAAGCAACCTATTTCTGTAAATAGCTAATGAAAGCTCTGTAACTCTAAGTGGGCAGTTTAAGAAAAAATAATGAATTGTTAAGGGACATGAAGTCTAAATGTGTTTTATGAAAATAAAAATATCATATTTTGCATATTGCACTACTAACCCTGTATTGATCTAAGGGTGAACATGCAGCAACAGGGGGGAGAACAAGAACAAGAACAAGGCATCTAATAACTGGATTTAAGACATTTTAATACTTTTTAAATTCTTAAATTTACATAATATATTTTAAGACTTTTTCTGACTCTCTAAGGACACCCTGATAAATATGGCTCCAAACCATAAAGGGAGATTCCACCAAAATCTATCTATCTATCGATCTATCTATCTATCTATCTATCCATAGTTACCTGCTAGTGCACTAGTGGCTCCCATGGCCCAGCAGGATCCACAGTACTGAGGAATGTGCTGGTTCCGTGTGACACTCACATAATTCTTCCCATCAACGTTCCTCCAGTCCCAGGACAGAGGAAGGTCCGACGCGTTCATATACTCATGTGGCCTGCGATATGTCCTAGTGAAGGAAAACATAAATCATATCTACTGTAATAATTCTATCATAAATGTAGAAGCATACAAATATAGAACAATGTTAAGTCTCCAGAGGAATGTTATGCATTATTATAGTGATACTATAGGAGACACAAATACCATAAGGTAGCTCCAATGAAGTATCTCTACACTGTTCAGTTCCATAGTACTAAAGTAAGAACCTGGAGGAATATTATAGGAATACTACATAAATATTATAGCGACACCATAGCACATACAAAAGTACGAGAATGTTACTATAAACTCACTATTGAGTACCACACACACACTAATTGCGTATACGAATATGAGAACAATACAATATAGTTTTTATATACAATACTATATACTACACATGGATATAAATGCACATGTATCACAGCGCACGTGAAGAAAAATGCATTTCCAGTGTCCAAAATATATTCCGAAAGAATGTCATCTTCAGGAACAAATAAATGTTTGGTCCAATATTCGTAAACTTCTAAACCTACCCTCACCTGTGTGTGAATACAATTTTTCTGCAGCACGCGGTAAAAATGAACCAAATCACTGATACTGTAACAGTGACAATAACATATTTTCTTCTACGCCGCCACTTACTTCACATAGTCTGGTCTGTGGTCCCTGATGGGTTTGTAACACGGGTCTGACAGTGTGTTCATGCCATCACTCTCTGTTACGCGCACTAGACATGATATGAGAAATAACAACAATAACATAGTTACTAACGACGCCATGTTGGCTCACCTCACCTCCTCTGACACGTACAGCGCGCCCCCTATCGTCGAGGCTCCGGTTTTTATTCTATGTCCCCATTCCACAGTGATATGTGTGATTTATTTAGTATATACACTGTGTTTATATACAGCCTGTCGCTTAAATGTTTGATATTATCAATTGAATGTTGAATTATTTTGTTTAAATTACTAAATAACTAAATAACTAAAATGATACAGCTTTGTTTTCATTATTATTATCATTATTAAAAAATGCATACCTACTTTTGAAACACCTGGTATACTTTATATAAATACTATATACTAATATTTACATTCATTTTATTTATACTACATATACACATTTCGTATTTAGTAATCCATGCATCCATCTACTAGTAACAACTCTAAGAAACAAGTATTGTTTTTATTATTTCATTATTTATATTGTTATTTATATTATATTTATATTCTATTTTACTCTACTGCTGCAACAACCTCATTTCCCCAAATGAGGTTGAAATCTCAACATATCTTATCTTTAAGATATAAAAATAGGTGTTACAGAAAAGCTGATTTTGCAGGCTCAGCAAAAAACTTTTGAATAACCATATCCAGTTGCCAGCTGCAATTAAATTATACACCGATCCCTAATGCAAGGCCTGATGGCTTGTTGGTTTCTCATAGATAATACAGAGCTCTTAACAAGGTTATATCACAGGATGACACTCCAATCAAGGTCCGTTTTTGCATGAGGAAGCACTATTGCTTTGTCCTTTTAATGATAAAAACTCAAATCAAATTAGATGTGCATTAGGCAACTAATGAACTTTTCACAGAGATATTATCTAAAACACTCACCAGTTGGCATTCGTTAGATGATCCATCTTCAGGGCCCAGGTTTTCAAAACCTTTCTGGGAGGATTTCAGTAATTGGATTGGATTAAATCTGAAAATTGGGTTTTTCAAAGCTGATCATTTAGATTCTGATGATTCAGATTAGGATTTGGAGTGAGAAATTGGGTTTAACTGGTGAGGATGTGGGGAAATGCTGCCTATATATATATCTTAGTCTCATACCAACTGCTGGACCAGCTGGACGGTCAGGGAGAGATGCTCTTGTGAACCTTTATTTTTAAAAGGGTCTTTGAATGGATGAATAAAAATAGTTTTCAGTGAAATGAGTTCTTATATTTGTGAAGAACTGAATGGAAGTAAAAGACAAACAAAGTCTTTTCCATCTAGCACCCTCTTGTCTTTTCAGCCAAACAGCATGTTGTAACATTATCTGTCCAACAGGTGGACAGATAGAAATCTATTTATAATCTATTGATCTTGTGATATATTCCACA
Organism: Hoplostethus atlanticus; assembly: GCA_034670405.1. Lineage (NCBI taxonomy): Eukaryota > Metazoa > Chordata > Actinopteri > Trachichthyiformes > Trachichthyidae > Hoplostethus > Hoplostethus atlanticus. The sequence continues at coordinate 211,571 of JAXDDX010000099.1, forward strand.
AAAACGGACTAAAAATCAACAAGATCACTCTGATCCTGGATTGCTAAAAATAAGATTAGAAAATCATTCTGCTTCAGATTAAACGTTTTAAAAACCTGGGCCCTGATGATGATGCTCAGCCTGTCATGTAAAAGGATTTCCAATTCCAAGAAGAATGGCTGTTCATATGTTGCTGTCGGTCTATGTCCTGGCTTCCATGATCCTGGTGGGTCCCTACTAGACTATTGGATATTCAATAAAAATCAGTGTCGCCCAGCTCTGATATAATGTAAGTGAGGATATGATTTTACTCATCAGCTTCAGGAGTGACACCTGCCTCCCCCTGCCTTGAGGAGCTGTTAACCCACCTGAGAATATCGTTAGCATGGGTTGTAATGTCCCATGATGGTCTAAATGCTGTTTCAGAGGCCCTGACAAGACTGAGGCACTGAATACTGGCATGAAAATGGTCCATGGTCGTGCTGAACCCTTGTCGGTGGATAGTCCCTACACGAAGTTATGAGATAATACAGTTGTAATGATACAATAATGGTCTCGGTGAGTGAACGAATACATTTCCACTGGGTCCCGGGGTTGGAAATGAAGCGTCTGCTGCATTTTAACTGCAGACACCTTAAGACACAAAAAGACTTTCCTCCTCTTCAAGCACCAGCGCTCACACTGTCGCAGAGCAGAGGACGCCCACTTCAACTGAGAAGTCTTTTGTGCCATGAGACACAGAGGCCGTTGTCTGCTGGAGGGTTGGAGGACCGGGGAGGAATGAAGCGCTGATGACCTTTGACCCCTTAGGTCATCGCTGCTGTGTTAAGAGCTTAAACTACTCCCCGCTCAGGGAAGCCTTCAGCTGCACAAAAAGTCCTCAATAATGCATGGCCAGGCAGGCCGAGCCCGCCCCTCAATCTGAATGTTGTAAATCTTTCAGGATGTAATGTAACGTAATGCGACCTAATGTTATTCAGCAGCAAGAGGTAAAACAAGGCAACTGTGGAAATGACAGTATGATTAGGTCAACATCCTGAACGTGTGCATTAACATGATGGTGCAGCTTGATGAGAGCACTAAACAGACTGCAGTCAATAAACGCTATTACCCCTTCTTCAATTTGCAATAATAAAAGACCTTCTAAAGTTAGTCTCTTATGTCCAGATGCCAGACAACGAGGCAATCATGTGGTTGGGGGGGAATAATTTTAGCTCTTTCTGTCGAACGTTGTCTTTCTGGAAGTCAGGTATCACATCTCTCAAATGGCTGCAGGGACTGTTCTTATTGATTGGTGTTAATGGCGTTTTGAGGAGGGAGAGTTTAGAGTTTGTGCAGTTTTTCTAAATTCCTAAAGAGCCAATCTGCCCACAACCACCGTGGAAAGCCGCTGAAAAGCCCACTTAAGCAGAGACACCTTCAAAGCGCATGGAAAGTGCATCCATGTAAATATTGAACACGCGTGGTGTGGGTTTCACTTGAGATCAATGTTGAATCAATCTGGACGCTAATCTCGTTGGCACATCTGGTTTCTTCTTCTGTGTGCGCGGCTCCACACGGGCAGCAGAATGAGAGATCTCCACCGAAATCACACGAAATTCAGTCTTTCAGTTGCATATTTTAGGTGGCACTGTAGTGAACTGTGTATCCACATGACCATGATCATTTGTTTCTTCTTTCTTTATCACAATCTGGACTGAAACAATTGAAGAGTTAATTTCCAAAACACAATTGACACATTTGGGGAAAAACGCATTAGCTAAATATCATCATTCAGTATCTCCAATCTTCAGAGGATCCAGTCTGTAAATGGGCTGTAGTCATTGTGTCAACAAAAGTCTTAGGTTACCAAATATACTTTAAAAAGCACCGCAGTTTGTTTTACTTTGGTGCTACCAATCATTTTGTAAGAGCAGACGTCTCCTTTTTCAAATGGTGGAATGAAACTGCAAGAAGTAATTGAAGACAATCTGAATTTGTTGCAGTTACAGCAGGATTTCACTCATTTTCCTGAGTGTCTCAGAAATCCAGGCCATAAATCACTTTACAGGGAAATAACTCTACATACATAAAGCGTGCATCACCTCCACAACCAACCTTTAACCCTGGATTATATGTCTGCTATAAGCTTCAGCCCTGTCGTATTTTTATCAAAGCATTTTTTTTCATCATTGAAACCGTTGGAAAGATGATACAGAAAACCACAACAGCACTATATCAACAGATCACCGTCATGACACCAACATATATTCCTGATCGTAGAGGTTCATTTACTGATTTCAGGCACACTGTCTTCTCACCATAAAGGTTTCTCAGACAACCATCATGTCGCAGCTATGTGCCTTCATCATCACTTCCCAGTCTCACCATCAAACAATTTGCACCTTTTTTTGGGTGTGTAATTTGTTTTCAGACTTTCTTTCCCCGGCTATTAAAAAAAGCACAAGTCATTTTAGATGGCACATACTCCTGATATGCATGTTAGCAAAAGACGGGTAGGTAAACCAGGAGGGGCTGATCCAAATGTCCACCGCACACTAAGTACTGTTCTGTCCATTTGGTCCTGGAACTTATCAATAACTCCCTCTCAAGGAATTGATGAATAATGGATCAAAGACAAATGGTTACTTAAGGTGCCCATTTATCTAAAGGATTAGGTCTGCAGGTCCCAACTTCAAACAGCAGAAACCAATCAAGGACTGACATTTTTTTTTTGAGGTTGGCTATTGATTATTGCTGGCTGCCACTCAGGCACCATGTTGACTTGCTCAGTGCTCCCGCATGACGACTGCGGCAGAATATCCACCCTGTCTGGATTTCCAGGGAAAAATTGACGCTTTAGGCCAACGGTTGGCAGAAAGTATGTTGATGATCTCTCAAAGTCAACTTTTCCTCGGTAACATTTAGCTGTTTATTTTCTTATTTTCATAAACCGTATCCATTTCAGTGATTAGGCCAAGCGATGATTCATCGTAAACACGACTGTTTTAAGTGCCCTGTGTTTCCACATCTAGGTACAGGAGGGTCATTTGGCTCACGGCTCCCATAGTACCCATAGTCCCATAGTACATAATGCTTTCCTGTCAGTGGAGCCTAATGCACTTTAGAGGAAATGTCAGTGTGTATCGTTTCCTTGTCAATATAGTCATTAAACATATCAAAGCACGCAAATAATTCATGATTGATTGTGTTTATTCTGATGTTAATGTTGCTGCAGAGTTTAAACTTGGCTCCTCCTCTCTATCTGATAGATATGGCCAACAAGTAAACACAAGCTTGTTCGTAAATGCAGCTTCTTTAACAGTGGTAATAAATCACCAAGGTTTCGAGGTTTTGAGGTTTTGACCTTTTAGCAGAATTAAAGGGCAAAACCACTTAATATCAACATTCAATTATTATTCCTTTGCTGCATGACAGTTCAATTTATCTTAGTGAACGTTCACCAGGTCAGGAAGACTTTGACTCATACATGTACATTTCTTGGTTTGTGGAAATCATTGCTCCGTGTTACTCCTTTGAGAGTTGTTCTTCACAGCCTATCAGAAATAGTTCAAATAAGTTTACATACAAAAGAGTTTGGACTGTTTTCTTCTATGAAGTAGGACAGATCATTCACGCCTGTCCGCAGTACCTGTGGATAAGAGAGTAAAACCTATTCTGCTGCCTATAAATAGGTAAAACATGGAAAATAATAACTTTTAGAGTGTCCGAGAGAATTCCCGAAGAATGTGGATACCTAACTGTTAGCTTTACTATAAAATAAAGCTCATTTGGGTGTAAAAAATATTAGTCAATAAAGTCAATAAATGCAGCGTTCACATACTGGTTGAAATGTTACAAGAATAACATGCACATTTTTTAATTGATTGATATTGATTGATAAGCTTAGTTGTACAAATGTAAAAAAAAACAAAAAAACAGTGTATAGAAAAACAGTGCATCTAAAACATTTTCAAGAATGACACATTAAAGTCAGGCATTTATTTCCAATGTGGTCGTTGAATGTAAAACAAATGGTGGTAAATCAGTGGCAACATGATATTTTAATTCCCTGAAGCAGAAATTAGGATTTATGCAACATTTAAGCAAATTTACAAACTGATTGGAGCAAAATCACGTTGAGGATGATGTCTGAGACACACACAGCCGTTTCACTGCAGGATAAAAGGCTCTGCTGCTTTGCTTCACTGCACAGTGGGAATGCTACAATACTCAGAATTATCTCAAGTGAAAACATGAGGGTAAAGTCATTTATTTCTGATTTCAAGAGTGCCCTGATATTTTGTGGTCACACTCATCCCACATGTAAGTGGCCGTGCTGCTGTGTACAGCCTCACATCAGTAGGCGTCGCTGTATCTCTCTAATAATCAGCTGGAGAGCAAACCTGAAGGGATACGACGGTCAGTGAACGTCTCACGACAAACTCGCCTGATGATTTAGAAACTTTTACGGGAAAATATTGCGATCATTTACTGTTTATTGTCTGAAAACCACACTGGCACATAATCACCTATAAACCTGCGGTGTTTGCATCCATCCCCCGGTCCCACCTCTTGTTCCCAATTATCAATAGAGGCTGGACCGCTAAACTATTGATGCCTTCTGAATGGCTGGATCAGATGCCAATCACAGGGTCGTCCTGTAGGCTCCTGTTGGCGAATACAGTCCACACCAGAAGAAGTCAGAAAGTCCAATTTCACCAAGAGGACAAAAGGGAAAGGGGAGACTTGCCCCGTTATTGTGAATCTTCTTAACGCATCACGCCTCAAGGTCATATTTGGTGATTTTCTTATATTTGGGGGGACTTGCTCGCCAATTTCGTTTTGTAGAAAATAGGTGGGTTAATTGGACTTGAGGACTTGTTGGCTCCTTTCTCCAGCGTTTTTACGCGCACCTGAGTCAGCTGTTCAGTTTCAACATGAGTATCAGCCGTCTATACCACGGTGAAGAATAACTAAAGGTATGGTGGTGGCGGCGCAAACCGGTGGCTCACCTGGCGCGGGGAAACGTTTGGTAAACGCGTAATTTTTTTCGACATGGAATAGCCGTAGTCCAGGTTATCTCCTAGCAGACCTGATGCGGACTGATGTGGCCATTTGGAGGAACGCACCGGTTTGCGTTTTGGACTTTGGGGTGCCAGAGAAACCTTGGTGAAACAATCCCCGGCCACTTTTACCTGGGTTCAACACAGGCGACCCTAAGCGATGGCTTCTGAGGTGGTGTGTGGACTGGTCTTCAGGTTGCTCCTTCCCGTGTGCCTTGCAACCGGTGAGTTTTGGATCCGCACTCAGGTTTTACTCAGTGACAGGCTGTCAAAATGCGCCAAATAGGGTTGATGTGTGTGTGGAAACTGGCAGGATTTATATCAAGTCTATAATATTTATGTGAAGTCTATATACCCACATAACATCCAATTATCATAGGAATGTGTGTATTATACTTCCATTGTACTTTAGGGTAAAGCATTTTATTTAGGATGTAGTGGAGGGTAAATCCACCTAAACTCAATCTATCCACCTTTTTCTTTGAGGAATAGAGTCAAGCCACCTTTTTAGGCTGACATTAATCTGTATGACATAAATTCATAGTATCCATCATATAGTAGCACCAAACTGATGTACATCAGGGTCTGGTAGGGACACAAAAGGCTAAATTAATGTTCATCTGAAAATATAATAGTTTTTTGTTTATATTGGAGGTTGTTTGCCTTGTAGTGATCCCCGACTGGAGGTCATAGGTCACCCACCTCTTTATTTATCACCTCTTCACTGCTCAGACAGTGTTCCGTAACTGAAGTAAATGGGAGGTGTAGACCACACTAAATTACGCACCAGCAGTTCTACCAGAATCCTTCAACCTGTCACCTTTTATTATGTTTTTACTAAAGGGAACGCAGTGGTAGACAAGAGGGCATTCAGCCTCCGCAGTGTGCGTCAAGAGCAACCTTTTGGTTTCACCGCATGTATGGAAACGGACCGATAGGCCAGGCGGGTTGTAGGATGGCACGCAGCGTCTTTCTGTTCATTCAGCCTGGTGGTGTGAGGTGCTGGCCGCTCCAGTCAGAGGGTGTTAGGCTCATCTGCTCTGATTCACTCTGTCCTGTCCTGTTCTATTCTATTCTATTCTATTCTATTCTATTCTATTCTATTTTAATTCTGTTCTGTTCTGTCCTATTCTATTCTATTCTATTCTATTCTATTCTATTCCATTTTAATTCTATTCTGTTCTGTTCTGTTTTATTCTATTCTATTTTAATTCTGTTCTATACTTTTGTGTTTCTATTCTTTTCTATTCTATTCTTCATTGTGTTCTGTTCTATTCTATCCTATTATGTTTTATTAATGTTCCGTTCTCTCTTCTCTTCTCTCTCTCTCTCTCTCTCTCTCTCTCTCTTCTCACGTAATTAAATAAACTGAACTGTAATTACACTGTATAATGTATCTTATTATACTATGATAATATTATAGTAATACTATGATAGTATTATAGTAATATTATGGTAATGTTATAGTAATATTATGGTAATATTCTAGTGATATTATAGTAATATATTAGTAATAATATTATAGTAATATTATGGTAATATTATAGTAATATTTTAGTAATAATATTATAGTAATATTATGGTCATATTACGGTCATATTTTAGTAATATTATAGACATATTTTAGTAATATTATAGTGATATTATGGTAACATTATAGTAATATTTTAGTAATAATATTATAGTAATATTATAGTAATATTATGGTCATATTTGAGTGATATTGTGGTAATATTATGTTTGGTGTCCAGCATGGTTTCTGAGTTTTCGCTGAGAGAGTGTTACTCAGCCAGCAGTGTCAGTTGTTCCTTCTGGCTTCAGCTTGATTGTTGACCTGACTGGAGCCAGCGCTGCTTTTTCATTTACAGCACTTTGTTAAGACAAGGCCATACAGGTGTAGTTATTACTGTGTTATTGAATGTTGTGTTTGATTGACTCTTATCCAGATTCAGAAGTTGTCTCATCCTTAGCTTTTGCATCTTATTTGGACTCTTATATATTACATGATGGTTTTAAGCACCCTGGAAACTGGTCTTTGGCTTTGATTTCAGTTTGAGTGAGAGTTGTAGGGATGAGGTGCAGCTGAACTGTGTCACATATTAAATACAGCCTCTATTAAGTGGGGTTTACTTGTGTGTTTTAAGCTGCAATTCTGTGGTAGGCCACAATTGAAAATGATTAGCATGTAACTGCCAGTGGTGTCTGTGACTAGATGAGGCTGAGGTACTTTTTAAAGCTAACAGCATCCAGGGTGCTTTCTATAGATAAGCCCCACTCAGTATGACCATAATGCATCACTTGACGGTCCGACGCCCCCTTTATTTCCAAAAGCAATTGTGAGGCCACGCATTGTCTCCATTAATTCGTGGAAAGTCGTTTTAACAGTATGAATTAATAATGCAGTTGTGAGGCAGAGAAGAATTGCCTTCCCGTTATCGTAAACATACCTTTAATATTTTATGTTTTTTCAAAGTGCAAATGCTCGCTTCGCCATTCACTGCAGCTGCACACAGTAACAGACAGGATGAGGGAAAAGATGAGTGAAAAGCAGGGGAATGTATACAGGAACACTAGACAGGACTTAGGAGTCTCTCGCCTCCCTCAGTCGGATTTTCCTCATCGGTTGAAAGCCTCCTGGTTGTCTCATACAGATGTAAAGTGTACATGTTCTGGTGTTAACACTTCAAATGGTTGTTTTTCCTATCAAAAGTGCACTAGCATTGTTAATTCAGTCATGGATCGCATCCCAATTCAAGCTGATTGATCTAAAAACATTACCGTCAATCTATCAGCTCACCAACTAATACAGTTGATTTTTGTTTTGGTTTTGGTTCTGCTGTCACTCATTTTCTAGTTGTTGTGACCCATCGCTGCTGAATAAACAGAGAGTTATTTCACTCTACACTATGTCTATCCTTACTGTATGTGTCCTGGTGCTGCAACATTTTCTGGTGTCCCTTGCTTTTTTGTGTCCCGCTGAAAGAGTTGTCTGGTGGCGTTACACGTCTCTGTTTCCTGTTGGCCATCTGACAGCACCTCTATTGAAAATCGCAGGTCTGTTGGGCCCATGTGTACACAGTCGCCTTACCACACACACACACACACACACACACACACACACACACACACACACACACTTACATACACAGAGCTACAGTTTCTCTGATCAAACAGGCTGCTGTTTATGAGTTTATTCCCAGAGTCTGGCTTATGACGGTGATTGTGAGCATCTACTTTACTAGATGGATCTCATACCTAACATGCAGTGTGAAAGTAGAAGCAGGGCAGGTCAGCAGAGCAGTGTTGCAGCAGATTAACGCACACTACCGAGGCAGTCAAGAGGTGCCAATTGATGTGCAGATGTTGAGCTACAGGGCTCATCACTGGTCTGCTGGGAAGCACGATGCTAGTATGGTTCAGGTTCCCAAGAGTTAGGTCCCGTTGACACGAGCAGACAAAACAGACAATATCTCATGTGTTTCAATGAGACCTATGAGTTGACGGATGACATGGATTGACAAATCAGTGTGTGCAGTGTGTGAATATATCGCAACCCAGCCCAAAAAAGTTAAAACTTTTGACGGGGCGGAGGTAAATGTCACCCGCTAATGGACTTCATAAGCCAATGAAATTTGTGCAGAGGCGGAGACCATGTGGGTTCTGAAATGCCCTGCAAGGAAAAAAATGAGGAACAGATTATCACTGCAGTCTCCGCCTGTTCAGAACTGTATAACTCAGCTCTTAAAATGTATAAAGATATCCACCAGAGAGCATGATGGGTGGTGAGCGCTCAACCCGACCTCCCAGGTTTATTCTGACCAGTTCGATAGTCTTACTAGTTTCGTTGTTACTACAGAAACTAGTCTATGAATTTGCCAGATGCCAGTATAGCAATCTCCCAGCAACCACAGCTGGTGCCGTCATGGAGGTTCAGTGGAGAATTGTGCACAAATAATGTCAAAATAACAACCAGGCAAGAAAGTATCAGTGTAGGTCCATTCAGTAACGTTATCAATAAAAGTGAATAGTCTGATAAGGTAGATTTGTTTCCACATTTAGGTTACTGTGACATATAACTCTTGTCTTTAACCTTAGCCTCTTTGGAGCTAACTAGTCCAAAGCGTTACCTGTAGCTCAGTCAGGTCAGTTAACCTGAACAAACAGCTAGTTTTGGGCTTTAGCTAACTAGCTAACAGGCTAATTTCGCAAAGTAATAAACTACCAGCCACTGCTGGTAGCTTCTACTAGATACGTTAGCTAGTGTGCTAATCAGATGTGTTTACAAGACAGTGATGGTTAGCTGAGCAGATATTATGATTAGCTAGCTAACAAGCTGGCGAAACACGAAACATGAAACACAAACACAAACATAAAATCAAATATATCCTGTGGCTAAAGTCTAAAGCTTAGTGTCTCAGTGCTGATGACCTCCAATATGGCTGCCAGAAGGTGTGTTACCTGAAATGAAGGTATTTACCCCTGAAAATGAGTTTTTAAAATTAAAATCAGGGTAGGTAAATAACACCTGCCACAATCTGAACGGTGGTAAATTTGGTGGTAAATTAGCTTACTCTACCAGATGCTATCCATCAGCCACTTTGACTGTTGGATGGGAAAGTTGGTTTCCTGCCCTGATTAAAACAGTAAAACTCTTGGTGGTGTACACATCATGTGGAGTGTTTTTCATTATTTTGGTTGGAGGAGTTTAAATTCCTCTGTTATCGCTCGGTGCCTGGTCTGGCCAGACACGCTGCACCATCTTATCTTCTATCATGACATTTATGCTTTTGGACTCAGTCTCTAAATCAGCTGGACCTCATTTAAACACCAAGGCTGGTTTACTTTTCAGTGCTGAGGCTTTGTGTGCCGTAATAATAGCTTTTACCGAGAGAGACAAAGACTTGATTCAGCAGTGAATGGGGATTTTGCAGTAACCTGATGTCTGAAAACAACGGCAGTTTATTTTCATTCTTTGTGTAAAAATCCTCAGATGGTGAGTCACACGGTGAAGCCAAACGGTCAGACAGTCAAAGTGTCTGCAGGCCAGCAGCAGGAGCAGAGTCATAGACAACTGTAGACAGATAGACTAATGCTGTCTGTATCCCAAGATAGAGAAGATAGAATAGGGTTGCTTTTGGCTTTGAAACTCTGAACAGATGAACAATTGGGGGAACAGACTCCAGACTCCAGACTGCAGACTTAGGAAGCAAAATAGGAGAGATGATAAAACACAAAGAGGGGGAACAATAACAGATTGTGCAGATTGTGAGAACAAAAAAATGAAAGATTGTGAGTTAATCCCTCGCTGCTTCCCCAAGGCGCTGATGTGCTTAAAAAAATTTAATCTTATTCTCCCGGTGTCCATTTTTAAGGCTGGCATTGTAAGCGCACACCCAAAACGTTATTCACACAGATATCTACACGTCTGTGGTTTGCCCCCAAGATGAAAGCCCAACCACCTCCCTCATTTAATAGCTTTTGTTTGCCTTTTGAAATTGGTCTGTGTGAGGATAGAGAGAGCTCTGGGAGGTCGGCGTAGGGCTTATGCTCCAGCAAGGGAAAAGGGAGCGCCAAGTCAAATGTCAATGAATAGCACCATTGAGTGTGCAAAGATAAATAAAAGCACCATTTTTCAGCAGCCCCGTGTAATTTCTCAGTAGTTCAAGACTAGTAGGTGCCCAGACTGACTTAGACGGTAACTCAAGCAGCGTACCAGGTTGTAAACTCCCTGCTTGTTGATATAACCGCAAGAAATTTGTGAGTTCAGAGTATTTCTATGAAGTTACTGTGTACTTACCTCCCTGCAATCTGCCTCCTGACCTAATAATGTTCAAAGAAATGTATGGTAGAAATGTAAGGTAGGTTTTTTTTTTTTGCATGTCGGTAGTTCTTTATGGAGGTTTGAAAGACCATATCGCTGCTGTTGGGTGAAAACCTTGTATCTCCAAAATGCCAACTTTACAGGAACTAAGAAGAACACCCTTTTTGACTTCATCTAATGGGAATTTTCTCATCTAGTAGAGGACCATGGGATCCTTCAATTTGCAAATACAAATAAAGTTGCCTTCAATTTAATCATTTGAGACGTTAAAGGTTGTGTGATTGTGGGATTGTTTGACTTTCCAACTGCGAATACTTGGGAAAATGGGTTTCTATTGTTCTTGTGAGTGAGAAAGTGTTCAGTAAAATGTGGTTCCTTTTGGACGTGTTCATTGATGCTCAGTCAACAGGTGACGGCAGCCGCTTCAACTGGTAAAAGCCCTCATCTGGGCAGATGGTCAGTCTGGCTGGGGTATATGAGGTGGCGCAGCGTCTGTGTGCTTAGGATCAATACATCAATTAACGTTTTTGTAAGTCATGTTTGCACTTAAAACATTTTACTGTAGCTTTCATCATCATGATCAGCTCCAGGGAGTTCTTCATTTCATGTGCTTGGATGGGGTGGGGTGAGGCTGAAGGGGCTGGGTGTTTGGGAAGGGGAGGGGCTTGATGGGGCGTGAAGTTACATAATCCCAGCATTGCAGATGTGGAGTGTCTGTAACATTGTAACATTGTAACAAAATTCAGCATTATCTTTTTATTTTAGCCAATCAACTTTTACCAATGATTTTAATTTGGATAATAAAACATAAAAGCCTCCTCAGACTAAAGGGAGTGTAGGAAATGCAAAACTAAATATTTTAATGTAAATATTCTTAATTCAGTTCTTACCGAAGAACATAAAAGCTGCAACCAAACACCGAGGTCCTGTCAGCTGAACCCACCAGACAGTGGTTATGACATTTCACACTCCTCCACCATGTGGCTTTGTTTAATTCAGAGTTTTGGCAACCAGAACGTATTTTCCTGTTTTCAAAACTCCGAACTACACCATGCGTTTTAGGGGCATCTGGTGCATGACGCCACTCTGCTCCGAGACTCGGAGGGGAGATTTCGCTTTGTTGAATTTTAATAAAGAAAGAATGAAATCTGAACCGGTCACAATAAAGCTCTCAGTCCATGAAATGCTATCGGATTCTTGCAAAATGAAATCTTCTCATATGATATAAAGCTGTACTTTGTGAGGCATTATACAGCACTGAGAGGCAGGGCTGACCGCAGCCGGCCGATGCGCTCATGGCTTCCTTTCATTATTAACACAGCATACCTCAGCCAGTTAATTGTCTCTTTGTGCGTTAACACCCAAAGACTGTCGGGCGTTTGTCAAGAGGATACTGTGGTTATTGTATTTCACACCAAATGTCAAAGCCTTGTCGGATTCAATCAAGTTTAGTCCCAGTTATTGATTTAGACAAGATGAACTGCTAACTAGTGTTGTGAGTATAAAAGCGGGTCAGAGGGATGTTCTGGCTTTTTGTGATTATGATCAGGCTTTGTGCAACTGGGACATTTTACTGACTTTCACCACAAGTCTATCTTTAACTGATCTCAAAGATGAAGCCGCTTATTACTGTCAGCCTCTATTTCATTCACTGTACAACTCATGCAGGGCTCGTCTACTTATAATGTTTTACTTTAATGTTAGATATTTGGAGGTGAATTTCATGTTTGCTATAATTTATTAGATATTTGCAATAATTGCATTCAAATGCTGTTCTCTCTGTTTACAATGGGCTCTGCTCAATGATTAAATGCTTGATTTCTAAAGAAAAACATCGAACGCTTGGTGATTAACTGTTGAATCTGTGTTTGTGTCTTTGTTTCTGCAGCTTGCCTGTTCAGGTACAATGGCCTGTCCTTCGTCTACCTCATCTATCTCCTGCTTATTCCACTCTTTGCAGAGCCCACAACCACAACAATGCAGGGTAAGGTCTGACTCTCTTTGAAGTGTCACATACTTGATTGCTTTAACCTATCCACCGCCCGGAGAATCAGTTTCCCAAAACCCTCCATTTTGAATTGCAGTACCGTTCTCTTTAATATAGACCCGTTTTCCTCCAGAGGACTGTAATTTCCTTGGGATGAAGATGGATTTGGTCCGTAGTTCGGTCCATGAAAGGTAATTTCGGTCAGTGTGGCCACCGGTCCATCTGAGGTAATAAAAATGGTCTGAGATAGAAAGGCATGATCCATTAGGATCAACTCAAAATCACAGTCCAGCTGATGTGGATTGTTTTGGCTTAGGGTCTAGCTTAAATACAAAAGATGAAAACACAGCGAAGAAAAAGGGAAGCACAAACTGTACAGGTGAGACAAAGAAACCCCAAGGAGCTTTTAAAAATCAAGTTGAGCAGAAGATTGGGTTTAGGGCTGTTTTTGATGATGGCTGACCACTACAATTATCAAAAGACAAAGAAGTGGCCCCTAGGATGGTCACCTACGGTTTCATTTGGCGATACCATTACCAAGTTCATAATGCAGGTGATATTTTGCTTTCTTGGTGTTTTGATTGAGAAAAGAATTGACCAAATGACCACCACCCTCAACATCAGTGGAACCACACTGTCGTGGTCAGCCACCTTCTGTAAATCAGCCTCTGAGGCGGCTGTTCTCTTCACGGCTGATGAAGGTGGGATTGCGGTTTGCGGAGAGAGCTTGACGGAGGTCAGCCGCGCCGTTAGGCACTTCCTCCACCACAAAACACTACACAGGACACCTCCCAGACCACTCATGATATGGGTTTCTGTAGGAGACCACATGCAGTGTTTAATAATACATAGAGCCATATTGGTGGAAGGAACAACATCCAGTCAGTGAGCTGTCTCTGCTTGTCTCCAGCTGAAATAACAATCAGGAAGTAAAGGAGAAGAGAGATGGAGGGGGGTGGAGAAAGTGGACCACTTACGCTCTCATCAATAGTTAAAGAGAGATGTCTTCTAGTAAAGCAAAATGTTCACGTCTGTGATAGGCTGCTGACTTCAACCGTGGTTCACCTCCAGGATTTTACATAGTCTTTAAAGCTGCACTAGGCAAGATTTGAATGTAAAAAAACACTTGTCTTAGCCGTCCAATCACAAAGTGGGGCTGCAATAGAGAAGTCCCACCCCCCGCTGTAGATGCCCAAATGAAATTCTGCTGTCAGGTATGGACACTTCTGACAAATCGAAACTTAAAGGGGAAAACCAGCATTTAATTATTATTTTTGTGATATTATTCAGAGAGTGATAGAGCATAACTGAAGTGAACAACGTATATTTAGATCGCAAATTTGTCGCAATTCTCCATTCATTCTCTCGTTGGAAGGGTTTTGCTTTATAACGTGACAATGTGGCCACCTAGTGGTTTTGCTACGCTTTCTCGATGAAAGCACAAACACAAGCAGGCGGCAGTGTTTCTTCTGTTATGTTTTATTACCTTCTGAATAATATTACAATTTTAAAATGACCTTTTTTCCCCTTTAAGAGTGAAATACAAACAGCCTTCTAAACAAAAGTGAAATCTGGACGCCCCAACACCAACTTGCCCCTTTTCCTTTGGGATAAAATGATCGCAGACCGGCCGGGTTGGTAAACATGAGCCTGCTGTGTTCAGTTTACTGACATCACATTGTACGATTTCTCGGTATTAAAGTTTCGACAGTTACCAGTTACCTCTTGCTGCCATGTGGGGCCGCCAACTGCGAAGTTGCCTCGTGCAGCTTTAAAATAAAGAAAGCACAGAGTGCCGTTTTTGGAAATGTATTGAAATTCAATAGTAAGTCATGTTTGTTATGTTCCCACTTTCATCAATGTCATCTCACTCTCCATAGTTTTTGTTCAGCCTTTATTTAACAACGCAGTACCACTTAAAAATCCTCTGAACCGAAGCTGACTCTGATAGATTTTCAATAGCTTGTGTTTATGTGACCTTTCCAGACGTTATTGTGTGTACCTTATGGTGAGGTGAAAACATGGAAGAGGTGAATACACGTCAAGTACCTCAGGCGCTGGCTGGTATTTCATTTTTGCAGTAGTGGGACGCCGGCCAGGACATGTACCATCTGTCTGCCTCACCTCTCTGTTCTCAGCGAGGACGGATCCAGGCTGAACAGGGTTGTGGAGTAACCGATTACATGTAATAGGATTGCTGTAATCTGATTACAAAACATTTATAACTGTAATCATTACAAAACACAAACAGATTACAGATATTTTTGATATTTGTTGGATTACTCATAGTATTTGGAGGAAAGAATGCATTGTGATTGGAAACACTGCAGCCACATATTTTGACATAACTTTAAATAATAGCTGGTAATGGTTGATGATGATATTATTCTTCCTTTTAACTTTATAGTCTATAGATATCGGATGCAAGGTGATTCAAAAGTAATGAAAAGTAATTACTTTGCAGAATTGGGGTAATCCAATTCATTTTGCTACTGATTGTAATTTGAAGCAGATAATCTGTAATCTGTAAAGTTACATACATGTCCAAACCTGCTGTAGACGTACACACACACTGACAGGACAAACCTTCTGGATCATGCACAGAGACAATACATTTTTTAATTCAAGTTTCAAGTTTATTGTCATATATAACAATGTAACATCATTACCAGTAATGAAATTCTTGATCTCGGAGCCAACTCAAATTTACATAGTAAGTGAAATAAGACAAATGAGTGTTTAAAGAAAAATGAAATAAACCAGTGTACAATTGGTAATAAGGTGCAAAGAAGCGGTGTAGTATAAATAATATAAAAGTATTTACCTAAAGACAAATAAATACTAGTGGGAATTAGAAAAGGGATTGAACCAAATTCAGTGCTTTGTTTTGATGGTCCGTTTCATTTTGCCAATTGAGTCTTAAAGGACAAACTGGGTTAAATCGGTTAAATTGTTAGTTTAAACCAGATGTTAGACATGAATAATGCAGTAGGTGTAGTTTCCTTTTAAAAGCCACATCAGTGCAATAAGGCCGAGGATACGTCAGGACGAGACTCCGATCCTGGCTGGAGGGGAACAACGTCTTATGCAACCTGTTGTTGTTGGTGATTTACTCTCTAATGTCATAATTACAGTGCTTGACTCAACGTCCCTTGAAGGCGTTCGATTCTCAGTGGACATGAACAAAATATTAACTGTTTCTCTCATTGGGGCGTTTTAAGATGCCGTATGCCGTGTTGAACATCTGACATCTCCTAAGGGCGTCTCAGCAGTATGACTCTATGAAGGTTGTATACATGTTTGATGTTATGGCTGGTTTATCAGGTTTATGTCGGAGATAGCAGCAGACCTCTAACAGACAGCTTGTGTTGTTCACATGTCTCCTAGTGTGGCTCAGTTTGGTGTTTTTCTTTGTAAAAATGTTATAAAACTTTTTCTGATTTGTAGGGGTCTGGTATCTATGTTTACTTGGAGCGGCCGAATGATCACATTGGTCGTCGATCAATCCATTTCATTGGAAACAAAGGGTTGGCAGGACCACGTGGGTGAAGCAGGATTTATGTTGTTGACTGGATAAGACCCTCTGATTGATTAGGGGAAAAGCAGTAACTGTAACTGAACAATGCCCTCTATTTTGGCAGTATTTAAAAGTACTCTAGGGATGGTATTTTGAAACTGAGTACTAATTCAAGATGAGTGTCAGGCAACCAAGACAGATGGCAGTCGGACAACACAAATGTTCTATTACAAATAGGAAAGAAGGGGACAAAGCCAAAGCAGCCACATTGTCCAGAAGCCGAGGACCAGTTTGAACCCGGCAGCTCGCTAACGGTCCTCATACCTCGTATTTACAAGCATTCTGCGTGAGTGTCGAGGGAATTGCAACGGGAAATTAGCACAAATTGTTTTCACTTCAACGTTTAATAAGCCTGCCATGGGCTGTTGTTGGGAGCATTTGGTAAGGTTAGGCCACGATGGCCTGCTGCTCACCTCAGCCCGGATATGGTGCCATACTATAGTAAAACTGTTAAGTGTTCCCCACAAGGATGCATTAAATTTAACGAGGCTACACAGAAAGAACTGGAGTGGCGGAGATGTTGGCCCGCGAAGAACCGCTGAATAGTTGTTGGACCAAAGCATGTTAATACACAGGACAGCCCAATGTTTTTCATAGCGGAGCACAGGAAGTCACCGTCACTCTCTTATCAAAACAGAGGTGTCTCGCGGAGCTTTCCCCTCCCCCCGAGGACGAACACTTTCATTTCCTCACCAAGAGGAGGTCCGATAAACCGACTGTAGAGAGTTATCACCATAACAACTCCTGAAATTATCCCAAATACCTGTAGGTGCATTATAAAAAAGGCCATGTGTTGCACAGCTGTGGCTGCTCTTCAATCTGCTCTCATCCTTCCTTCCCATCCAGGATCAGTGAGACGGCTTACAAGGACGGCTGCGTTCAAGAACAACACTGCTCCTTTTTAAGAATGTCTGTATGTTATTCCCATAGTGGAGGACAGTCAAGGTGAACATGGACATGAACTACTCTCTCTCAAAGCCACTTGTCATCAGGGATAATGTCTGGAGCTGCTCCAGAGACAGTGAATTAGAGATGTTTTTTTTTTTGTTTTCAACCCAAATCAGCTTTGCTTTATAGGAGCGTTGCCATATGGAGCAGCTCCAGACTTCAGACCTGATGACAACATAAGTCTGAGTCTTCGCTCTCAGCTTTTGCTTTGGTAGGAAGCAGTCCATGTTCACAAATATTGATTGATCTGTCCTTGGAACAACATAGAAGAATCCTTAAATTGAGCGAAGTGTTCTTCAAACTACCTTTTAAGGTGGCAGCACTTTTAAGACGAAGCCCAAATTTCACCGGTGTTTTTATGCTGAGTGAACAAAGTCCTCTGAGTCGAGATGAACTAATAAATGAATCTATGTTTTTTGCATGTGACTAGATAGACAGCAGCCACACATGGAAATTGTTAAAGTGAGTGGTGTGACGCTTTACGCTGTGAGCTCAGTGTGATGGTTCTCCTCCCCAGGCCACACAGGGCGTCTGCTCCAGTCCCTGTGTTTCACCAGTATGACCTTCCTGCTGCTGCACATCATCTATCAGATCACCGTCAACAGCCTGCTGGCCAGGGACTCCATCGACCCCGGCTTCAACTGTGAGTAGACTGCTGCCTTTCTGGTCATGGCTGTACTGGTAGTGGGGGTGTTAATAGCATGTTATAAATAGAAAAATCACAGGTGAGCTACACAATATCCCAGAAAGGATCCAACAACAGAGAAAACAAGCTTCAAATCAATTTGGGCACCTTAAAAATCTTCTGTCAGAGTATCAGAAAGATGACATACTTAATAATGTTTCTTTTAATGTTACACTGCATCCCGCCTCAAGAAACAATATCGAGGCTTCCCCAGAACGGTGTGAGGATGTTTTGACTCATTTCACAGAATAATTGAGAACATCAGACACCAGATTTCCCCCAGTAGCTGTGATCTGTCAGCCTCACCTCTCTCAGCAGCTTTCAGTCCGACTTCTATCGGCTTCAGTCAAATTGTTTTTTCTGCCTTTATTTTATTTTTCCTGGCTTTATTACCTCTACCTACCCATGTCTCTGTAAAGCACTTTGAAAAACACTACATAAATAAAGATATCACTGTTAAAAAAGAGAGTCAGGAGATACAAGAAACAACCTGCATGTCTTCAGCATCTAAAGCTCCCGACATGCTATTCTCATGGTTGTTTGTCCGTGTAAACATACAGGATTTCAACGATCATATGCCAGTTGGTGGGACACTTTTATCCACAGTACACATGAATGCATACATTTTCTGTATGGGTGGTCCCAGTGGGAATCAAACCCTTAAACCTGGCAGTGTTAGTGCCATGCTGAGCCGAACGGAGCTCATACAGTAAGTCGCCTCAAATAATGTTTTTCTCACAGACTCAGAAACCTTTTTTTCCCCCCCAGATCAATTCACATGCTCGCAGCGTTCATGTAAGATCAAAAACAGTGAGATCTCCACTCGGTCAGCCTAATCAACCATGTGTTCACGACAGACTGCGTGCACGTGTGCCCCATCCATCACATACAGGCTGTTCTGTGATTAAACTCTGACCTGAGGTATTGGAGGGGCCGGGGTTGTATATCACCAGAAAGCTGTAGCGCTTTTCACAGCCTGAGGGGAAGTTTCCATCCAAAAAACTAAGTGAAGACATGCGCCATTCGCAGGAGTACAGCAATACATTGAGGTAGAATATGCCCTAATAATAACTCAAAAGCTATAGAAATATCCTCACTCTTATTGCATTTTGTCACATCGGGTAGATTTATGAACCCAACACATTTCTCTATTTAATTAGCTTCTTTGTGCCATATGGGAGCCGAGAAAAAAGAAAATTCTTGCTGCCTGCTAAGAAAACAATGTAAGCTACTGACTGAGTGTTGCGGAGGTGTTAATAGTTGGGCTTGGGCTTCTCATGAAACTCAGTATCAAACTGTAAAATTTGAGTTTGTCTAGACGGGACAGACCCTGACCTTGTGTTCTAATGACTGGTACTTTCAAATGGAAGTGAAACCAATTTTCCACCATGAGGCACAGCCGACCGTAGTCAAAAGGCAGAACGGACCTTATCACCTCAGGCTAAACCGAACAGTACTTCTCAGAGGGGACAGACTAAATATTCACTCGAGCAAATCTTTACTAAGGGCTGTAGTTTTTGATGCATCAAACCGTGGTATAAATAGGCCGTGCAATCCATCTAATTGACAAGTCACACGGAAAACTGAAATAGAAAATTATTTTATTTTATTTTATTTTATTTTATTTATTATTGATGTATGTATGTATTTATTTATTTGGCAAAAATACGGTACTGTTATTGGCATTTTCAGTCTTGTATATCATGAAACACCAAATAACAAATACATTAAAAAAAATTGATTCTCCTTTTAAATAAATCCTTTGCAAAATAAGCTGAGCTTTGAAAGTCTCTATTTTCGTTAGAGTGCCATCCACTATCTTTCTTGTCGCCATTTTTTTCTGTCAGACTTCCTATCATAAAGCAGAGTTAGAGTGGCAGTTATGAAAAACACCCTTTGTAATTATCTGCTACATTTAACAGTGAAATCCTCGTATGAGCGCTGGGCTGCTCACAATGGTTTTACAGTGAACAGCCGGTGGATCCTGGCTGTCATTAGACACTCAATGAGGCACAGGGTGAAGAAATATCACATCACACACCCGTGATGAAACGCTTCGTATTGAGCCAAACAGACAAGACACAGTAACTTGTGTCAGTATTGTAAAATAAGAACTGACAGACACATTTGTACGGCACTTTTCTTAACAAAGCTACCATGTTTGGGTAATACCATTACATCTAGACCCACTGTGATGATCTGTATACAGTAAATTGTTAGGATTGTATTGTTGGCATTTCCACTTCCTGAGTTAATGTCTTCCTATTTGGAGTTATTTTTATTTTGGGTGCTATGTATGGAACAGGAAGTCCAACATTACCCCGTTCCCCTCGGTATAAAGCCTACACTCTCTGAATAAACGCCTTATCTCAGGTTTCCCGATCTGATATTCAGCCCCTTGACACCCTTTTCCTTTTGGCAACAGAGTATAAACAAGAAGTCCTCCTTCGCACTGAGGCGGTTATCGCCCCCTCAGATAACTTTATACCATTTCCTCTGTGTCTCAGTACGCTGGAGCCAAATAAGCCATTAGAGCAGTAAACTGAGTTGAGTATGAATGGGAGAACCCTTCCAAGAAGCTAACATCTCCAGTCGCTGCATCAGGTCAGCGACTGGTCACCAGATGAGCCGGGCCCGACTTCCTTTGGAGTCATCTGCCATTCCTCTGTGCTGACTCAGGTTGGGTCGAATTGCATTTTGCGAGTTTGTAAACGTTTGGATTAATCTTCGCGGAGTGCCAGACGGGGAGCGTTCATTACAACAGAACATCTCGGATAGTGTCAAGTAAGTCGTCAGTGGCAGAGTAGACTAAATTGACTTTCAAATACTTTCCCTGCGATTGTCTGAACTGATTTTTTGGCACTCGTGTTGCAAACCCCACCCATCTGGCCGCTAAGTAGCTTAAAACAAACCATAAAAAGGATTTGCAAACCCATGTCTGATGGGCAATGGACATTTCTCCAGCTCATAAGCAGCAAACGGCCTGCAGACTGGCCACTTTGTGACCAGTTCCTGAGGGATAACTAACAGTCCTCAGTCCCTTAGAAGTCATTCCTTTGCACTGACCTTTATCACCCTCCACACCCCTCCACATATCCCCCTCCACTGTTCTCCAAATGGGACGCATTCACCAAATTCTCCCTCAGCGCGCAGACTGTCAGATAATAGTTATGACGTGCTGAAATGTTGCTGCTGAAAATCACTCGTCTCCGTGGAAAAGGGCGGCTGGCAAAGGGCCCCAGAGATAGAAGAGAAACAATCAAAGTGCTGCTGAGAGGTTAACGGCCCAGCAAGTACAAAGGGCGTTTAACGACGTTCACATAAAATCTGAGGACAGGTATTTTTGGTGCCTGGCTGGGATAGAAAAAATGGCCGCCTCGCCTCCTCCACTTTGTCGAGGTAACTCATTCCACGCCACAGTAAGACCCCTGCTGCACTGCACAATGTTCCTTTCACATCCTATGGGTAGGACCTGCCCTGACTTCACCTCTGTCATTCCAAGTGCATGGTGTCATACGCAGGGTGGGTTTTCCTCCTGCACCTGTTAGGTTCAGTTTGGGCTGGGTGAAGTTAGGTGTTACAGGTGTTTGGACTTGGGCATTCCTGAAATAGCTCATGGTCATTTGAGTTGAAGACTTTCTATTTGAAGACGTTAAGTAATCCATGACATTTCTATCTATCGGCGATTAGCAGGAAATACGACATCGACGGACCTCATCCCCTCCTAAACGAGTCCCTGGGACTGCACCCAAAACCACCTGCAGCAGATATATGATGTCACTTTGTGCTATGGGGCAGTAAAAATCATACTTATCGCCCCTTTAACCACCTCCTTTTTTGCCAGTACACAACCTGGCTCACTCCATTCCTCTAACATCAAAGGTTTCTAGATAGGCGCTGCCTCAAAACATCAGGAGGGATAGTTAAATCAGGTATTGTGTACTGGCAAAAAAGAATCGGTGGGGGGAGTGGGGTAGGTCAAGTCGGCTCCTCCCATCACAGATATTCTGTTATACTTAGTAAATATAGTTTGTTATATATAGTTATTTTAGTAGTGATCAGTCTCACCTACATCACCCCTGGAACTGGTTCAGTGTCTTGCTCAGGGACACTTCAGCCCCCCTACTATTTATGGTTTCATAAAATTGGTCAATAGCCAGGCTACTGCTGCCGCTATTTTTCCCACTGATGATTAATACTGTAACACAGGGGTTTGTACTGCGAGTCCATTACTGCTTTGATCCACCTTGATTGGAATTCAAAGGCTGTTTCCTGTTTATGACAATGTCCCTGATGACGTGACTCACTTCTTATTGGAAGTCTGGCGGGTGCGTCATATATGAGAATATCCTTCAGGTAGCCAGAATTCTTCACAGGATATTGTCTGCTGTGTATATAAGTGCATTGTCTTCCATTTGCAGATGAAGCTTTTTGTTCCAAGATATCCAGTATTTGAAAAAAGGGACACCTAGTTTTACAAAAAGATTGATTGTGGTTTTTAAAAGTTTTTAAAACAAAAAACAGACTGGACCCTCTATATTTTAGGGATCTCGAATGATGAACTGAATGATTTCCCCCCCCCCAGAATTGATATATAACCGTCATAAGAGGTACAAGAGGTCATCTTATACTGTTTTGACAAGCTTTACAACCTCCTGCACTGGTACTGCTGATAAAGACCGCCGGATCAAACACCTTGTCTGATGTCTGTGTTGAGTTATACCCATCTGCTTAAGCGCTGTCAGAGGAGTCTCAACATCTTCACTCTCCTTAGCACGCTCTTTCGACCGGCACTGCAGCAATTCAACACCTAATTACTTTCCTAATAAACTGAGGAAACACCCTGCCTTATTGATTTGTCATTGAGTCAAGATTCTCAAGTCACAAACTGATGTCATGTTTCCCTTGGCAATGGAACAAAGGACGGATTTGCCTTTGGCCATTTTTTTCAACTTGTGAGTTGAATAACTGGAAATGTCTCTGGGGTGACGTTCAGGAACACTTCAACCAGTCCAAGCTGTGGAAACAAAGCTCATGTGATTTTTTTGTTTTTTACATTTAGGTAATCCCCACACTGCACGTATCTGAAGAGTTGTGTCCTCAAGTGAAATATCTACTATTTGAAAAAAACATGCCTACTTTTACAAAATGATAGAACTAATTTAAAAAATGTGCTTGTTAAAGGACAGGTAGGAGACTCAAGTCCTTGCCAACAACTGTGTTTTACAATATTCCAACAAAATAAAATAAAATAAGAAGTGTCATGTGATATGCCAGGATTATGACGCATTGTGTTTTCTTGTGTTTTTATCCAGGTTCCATGTGGGAGAAATCCATAAGGCAAATTGGCTTCGAGAGGTAAGACACTGATGGCATGGTGTCCGTCCCTCAACACCATAGCAGTCTCTTTCACTAACATGTAAAACTGATAATGATGTATATTTTGCCTTTGATGCGATCCAGAAAACAAAACCCTTGGAGAGCAGAGTCTGTCAAAAACAAAAAAAAGGATGCTCCTGAAGTATCCTGATCTCCCCCGACGATCATGCAGCAGAAAATATGTAACTTTGGATTTTGTGTAATTGAGCACTAAGCCTTTTCCCAGTGGATCAATCCATCCTCGTTTCTGACAAGTGACAGGACCCAGTGACTGTGGGCTGATGAAAGAGGAGGTCAGCAATATGACGACCCGTGTGGTGATATGCTTCACTCTTAAAGAATCAACAGTAAAAGCCTTTAAAGCTGTAACACTCTATAAAGTTCTCATATAGATGATAGAAGAACAGGATCGTTCCATCATCTTTACAAGTACATCTTTACAAGTTGCCTTCACAGTGTCCTAAATTTAGCACAGTAACACTAAACACCACGCCGGCCAGTCACCTGACAAGGTTTGTGAACGCTCCTGACCTGTCCCGCTGCGGTTTCCTTGATGAACGCTAAACCTGATTACGCCTGACAATCAGTCGACAGGCCAATATTTTTCAAAGCCCTTTGCTGCCTGTCTGCCCGCCTCCCCCGTGATCGTATTAAGTGTGGTTTCCAGTACGGGAATGTCCAAACTCAGCTGCGTCCTTTTTCCAGTATTCCAGAGCCGTCCGCGGATGGTATACTGTAAGTGACGGAAGATGAGCCGTAAACAGTTTATCCCCCCGCGGTTATCTGTTTGTGTTGAGGAGCACATACATACATCCCTACAGCTATGCCTGCTTTCCCCCTCTGCCCATCTGATATACAGTATAGGGGTCTAAGGAGAATCCACAGCTGGTGTGTATCCTCTCAAGGCGAGGTGCTCTCTGTGTGTTGAAGCGTGACCCTTTTCAAACCCGAAATGAATCCCAAATATTTGTGTGGTTCTGAACATATTCTGTGATCTGTGTATTTATAGTGTTGGCAGGGCTGGTCCTAGACTTTTGGGGGCCCTAAGCAGGATTTGGTTGGGGGGCCCCCCTCATTGTAACGTGTTGCCACTTCACATGGCACCGAACCAACTTGTGTGTTGTGAATATTAGTTTAAGCACACATAATGTACAAATAAGCATGTAAAGACTAAAGTGGGACCTGTTAGCAGCAACACTATCTTTAAATAGACAACAGTAAATACAGTATTTGTCTATTACCCCCTAAGTGTTGGCAAAGAATAGCTTGTGAAGATACTTATCCCGCAAAATGTGATTTTTTTTTACCACAGTGCTTGTTTCGTAGGGGACAGTACATTACTCAGCCTGCCTAAATTGTCCATTTCGTCTCTGAGCTTATTGTTTTGTCACTATTTGTGGGCAAAAATGGCACGAAATGTTGTCAGTTTTTCTTTAGGAAGTTCAATTTTTATTTCATTATTGTCTCGTGTTCATTAAAAAAGTATTTTCTAGGGGGCCCCCAGAGAGGGGGGGCCTTAAGCAACTGCTTATCCGGCTTAATGGGCAGGGCCGGCTCTGAGTGTTGGACTGGGGCTGTGTGCGTAACAACCCCTTCTGGCCTGATGAAGTGAAGACAGGTCCTAACGTTATTGTAACACTCTCCTGTGATAAGCAGGTAGGAGTCACACAAGTTGCTGGCTTGACCTCGCCTGGCACCGAGGCTTTCCATCTCTTTCATCCACGTGAGAATATGACGAACGAAGCTTCACAACAATAAAGCATCCATCATATGGAAACAGACGCCCTTGATTAGATTGAACTAGGAGCCAGAGAGCTGACTTTTTATCTCTGTTTTCCATTGTGTTGGTTAGCACTTGGTTTTCAACCTGTTAACTTTTACGAGCTTTTATATCCACTCAAGGCCAAACTGAGATGGGTTCTGTGTTGCTGCTCTTTGAAAGCGGCCAGTCCTTTACAACTGCATCCAAACATTTGTTCAACCTTTTCTCTGCAACCTGTGTCGCAAAATCGCCAGCGCGTTTTTGTTTTTTTGTAAACAGTTTAATTACACTCAGCATGAAAAGAGCTCAGCATGAAATATAAAGAAAACACTTATGTGGCCAAAGACAGGATGCAGTGCAATTGCTGTAAAAACTGAAATAGAAATTGGTTTGGATAGTAAAAATGTGTTTTAAAGGTTTTGAAACCTGTTAGCCATTTCAAGGAAAATTTTTATTTGCTTTAATCGTACGTCCAATCATGACACGTAATAAAGTTTGTCCTTTAGCAGCACAAACGCATCGGCTTGAAACATTTGAAATCTGTTATTGCTGCAGCTGTCATGGCAACTGTCACCCACTACTGTTTAGCTTCCTGTTACAGCAAATCTCATTCTCTTAAATCGTATTTAATTACAGGTGAGCACACTAATCAAATAGCAAATGCAAACAACCTGTTTGCCCCTGGCGCAATACAACCACAAAACCTTTTTATATAGTTATATATGATTATAAATCACAATTATAATTTGTAGCATTTCTTATAACCTGCTCACAGCTTTAAATGGGTGGTTTACCACATCAGGACCTGTCAGATAAATTGTCAGTGGGCACTCAATCTCCCACATCTGGCACGTCAAACAGGTTACAGCAAATTGTAACAATCACTTTTAATCTATTTCACTTATTTTATGTATCTGAACGAGAGAGAGGCTTGTGTATGCTTTTTTATTATCAATACTAAATAAACATCATAACAAAATGATGCGATTTTCAAGGGAGTTAACATGTTTTGTTGTTCCAGTTGAACAAAAATGCAGCGTTTTCTCATAGCTTGTTGTTAATGGCAGCAGATTTAAACCAGGCGGGCCCGATTTCATTAAAATGGGTGGAACTCCATATAAAAGCCGGAGCGTACAACACACATTAAAAGAACAGTCGAGTAACGGAACAAAAACCGCATTCCCATGCACTCGGTCGAACAGGTATGTGTTTTCTGACGCAAGCAACTATGCCGAAAGTTTGTGGAAGTAATTATACAACTCTCCTCGTAACTTTGACTTTTAATCCAAGCTGCCTGAACGCAGACGGTAATAAAAATCAGCCTGCTAAGTCCGTGTATTTTTGAGAAAACTGTTTCACATTAGATGATATCGTCCACAGACAGTTTGTTGTCCTCTATCCCACTTTCCATCATCTGATTATGACCCTAGGCTGCGAAGGGCACAATCTTGAAAGGCAGTCGGATCCATCCCTAGTTTGGATATAGTCAGGAAACCAGCTGCAACGCCGTTTGCCTTTCCTCAGCATTTCCTTTTGTCCGTTTGTCCCCAGCGTGATTGGTGCAGATGCAGGGAACGGCATCCGCGTGTTCATCCCTGACATCGGCATGTTCATGGCTGGCCTGGCCATCTGGCTGCTGTGTCGCAGTCTGGTCCAGAAGAGGCCGCCTGAGGACATGGCCCAGTACAACTCTGACTTCGAACCGGAGGAACAAGTGGGTTTCATTTGTGGCGGTTTCATTTGTCAATATTTAATCCTTTAAATGACGTCTGAGAGGATGCCATAGTATTGAATGTAATCTTATTTCATCCTCTAATATTGTTGAAACTGTTTTCATCAGTCGTCATTTTGAATGTCGTCCCTCTTTGTGATTCATTCATGGTGTGGAAATTAAACTTTCTGCCCCCTACACAGGGAGGTCACCTGCAGACCAGCCTAGCTTTTCCTCCCTTTGCTCTGGTGTAAACTATAGTGTATTTCTAACTTCCACCAGCTAAATTGGCTTTTACAACAGAAAACAACCTGTAAAGAATACGTGGTTGGTGTCTGCCAAAGTGGCCGGAGAGTGGACAAATGTCTTCTGTCTGTCCAGTCTCTCCTCCCACTCTCTCCTTCCCCCGTCGACAAGCGAAGGAGAGACTCCCATGCTTCATGAAGTGGGTAGAGTAGAACAGGAGGATGAATAAAGTTCCCGATGAGTGTTGATGACTTGGAAAACGGCCCCCATCCCTTGGCACGTCCTTTTTCTTTCTTTATGACTCAGTGTTAATTAAATCCACATTCACTTTCACTTCGACTGTGGCTGGTACGCTGGCACAGATGGCACGCCTCTCCATTACCGATAAACACAAGGAAAACCATCCAGAGCCTGCCCTGTATTCAGCCTTTATTTCCATCACTGATGTATTTTAGTTTAAATTGTTATTTGATTCAAAATAGGCTCTGTGCCACCTGCTACTCCCTGTGGATGGCTCACTTCTGATGGTGTTTTCACTTCATTGAGACTGTAGTCTTCAGTCTTCAGTGGACGTACATGCCGTGCATGTTGTAATACTGGACGGTTCACAGGGTTTGTTATACTGGTGCCACCTGTAGAGACCTGTTTCAGGACCACGGAGAGCTCTGGTCTTAAAACTGCAGCACCGTTCATCGTTCAATACTGAAATGTGTGTGTCCAAGGAGGAAGAGGAGAAGCTGAGCCTGGACGACGACGTCCTGCTGGAGGAGGACTCTGAAGCAGGGTACGAGGCCGAGGAGGACGAGGAGCTAGATGAGGAGGAGGAAGAGGAGGAGGAGGAGGTGAAGGAGAGCACCAAGATGAAGATCCTGCGGCATGTGGCTGGGGTGGCGTCCAAAGTGAAAGAGATCATAGGGAACTTGATCACCACTGCTGGAAAGGTGGTGGTCACCATCCTGCTGGGTCTGACAGGTCAGTGGCTGGTCCATGCGGTGCTGTGTCTACTGCGTAGCTGCACCAGTGGGAGGCACCTCCACCTTATAGCATTCCTCTGTGCCTCCTAACTGTTCCTGTCCTGTATAACTGACATACCCTGATCACCATTGTAAGTGGTTGCCATTTTGACGGGCCTGCCTGATCAATGGCTGCTTATGATTTCCTTATGTACTCTTTTTTTTTTTAACTTCCTGTACTTCCATCTGCCTTATAGCCTTAGAGCATGTTTGTGTGCTGTATAGCTAACATACCTGGCTTGAATAGTTTTTGCAAATACTTCTTAGTGTTTATTTTATTCTGCTTGGGGAACCAGGTGGGTGGAGTTTACCACAGGGGACAATACAAAGAGTGCCACAAGGTTTAGTCAATTCAATATACTTCCATCTGACTGCTAACTTACCTGACACCGTCTGAATTGTTGGGATGCGGTAAGCTCCACCCAACTGGTACATCTATCTAGATTAAAACAAACGCTGACAATAATTTGCCAGTCCTGTTTAACCCACGATCATCTGTGTCTCTCTACCCACTGTGTGTGTTCACAGGCATCATGCTGCCCTCGCTGACCTCGGCCGTCTACTTCTTTGTCTTCCTGTTCCTGTGCACCTGGTGGTCCTTCTGCCAGACCTTCAACACGCTCATCTTCAGCTGCATGTGTGTCCTGATGACCATCTTCAGCGCCGGGCCACCTCATCATCCTCTACCTCTACCAGTTCCAGTTCTTCCAGGAGTTCATCCCGCCAGACGACAGCTACATCAGGTCAGATACACGTAGAGAAATGACTACATCTTTTAGAGGTATTCAGTAATAAACTTCAGACAGACGATCCAGTCAGTAAAAGAGTTATAATTTTGTCAACCAAGGACTTACAGTATGTTTCGTATTATCCTTTACAAAGCACTAGAAGTCATTTTGTGTTTCTTTAAATCGTGGATATCTCATTTTGGAAAGATTTTGGAAAGTGGTGCTGCAAAAGTGAAGAGCGTTCCTTCCTCTCTACTTGAGATGCTGTAGATCCACCGGTTGCCCAAATAAAATTCTGACCACAGGAAGTCACAAATTCACAGCAAGTTTGTGTAAATGTCAGTAAATATTTAGTGTTGTTACAAACAAGAAGAGGAAAAGGCAAAGCCAGCTGGAGAGTGGATATATCAAACTCCTACTCACATATCAGCTCTTCACTCCAACCGATGTTGTTGTATTATGCATGAGAGAGGAGATACTCAGCTGTTTGTGGCCGTGGCGGTAAAACACAGTGGTTAAAGTCAAGCCACGTTGTTGCACATCTTGCCAGCACACGTTGGTCAGAGTTGTAATGCACACAGACCGGGCTGCAGGAACCACCCCAGGTCACTAAGCCCCGTTGGGTTTGACTGACACCGTGGAATGCAAAGAATGCTGTTTAAACCGAGGCTGCCCCCTACATGGTTAACAAAACAGTTATTTCCTGCTACAACAGGAGATACAGGGCAAGAATAAATGATGCTGCATTGCAAATAGAGGCTGGATGTGCTTCTCTTAACCAAAGGCAGAGTGAGTTGCAAAAAGCTAAAATAATGGAGATATGTAATAGCGAGCACTCTGTCGCTATTTAGCAGTTGCAATATTTTGGATGCCTATTTTTCAATTTCTCCATATTGTAGCACATCACCCACTAGAAGGATTAATACTGATGGTGTCTTTTAAACCCGACCAATGTCACCCTAGCCGTTGTCTCAGTGCCCACTGGTGTTGCTGGGACCTATTGATTTTATAGCTTCCCATTTGAAAGCTGTGCTGCAGTGTGTCAGGAGTCAGGACCAATGCTATTACCGCTATGTATAGCCAAGGCTGCCTTGGATAGACCTTGTGTCCTTCCATCCTCCTCCTGGCCTCGCAGATTATGGTGTTGTATCGACAAGTTTCCCATTTGAAGGAGCCATCAGAATGATCACGCCATTTTCACCTTCAATAAGAGTTTGTTCAAACTATACATACTGTAAATAGCAGTAGGAGTAACATCCAAGATACCTGTTTGTCTCTTTAGATGAATAGGCCTGCTTTCTTGTCATGCGTTCATGTTGACTTTCCACAGCACTGGGGTATTTCTGTCTGCCGCTGCGTGAAAGCCTCGGCCCAATTTGTTGATAAAAGTAGCATGTCCTCCTCTGCTATCACTTGTTTCCGACGCTGCACACCCTGGGCCGGTCAGAGGGAAACTCTTAGGGCCATAAATACGTGAAGCCACCTATTGGACAATAGGCTGGTTCAGTGGCTGCCCTAATTGTGGTTGTTGACAGTGACTCGGCCTTGCTGTGGGGCCGGCGTTGAGTGAGACTGTTGAGAGGCCTGGCTTCCACTCCACTTCCTGCCTCCGTGCCTCACAATGGAAGTCCCCAGTCATGTGACCAGCAGGCCTTCCCCAGCTGCAGGAAAAGAAACCGTTCAGGAAGTGGCGTGGATGGGGCGTGAGGGGGTGTTGACTCTTCCACATGGCATAGAAAGACTCTGGAGGCTTCTAAATCCACATGCTTGTCATTGGTATACATCAGTACAATTCCTGTACAGTGAATGACCCTCTTTGTTCTGCTGAGGGGAAAAGACATCATCACCTGACATCCTGTGAGCCAGTGTTACACCACATTTCTACACTCATAAGAGTAGAAACTGAAAAACATCAATGGTAAATCAGGTTTTTCAGTCGCTTATGATTAAAGAGTAGGGGCTTCTGTCTAGATCCCCATTTTGTACCGATGTTCAACAATCATACCAGGAGAAATCCATCGTAGAAGAAGCATAAATACCAGTTTCTCCACTGACAGTAGCCTCAATGGACCACAATGCAATGCAGTCACAAGACATTTTGAGTAGACTCTCGATTTTTCATGACTATGCTGTTCTATGCTGTTGCTACCACTATTGCTATCGCTCTCTCCACCTGTAACCCACAGCTGAATAGAACAGGTTCAGGCCAGTTCTCTGGGGGGTTGCCAAAAGTCATTAGAGTAGTAGAAGTAGAAGTAGACGAGGCAGGTTGAGGGAAAGTTTTTACACCAAAAAAAAGTAAATTGCAAGACTCCTGGAATGCATTGAACATCACCGATTGATGACGTCTAACAGTATCCGAGGGTGGATTTTTCCTTTTTCCTTCAAAAGTAGTCACAGCAGTCCATAATAACCGTATAGGTGCGCAGACCTGGGTCAAATAGTACTTGCAAGATGAAATTTGCTGCATAGGACAATACAATAAAGTTTAGCATAGTATTTGAAATGTCCGTTTAGTATACGTCTCTGAGATTTACACCTCAGCTGGGGCTGATATGGGTGGGGTTAAAACAAACACTATGAATTATTTAGGAAAACTACGTGACTGGTCTAATAGTGTATAGAGATCTAGATCTAGATCAGGTGTATAGAGAGGCCACCCAGCACAGAGAGTGTGACTCTGCAGTTCCTCCATGCTTCTGTAACGTTTACGTCACCTCATCCATCCTGGATTTGTTTCTACAATCGATAATTAGTTTTAGAGATGAAGAACCCAAGGCCTCTGGCGCTAAATTACACAATGCACTTCGCTCAGTGAAAATCCTCTGACGGATGACTTTGGGCCGATCCTTTCCAATGAGAAAACTTTGGCTCGAAAAACCTAATCAGTGTACAAGAACCTGTTTCATGAAGGATTTACACACACACAGCTGTGCACTTTTGCTTCCTTTTAAAGGTGCCACCTCCTTTTAAGGGGAAGTCCGCTCAAATATGTGTTGTGTGTTATTTTCATCGTCTAGGTCAAAGACAATCCAATAAATTTGTGAACATAAAGATTCAAATGTGTGATATGATCAGATATAAAGTCTGTAGCAGCTCCATAACTTAGGAAATATGGTGAAGGAGTGCGGGAGAGAATCCAGGGTATTTTCTGGTTCAGAACTGACAACATTACTAACCCAGAAAAATCATTTGGGTAGATCTGATCATACCTTTCTACAACATATGCCATTTGATGCACACTTATACTCAAAACTCCTTACTATACTGCCTGTGCATACATTTTTACTATGGCTGGCCCCAGTGGGAATTGAAACCCTAACCCTTCCATTTTCCAGCTTCAGGAGAGATTTGTTTATGTCCCAAAAGATTGACTGGCCTGTCCTGGACCATAGACCTAATGTAACATATGACGGTTTTAAATTGATGTTGCAGTACTTATTGTTGTATTTTCATTGTAACCTGTAAGCATGCTCCACTCTGTTGACCTCACATTCCTGTCTGTCTCCCTCTGCAGTTTATTTGGCATCTCCTCCATCGTCCAGAGCGACTGCGCCCGCACATGGAAGCTCATTGTGAACCCAAAGCTAAAGTGGCACCACTTTGTCAATCCCATCATGCTGCTGGTACTCTATTACACCCTGGCCACGCTCATCCGTCTCTGGCTACAGGAGCCCATCGACCAGCCAGCGGTGAGGACTGTGGATACAAATACAATGAATGGAAAGCACATGAGCCGAGATATATTTATTGCACAGAACTGACACATTTATTAAAAAATATAAATAGCTTTGCCATATTGATTCCATACAGTATATTGGGTGACTGGAAATAGTATGATTGGAATGCAATTACTGTACATAATATTTTGTATATCCTGCCAATTACAGAAAAAGAAACTACTGGATCTTGTCATGATCTTGACTTGGCCTTAACAGAGGTGTCTTAACACTTAAAATAACTGGTATTGATGCTGTACCTTGTATTTCCCATTTAATTTAGTTTTTTTTCTGTTTTTTTCTGCTTTTAAATGATTATCATTTTAAACCATAACCATGAAACTACAAGCAATAGAGACTTGGTGATATCTTTGGGTTGGAGAATTGTTCAACGTTGGCAGAGGTTTGTGCTCTCCGTGTGCCTTCTAGCTTGGTGGTGTATTGGCCAAACGTAGACGATATGACGTCGAGATATTTCCAGCACAGTTACAATGGAGTTTGATAGGAGGAGAAATGTTCATCTATCTAAAACATCAACAGAAAAACGTTTTGGTGTCAGTCCCTCAGAAGAGCAAGGGCTTGTTCCACTACAGGGAGATCCATCGGAGGAGAGGCAGAGATAGCCATTTCTCCACGCCATGATCGATATTGCTCTCTCCGCCTTCACATATAATCCACAGCTGATTGTAACAAGTTATTATAATTAAAGGTGTGTTACTTGTTGCTGATTGGCTCAAGGGACGCCCTGCATCATTCGTGGGGGAGTTCTTCCTTTACATCGGACCCCGCGGCTCAGCTCTCCTCTCCTGTAATGGAGTTATAGATTAGTGTTTTTATAGAGGCGTCAATATTTCCCTGTAAACCTTTGGGGCTGTATGCATTATCGATCTGTGTGTGCGAGTGTGTGTGTGTGTGTGTTTTTTTTCATCGTCCTTTACACTTTAGAAGACGTTAATAATAATAATGATTGATTACGACAAATAGGACGTAAATCTGCAGCTGGCAGGTTTGATCGATAGTGAAGATGGCGCTCTATGCTGGACTTGACCAAGCAGATAAGGGTCATTTACCCATCAGGACATGCTGCAGAGGATACAGGATGCTGGAGAGGATACTTCGTCATCACTTCCAGATTATCTTAGTGCTTCCTCTGTATTCATTCAGCAGTGACGCACCAGTACAGTAAAAAATACCACAAAAAAACCCCCACCAATGCCAGAAAATGTGTGAAATAACTGTTTTAATCAATCATTTTTTACTCTAACATTATCGCCCCAAGCACCAGAAACAGTAATAAATGCTGGTATTTTCAGATTACCTCATTCACTGTTTTAAAGGTCACTCTACTCCCATTGAAACACTGTACAACAGTATTTTGTAGGCAAGCTGATTCAAAGTGCATCTTGAGAGTATACCATCTATGTTACACAATAGAGGACCGAGACAACGGGGAAGATATCTATCACCCGAACTCTCTATCTTTGTTGTTTCAGGATGAAGAGGACGGCGAGTTCAACGAGGAGGACGAGGAGTTGGTCGGAAACGGAACGAATAACTCAGCCGACAAGAAGAGGCAGTTCTGGTGGAAAGCACGCCAGGGCACAGATGAGAAAAACGTACGTCAGAGTTAATACACACATTACTAACAAAGGATTGATTCTTGGATAGGTCAAAGCAGATAGATCAGCAGTGCCATGTAGCTCCAGCAGTGCCATGTAGACCCATGAAACACTGGGTTTCATGGGTCATGGGGAAAAAAAATAGGAAATAGGAAGTGTTTTCTAGAGCCTGGGGAAAAAATATGGAAAATGTTACATATCCAAACAGCTTTTAAAATGCCCCGGAGTTTTGTTCCTACTCAAGTGTTTAACTTCAAGTGTTGCCTGCTATTAACCCAAATAACAAAGATGAGTGATAGCTGTGCTGCTAGCTTAAGCAAGACCCGGGACATTCAGTTGAGGTATTCAACAGAGAATATCATTTGAACAAAAACTGGAAAAGTCCTGGAATTTGATTAGTAAACTGCGTAGGAATCCAGGCTGTTTGTTATCACGATTTTAAACCTGAGCTGTTGTTGTCACAAGCTTGCCTCGGGATCTTGTTTTGCCCCAGCTTTCACCTCCATAACAGAGATAGCCTCATCCCTGGACAGATTTCAACTGGGGCTGTACACACACACACACACACACACACACACACACACACACACACACACACACACACACACACACACACACACACACACACTCTGACCTTGTTCCCATAACAAGGTCCGTAGTCTGTCTCCACTGGCCACCTCTTGAGGTTTAAAAGCTTTTAGGGCGTGCAGACAGACACAGATGAGTGATGGGCTCGGTTTACAGAATAGTGCTGTTCGGCTTTGTTGCTGCTTATCAGGAACTATAAAGAACAGTGAGGCCTTTGACTCCACCGGCTCATCAATAACACACCTTGCCTTGTATGCTCTTTTCTCCTCCCAGCTCCTCTCCACCCAGGATGGCTTCAGTACAACTGAGGTGAGGGCTGTTCTGGATTTGTGTCACGTAAAAATTGTCTCATGTCTTATCTCATCTCTTCACCTTTCATTCTTGCTATAAAAAACAAGTATAAAGTTCCTTTCATGCTGCACGCTTGTAGTACGATTGACTTTTTGGGAAATCAGCCCGTTGGTCAACTTACCCTTTACATGACAAGAGGATTGGATTACTAAAAGGTCTTTTACGTTAGATAATGCTATGTACTGTACGCTAACATGTTAGCATGTTCAAAGATATCTACCAGATACACCAGAGGATTTTGGTGCTACTCGTGACCCTTTACATCCTGTCACAGGCGTGCAGATGCAGAGGTGAACAGTTCAACCAAAGAATGAAGTTGTTTCATTTGATTATCAGAGGAAGCCTAGAAGCTGAAAACTAAATAAAAAAACTAGAGAAAATAATAATACAAATAATTAATTTGTATAGTAGAAATAAGTTTTCCTATCCCATAAATCATCTTTTGACCCTCTTTAAAACTTTAAAAAAGTTTTGCCTTTGTAGGGCAGAATGCTGTACAGTCATGTGATGTACATAAAGGAAATAATTTCATCAGTTATTGGCATTATACTCAATATCTGGTAATGAACTACAGGCTATGCTAACCTCAAATGGGACGTCCTTTGACTTCATCTCACCTGAGAATGGACCTCGGGACCTCTACTCCACCCCCCAGTATAAAATGGACCAGTCCAGTGACATCGCAGGTGAGCCACACACCTTTTTGGAACCAGATTACCACCGAGATGTGAAAACACAAAATGATTTAAACTGCTAACAATTGATTCCCTGAGTTAGCATCAAGATAATCACAGCACATATTGTAGCCTTGTAGCGCTGCTGTCATGTGGAGACCTCGTAATGCCAATTTTGGTGACGTCATCCCTTTCAAATTTCTAAACCTCTCGGAAAGCCTTTCAAAAAGCTTTCACTCCTACTTTGCCTTGTAAACCAACGATTAACTCGCAAGGCTTGTTTGAAAATGTTCATATTGGAGGATAGGATGAAGCTTAAATGATCCCAATGAGAAATTAGGGTATAGATAAGAACAAAAGGGACATAGTGAAGATTAATGAAACAGTGTCTACACCATGTTCTATTTTTATTGTTATCTTTAGATTTTTTTTGTTGTATTTTATCTATTTTTAATTGTGTACGTAGAATTAAACTCTGTAAGGAATCAAGGAATCTGCACCAGTGTCACAGACAAATTCCTATGTGTAAAATACCTCATTTGTAACTTTTAACTTGCTAATAATCTCTACTTTGTGCACAGTACTTAGTTACTGGATTCATAGTTTTGTCTTAAATCACTACACAGCCATCGTCGTAAACAAACAGCAAGCACTTAACCACACACCAGCTACAACCACCAACCAGGATTCACGGCATTACACCGCAACGCAGGTGAGACCACTATGACTGTTAACAATGAGGTGTGTTTCTGTGTCCAACCAGAGACGAAGGACGAATGTGTGTATGAAGTGTGTTTGCCCCCGGAGGAGACGGCGGCGGAGGGAGGAGAGGAGCAGCAGGAGGGAGGAGAGGAGGAGGGGGAGGAGAAGAAGGGACGCATCAGCGCTGTGGTCACTGTCTTCCGCTTCGTCATGAAACAGAGCTACATCTGTGCTCTCATAGCCATGATGGTGAGTAATGGCCAGCGGTAGCCTATAACCTAGAGGTTCGATAAGCAGGCTGATGCTGCGTTCATGACATATCGGAAAAAGAACAACTTGTAAGCGTTCAAGATGTTCCAAAATGTTTTTTTGTGAACCATAAAGGAACTGCAGCAGAAAGTGATTGCATTTTGTAAGTAGAGTTGATTGTATTAGTGTGAATATAACTGGTTATTTTGATTTGTATTACCTTGAACCACCGACATCGCTGCCATGTTTTCCGCCTTTGTTGACAACAATTTGTTCCGCAATTCCTGACACCAAGTTGGAGACATCAGAGCCTACACAAAAACCACCATGTCCTACTAATTACCACAACGAGGTTGACATGGTCGTTTTTTCCCAGTTGGCAGCTTGTATTTACGGTAAATCTTAAATGACACGAATGCAGCATTATAATGAAAAGGTCACTGGTCCAAATCCCCAGACTGGCTTGGAAAATCTTTGGGGAAAGTGAATGAGAAATGCTCTCCTCTCTCTGAACAACTTCCATTGAGATGCAAGGCACTTAAAGGTCTACACCAACTTTTAGCCAACCTTCCATAAGTTGATGCACAGGCTAGTAAACTAGAATATTGTGTTGCTTCCTTGCTACCTGATCAGTTCTTGGCCAGACTTAAACAACAAATCCACTCTCTTCAGGCGTGGAGCATCACTTACGTCAGCTGGCTGACGTTTGTCTTCCTGATCTGGTCCTGTCTGCTGTGGATGGTGAGGGACCGGCGGCGTTACGCCATGCTGACTTCTCCCTTCATGGTGGCGTACGGTAACCTGCTGCTGGTCCTGCAGTACATCTGGAGTTTTGAGATCCTGGGCCCCGTCTCGGGACTCTTCCTCAAGAAGGACGTCCCTTTCAGAGAGCTGGGCTCCAAGGTACGTCAAGGCGTTTATGTGGAGCCAATTTGTTTCTGGAAAATAATCATCAATGCGTGATGGCTATCCCCGACGGAAGACATTAGATTAACAGTCAAAGGATTTACTTGCCTTAGCAAGTAAAATGACAAATCTTCAAAACGGCTTCTCACACATTATTGTTCATTATTATCCCCTACAAATCCACGCAGTCATGCAAACTGACCATTTAGATCAAGTGAACACCTTTGATCCGAGAACACCAATACATATTTGTGAGTATTGTTCTCATGCCAGAGATGTGCTTTGAGTTTTCAAGACGTAACTCATGCAGTATGTTTAAATAAGTCTTTGTCAAAGTCTATCTCTCGATTCGTTGACTAATTGACTAAGAGGGGGCAGTCTTGCAATGTGCTCCTGAAGGAGAAGGTCAAGTTTGCAATGTTTTGACATGTTTTGGAACGGCTCGAAGCCTTTCATGTTGGCAGCTACTGAACTTGACCTCATTGCGTCTGGAATGAGAGTTTATATGTCAGTAGGTTACCACAGACTCTGGCTTTCATAACAACTAAGAACTCATTGCAGTGGTTCTAACATGTTTTGTATCACCACGCTTTACAGTACGTTTAAGGAAACAGTGCATTTATTCATCCCCCTCCGAGGATGAAGGCGTTATTCTCTTTCAGACCTGGGTCAAGCAGTATTTGCAAATCTGCAAATCATTTCCATGGTTTATTTTCATTCATTCAAGTGCCAGATGAGTGGGTTTTTCATCAATGAGCGCCAGAAAGTTTAGACAATCCCAGGAAAGTTTAAGAAAGTCAATTCAGAACACTTTTGTTTACCTGACGATATATATATGAATTCTCCTGATGTCGTAAACGCCACCCATCCAGTACTCCAAGCAGGTACAAACAAATGCTGAGATTTATTAGGCCTGTTGTCTTTTTATCACCTGATCATGTGTTTGTCCAAACACCTCTCCTTGTGTGTCTAGATCCTATGTCTTCTGAGCTTCTGGCTGCTGCTGAGACAGACGCTGACGGAGAGACAGGAGAAACTGAGGGAAGAGGACACCGCTCTGTCAGACGTTTGTGTGGAGGAGCACAAGAAGAAGGGTCAGGAGCCATATACTCTTAATGTAGTTAGATTACACTAGAAATACTCTATAGTTTACTGTGAGTAGAAAGAATAGGAGCAGCATGGGGAAAAACACCAGCCACCAGCCAAATACTGGAAATATTTTACTCTGGCTTGTATATTTGTCTACTCTACCGCCACATTGACAAATACTAACCATTTTTACTAATATTTTCAGGTTGATTTCTTTCTAAAACTCAATCTGGCTGGTGAAATACTGAACGTGACAGGTGAATTTTGGCATCCACCAGCCACTGTAGCTGGTGGATAGAAAAGATTAGAGTTTCCTGCCCGGGTTAGGAGGGATATACTCTTCTAGTACTCTTCGACTTAGATTACACTAGAAATATACTATAGTTTACCAGAGAAAAAGGAAGAAAAATCAGTCTGACCTCCACACCATTTTTTGATCAATCAAAAAAATAGCTAGCTAGGTAGCCCAGTTGCTTGATTGACTTTGACCTGGTTGATGGAAAGTTACTCTGACGCTCTGGTGTGTTACCTTGTTTATAGAGGAAGAGGACACCGAGGAGGGAGGGGAGCAGGAAGTCATGCAGGTACTTGGCAACATGATCATGGCTCTGCTGGTCAAGTATTGGATCTACATCTGTGGCGGCATGTTCTTCATCGTCAGCTTCGAGGGACGCATCGTCATGTACAAGATCATCTACATGATGATGTTCCTCTTCTGTGTGGCGCTCTACCAGGTAATGTTGTGTTGTGTGAGTGCATGCACACATAGACGAGCACACACAAGCATGTGCACAGGGTTGGGTAGAAACAGACTTGTAATGACGTCATGTATCTTAAATAAAAAGTAACTCAATTCTGTTACATTAACTAAAAAGTATTGTGTTGTAAAAGTAGAGGATTACTTCTGGGAATACTTTTAAAGTATTAAGTGAAAGTGAGGCACTGAGAAGGTCATTTAGATAGAGAGAAGAATATTTGTGTTTGTATACAAACCTGAAACATCTCCTGAATTTTTAACTTTTTCTCAACTGTACCTCATATATGGCAAAGTAATGTGAAAGTAACTGGAAGTAATCAGAATACGTTACTGAGTTCAGGTCGTCCCTTGGATTACATTACTGATAACAATTTTAGATTACACTAGAAATATACTATAGTTTACCAGAGAAAAAGGAAGAAAAGTCGGTCTGACCTCCGAAAAAGTTGAATTTCCACACCATGGATCAATCAAAAAAATAGCTAGCTAGGTAGCCCAGTTGCTTGATTGACTTTGACCTGGTTGATGGAAAGTTACTCTGATGCCCAGTTACTAGGTAACTAGTAACTGTAATGGAATACGTTTTTAAAGTAACCCACCCAACCCTGCATATGTACAAATGCTGAGAAGTTGAATGAGGAGAATGTTTCTGAATTCAACTTCCCAAAGACAAAAGGTGCTGACATTTTAACAGTGTCATAAAGTTTGTGTAGTGGCTCTTAATCCATAATGCACTCTGTTTCATATCCACAACTACAGTAAAACAGAAACCTCACCCTAGATCCAAATGTCCTTGATGCACTGGGGTAATTTAATATATTACAGCCTGTTAGTATCAGAAAATATATAACCTGTGTAACAATTTTGTGCCATCTCAGTGGTGGTGCAGAGATGATCAGCTCTTGCTCTCGTCTAGGTGCACTATGAGTGGTGGCGGAGGATCCTGAAGTACTTCTGGATGTCGGTGGTGGTGTACACCATGCTGGTCCTCACCCTGGTCTACACCTTCCAGTTTGAGAAATCACCGGGCTTCTGGTCCAACAACACTGGCATGGACGAGGAGAGGTGAGCTACCGGACTAAAGGTCAGAGAAGCACTGGTCTCAGTTCCCAGACAGCCTTGGAAAACTCTGGGCAGGGAAAGTGAATCGGTAACACTCTCCCCTCCGTCAACAGCAACCGTAAAGCTGCCCTTGAGCGGGGCATTTAACAGATATATTGGCTCCATTAGAGCTCAGAGGCTCACAGGAGAAGACTGTGGTTGTACTGGACAGCTGCCAGGTGTGAAAGTGTGAAACTGCATGAACTGCATGGAATTTGGAGAGATCTACTCCAGACGGGGAAACTAATAATAATAATAATGATGTGAGTCTTTGTTGATCCCCACAAGGGAAATTCTCTTTTCGCTTGCCCCCTCCAGAAGCAGGTCAGAGGTCAGGGTCAGCTACTGAACAGCACCCTTTGAGCTGGTAGGCTTTGCTTTGCATCCACAGCAGTGTGGATGGTTGCCAACATGGGTCTTGAACCCTGATCATCCGGTTGAAGGACGGTCTCTCTAACCCTGAGGACACCCTACCGCCAATTAAGTTCTCTGGTCAGGGGAGTTTTACAAATGGTCTACTTTACGTTGGAGTACCCAGGTCTGGTGTTTTGGTCAAGAAGCAGACCGGATGACAACTGAAGTTTATGGAATTCATTGAAGAAGAGCTGTTAGGATCTTGAAGGAGAGAATACAATGACAACACCCAGGTCGTGAAGAAGATGCTGTCAATAACACTGTGTAAACATCCTCCTGATGAAGTCTCTGATAAACTCCCATTCACATTGGATGTGAATTGGAAATCTTTCAGCCTTGAGGGCACCTAAGCTGTAAATTGCCAGTCAAAACGCCTCAGGAATTTGACCATGAATTTCCAGTCAAAACACCTCTGGCATCTTACCGTCCTCAACCCTAACTATCTCGATCGGCTCATAGGCGCCAGTGCAGAACTGTGGGCCCTCTGTGTACGGAGGGTGAACACCGCGAGTTCCCTGAAACCAAAGCCCAAAGTGTTCAGTCCCCAACAGTTTATGGAAATTAAATTATCAGAGTGGGCTTGGCTGTCACACTATCTATATGTTCATTTAACTTTTAGGCTTTTCTCAGTTAAAAACCCACTACCAACATGAAAGGATCATGGATATGCTCTGCTGTACTCATGGAAACTCGTGGAATTTTGTCTTAGGTTGTGAACCCTGTATTATTCATGCTACGATACATCATTTATCACCTCAAATGTACTTTAAGCATAGTGGCTCAAGTCCCACCGCTTTCTGTTTCCTCCCCATCCCTCCGTTTATCCAGCCTGAAGGACCTGGGCCTGGAGCGCTTCAACGTCGCCAAGCTGTTCAGCAGGATTTTCATCCCCACTTCCTTCCTGCTGGTGTGTATCCTCCACCTCCACTACTTCCACGACCGCTTCCTCCAGCTCACCGACCTCCAGGCCGTGGCAGCCAAGGAGAACAGCACTATCTACAGGTGAGACCTACAAGTGGTGGTTTGGCTCAAAGGGTTGAGGGTTTGGGAGGGTTGGTTTAGTTTAGTCTTCTGAACTTTTCTTTTTAAAAACCTCCAATGTTATCAAGCGTAATACAGAACGTTGAAGACTGCGATCACACTCACCGATTGTTTTCTTGGGTCCAAACCACAGCGGAAAAATTTACTTTGTTGCATTTTTGTATTTGGTTCACACTGCCCAATTACGCAAAGTCACAGCAAATCTGACTTTATCTAACCCGATGGACTTGTCTGCTGTGGTGTTCATACCAGTTAAGAACACATGAAGAAACATCTGAATACGAGCATCAGTCCAGACTGCGGTTCGCCCTCGCTTCATTTTGTTATGCTAGGCTTTCCAAGCATGAGGAACTGCTGGCTATCAGATGTCAACATCCGTCCCATAAAATATTGCATTTTTGGTAGTTCGGATTATGTGGTATTACTCCTAAAGAAAGAGGACACAGAGGTCTGCTCGGTGCAGATATTTGAGCTCAAATGGCGTTTTGCCCTCACCTGCCCAAACAAACCAAACTAAAGGAGTAAACGCGTTTTAAACACTCAACAAAATGTTTGCACATGGACGTTTCTGCTTGATTGTGTTGGCTCGGATGACAGAAAGAGGCGGCAACATTCAGGATTAGCCCTTTACATCACACACTTTACATCACACACTTTACATCACACACTTTACATCACACACTTTACATCACACACTTCGCCCCCTTGGTTTTCCTGGATAGTCAAACTTACACACCCTGTGAAAACACTCATTTTTATCAACGTTGTCTCATCTATCTGCATCTATCATCGTGTGTTTTGTGCTGCTCTTTGTTGTAATATTCACATTTCTGCAGTCTGTGGTCTGTCTGACTTTATTGTCGTGTTATTGTGGATTTTCCATTGTTTTCCTGTGGCCTTAGTGCTGCTTGCTTACCCCGTCTCTGCTCTGCTTCCCTCTGTAACCCGCTGCCATCTCTCCTCTGCCGCCCCCCCCTCTTCCCTCCTCTCACAGCCATGCTAAAGTCAATGGTCGCGTCTATGTGATCATGAATAGGTGGGTATCTGCTCGCTTACTGTGGCATCCATCACCGTCCCACCTCTACCTCTGAGTCTGAACTTCCTCTTCCTGTTGCCATATGTACATTCCCCATACTGATCCGTCCTTGTTACCCCGTGTTTGCCAATGATGGCACCTTGACGACCTTCTGAAATCTCAGTGATTTATACTGACGCGAATGTCTTTTTTCTTTGTCAGGTTTTGATTTTTTTGTTATCGTTTTGCCTGTAGCCTCGTCCTGTTGGGTTCTCCATTAGGTCTCTGGATCTTTCGCCCTCTCACCTAACCCAGCCCAACCCTTTCAGAATAAAATCCCTCTACTGGTCTCACAAACAGTCCACCTTTGTAAGGGATACTCCCTTACTTTTCTCAAGCATGTTTGAATTTGCAAGGACTATCCAGTGTGTCTCCACTGATACGTACCCCCCTTACTGCATTGTACTCCAGAACCCCCCCCCCTCCCTGAAAACTCCCCTCCCTAAACCTACACTAGACTTTTCATAGGTTTTCGTGCATTTTAGCCAAAAGCTCACTCCATGGATATTCTATAAGTGATTGTCAGTTTCAATCTGTCTGTGTCAGTGTCTCTCCTCACTGTTCATCTTGGCTTCTGTGTAACTTTATTGTTCTGAGCAGCATCAAGCAAAACATTCCCACTCAACCGAGCAAGTAAGTCTGACCACCAGGTAGTGAAATGCTTGCTTTGACATGCGGCCGGTCCATGCAAGCCAAACCCAAGCTCTGACCTCGCTCCATTGCCTGAGAGGAATTTAAAGGGTTAATGCCTCCCTTTCGCCTATTACCATTTATCCGCTCCCTCAGACAGCAAAATGTGCCCTATAGTCTTTTAAAGAATGCAGATGGAATGTGCACTGCTTATTGATCTCAATGCTTCATGAACTATATTCACTCTGCTGTTCTGTTAGTGGACAGAGGGCTGACGATTCCCATCCTAACATTTGCTTTGGAGCCTCCTGAGCCTCTTCAGCTGGACTGTGTGTGTGTGTGTGTGTGTGTGTGTGGGTGTGTTCTTGCATTTCTATACTTATGGGGACCAAATGTCCTCACAAGGATAGAAAGATGAGTAATATCTTCCGAAGTGAGGACATTTTGCTGGTTGCTGGTTTCGGTTAGAGCTTTGGGTTTAGGGTTAAGGTTAGGATTAGGATTAGATGTAGTTAAGGAGTTAAGGTTAAGGTTAAGGTTAAGGTTAAGGTTATTATGTCCCGCCCACCATGGTACGTGGTATGTGGGACATTATATCATGATAGAAATGTCATACTTACACCACGGGCACCACCTTTAGTAGAGTAGATGATTTGGTCAGATTTTGAAGCACTTTTTCTGTAAAACTGTTTTTTTGTGACCATGTTTTATAAGACAACATATTTAAGAGGTTGGTCATGAGAGGAGAAAATATATATAAACGCATTTATACATACAAGTACCGAGATACATATATACACCTAACACCCATATATACACACATACAGTATGGGTTAGGTTTAGGCATGTAGTGGTGAGCTTTACGGTAAGGGTTAGGGGTTAGCC
Source organism: Hoplostethus atlanticus (assembly GCA_034670405.1). Classification (NCBI taxonomy): domain Eukaryota; kingdom Metazoa; phylum Chordata; class Actinopteri; order Trachichthyiformes; family Trachichthyidae; genus Hoplostethus; species Hoplostethus atlanticus. The sequence continues at coordinate 256,252 of JAXDDX010000099.1, forward strand.
AATGAATGCAATCAGTGAAGGTCCACACAAGTATAGTAATACAAATGTGTGTATGAGTCTGTGTGTATGTGGTGTGTGTGTGTGTGTGCATGTGTTTTTGTGTGTATTAATTTGTCAAACATTGTCAGACTGGTGCACCAGGACGACAGCCTGGCAGACCTCACCTTGCTCAGCTCCTGCTCGGTGGACGGAGCGCTGCCCCGGAAGGAGGAGGAGAAAGAGAGCCAGGGGGAGAAGGAGAAGGAGCAAGCCTTGGTGGTGGTGATGGATGATACTGGCGGGATCAAGCCCAGGAGCTTCTCCGACCCGCAGGCAGTCCAGCACGGAGGACAGCCGCCACAGTGTGGGGACTGAGCCGGAGCCCAGCACCGAACAGAGCTCAGGTACAGCGACGTTAACACTACGGGTTAGCAGGGTTAGCAGGGTTAGCAGTGTTGGATTTAAAGCTACAATGTGCAACTTGCTAGCCCCGCCCTCCTTTCCCCTCATTTGGTCAAGTTCCTGCCTCAACACTGAGGTTGGTGGAACCGGCATCCGTAAAGCCACTACAGGCGCTGAAGAAGCAGATGGTGAACGTAGTCTGCACGGATAAAAGCAAAGCAGATGTTCAAAGTGTTTTTGAACATGCCGTGTGGACGCGAGTTTAGCTTCTCTATTCTCTTTGTTTCTCATCGCTATTGTTGTTGCTATGACTTCCCTTCACTGTCTCTTTCAAACGGCTCTGTACTATAGCTTATAGCAGTGTATAGACGTGATGAGTCATTCTCCCAATGGATATCGAGGCTTCCGTGGTGTCATGGAGGACACAAGAACGCACAAGAACTCATGTTGAGAAAGGGCCGTCGTTTTGTCTTTGGTTGGAATGAAAACCTGCAGACTCTCGGCCCTCCGTGGCACATGGCTGCCCATCCCTGATCTAGAGGGTAGTAGTCACTCCCAGTCTGCCATGTCAGACTCACAACAAGTCACAAGTATTTCAAAGTCTCCCAGCTAAGTCGTAACACTCCTCGGTTGGCCGTGTTTACTCCCCTCCCTAGGTTACCCCTGTGTTTACAGCTAAAATGAACATGGTGAGCTGTTATGTGGAGAGACCATACACTTTCAATCATGGGTGTAGAGACCTTTTAAAAAAAATTCTCACTCAGCCCAAAGCTCTTCAGTCTGAAGACATGCTGCATACGTCTGTTGGCCAGGAATGTGCCCAAGTATCGACTGTCTCCAGCTTCACCAGCCAGACCATTAATTATCAAAAAGTGTGTTGTAAAATCGTCTGTATTGCAGATTTTTAGCTTTAGCAGCATTTGTCTCTAGTTTGCAGTTTTGACAGCATATGTAGTTCGAGTGCCCATTTTGACCCATTACATCTTCCTGCAAAGGCCAGTTTAAGCTGCACCATGAGCATCTTTACACATACTTTACCATACACCACCTCCCAGTGTGATCTCTCAGAGTTCCTTATCCAAGCAATGAGGCCACTGTTAACCTATAGATAATATAGCCTTTAAGTACACTGCCAAGCTTTGACTAGGGTTTATATACTTTGTGAGAATGTAAAACTATATAGGCGACATGTTCTGGTAATTAAAGCAACAATTCAGAATTTAGTCGTCCGTACAAATGTTTGGCGTATTTACACAGATTCTTGAAGAGTTTGATAATTTTGCATCAACAAACCTCAAAATACATCACATGTTGTCTGTCCTTGCATCTCGGTCAACGGATGGTCAGTTCGAGTGAACAGGGTCTTCAAGCCAAAGAATGAAAACATAAACAAAAAGCCAGTAATAGGACAACAGTGTCTCAACAGAGCACATCGTACAGTCTGTTGCTGTGTTGCATTTAAACGTACTGAGTTTCGGTGTTTCTTCCTCAGATCTGAAAAATAAATGGCACCTGGTGGTGGACCGTCTGACTGTGCTCTTCCTCAAGTTCCTGGAGTATTTCCACAAGCTGCAGCTCTTCATCTGGTGGCTGCTGGAGATCCACATCATCAAGATCGTGTGCTGCTACATCATCATGGTCTCTGTCGAAGAGGTACAATAGCTCGAGACCTGAGTCCAAACATGACCCATTGAAAACATGACTGCATACCGTGCGGCAAGAAGTGGCGAAGAAGACGGGATCTGATACGAACGGCTTCCACCTTGAATACACACAAAACACATAGATGTGAAAAATAGACACTGAAAAGTTTGATTTTTCTGCTAAAATCCACTTTGAACATCTCAGAAACTGAAAAGTCCATGTCCAAGTCCACCATTCACCCTGCTGCGTGACTGCTGTTCTCCGCTAGTGCTTACTAAGTGCACAGGTGGAGGAGTCTGCATGATTGAAGTGAGTGAAACTACGCTGACTTTAAAAATCACTGAACAAAATTTTGAATTCATGTGTGGATTTCGCCACTACAGTTAGAAAATCACAGAGCTACTTCCTGGTATGTGATCAGTGGTGTGCTCAGCCCTTGCACCTAATACGTGATACGTGATACGTGAACCCAATAAATACCCTTGTAAGATGCAGCATGCAGTTTTGTCTGCATGTGCTAGAGGCAGGGTTGACACTATTCACATGGACGTGGAGAACGGTGCTTGTGCACAAGGGTGGATGGTGGACTTTACATTTCTAAGACGTTCACCAGTGAAATCAAAACGTTTGTGCACCTACTTTTCACACCTATCTCTTTTGTATACACTCAAGGAGGAAGCCATCAGATCTCATGGTCAAGATTTCCTCCAAAGGATTGCGTTCGGACAATACAAATGAATGAGAGGAGAAAATGACAGAAAAAAAGTATTTATCGTGTCCGTTTTGTTGTCTTTATCATCTGTGTTGTATCCCCTTGCAGGTGTCTCTGTTAAACTATGTGTTCGTGGCGTCCTGGGCCTTCGCTCTGCCCTACATCCAGTTCCGGGCCCTGGCCTCCAGTATTTGCACCGTCTGGACATGTGTGATCATCATCTGTAAAATGTTGTATCAGCTGAAGTCTATAGACCCGCCGTCCTATTCCAAGACCTGTTCTATGGTGAATACAACCAGTAAACGCTTCTCAACCCAACTTGTATACACTACATACTGTAATTGGTGTATTTATTTTACTCATCTTTTATTTAGACCTGTCTAAAGGCATTCATCACATAATATAAAGCATGCACATGTTGCTCACCAAACAAGAATTTGTATTTTATGCTAGATATCTTTGATATACTAAGCATATATTTTTGAGAAAGTAAGCATTTAGGCAGATTGTCTGAGCCAGTAAGCAGGTTTCCGTTTCTTTTCCCAGCCCATGAACTACACAGATAAACAGTCGGACGAGATGAAGGAGTCTCTGCTGTATAAGGCGCCTGTGGATCCAGCCAACTGGGTGGGGCTCAAGAAGTTCGATCCCCTGCTGGATTACCTCAGGGTAAGGAGAGGAAACATCAGCTTCATTCATCAAGTGCACACACGATAGCGCAAAATCTATAAATCAAATAATCAATAAATAGCAATATTGACTAATGTATTTTACAAAAAACAATCATCTCTCTCACTGTAATTTTACTCCTAATCTGTGAAAACGCTCCACCTCATCACACCACCTGTGCAGAACAACCTGCTGATGCTGGCCATCCTAGCATTTGAGGTGACCATCTACCGCCATCAGGAGTACTTCAGGCTGAGGAACAAACTGTCTCCTCCTGCTGCCAGGATTATCTTCCATGACATTACACGGCAGCATCTGGACAACGGCATTGTCAAGTTCATCAAGTACTTCGTCAACTACTTCTTTTACAAGTTTGGGCTGGAGGTAGGTTCACAGGAAAAAGGAGAAGGCAAGGAAAGCACCACTTCGTCATGTGCGTGATCCACACTCAGTCACGCCTCCCTCACAGTTTCTCTCCCTTGTTTCTGTCCCCCCTCCCCCCCCCCAGACATGCTTCCTGATGGTGGTCAACGTCATCGGGCAGCGTATGGACTTCTATGCCATGCTTCATGCCTTTGCCCTGATAGCGGTCATGTACAGGCGCAGGAGGAAAGCCATCGCCGAGATCTGGCCCAAGTACTGCTGCTTCCTGGCCTGCATGCTGACTTTCCAGTACTTTATCTGCATCGGGATCCCAGCTGCAGCCTGTAAAGGTATGCGTGATAGTGTGTTGTAGCTAACACACATAGATACAATACAATGAGTGTCAGAAAGTTGAGACGAGGTAAGCACCAAGCGCCTCATCCCTCTGGATCGGTCAAGGAAGTAGTCTCAGTATTCAAGTCCAGACTGAAGACCTTCATGCAGCAGTCTTAAACCTGCCTAAAGTAATAATCTGTGACATGTTCATATATATAAAAGTATTTTGAAACTCTCTATTGCCAATAAATACAATAGTGATTCAAACTATACCCTCTCCACCCACTGGTGTACACCCAGAAGTCCTTGTTATATCAGTTGTTGTGAAGCACTAAGCCTGATGTTAAAAGACTTGACACACAGTATGTTTCTTGGTGATGGTGGTAACGGTGCCTGTATTCATTTCAGACTATCCCTGGAGGTTCCCCAGCTCTACTACAGACTCTAATGTGGTCAAGTGGCTCTATGTTCCAGATTTCCACACCAAGCCCAACCCGTTGTTTCTCGTCTGTACGTACCAGTTTGAGTTTCAACTCTTTTACTTTTCTTCTAATGACAACAACAAACACTTACTAATAAATCTTTGTTGTCAGTTGATGGAGTGTAAAGTCCTAATCTAGTCCTCCTCTCCTCTCCTCTCCTCTCCTCTCCTCTCCTCTCCTCTCTCCTAGATGACTTCATGCTACTGCTGTGTGCGTCTCTCCAGAGGCAGGTGTTTGATGACGAGAACAAGGCGGCGGTCCGCCTCATGGCTGGAGACAACGTTGAGATCTGTCGAGATCTGGACGCTGCCTCCTTCAGCGTCCACAACCCCGTCCCCGACTTCATCCACTGCAGGTAGAGGAGCCTCCACTAGCATCGGGCTACTTTCACACTGCAGCTGAAAGCATCCTTCTTCATTCTTATTCTCACGTGTGATACAGATCTGATATTTTTTTAATCAGTGTGAACAGCAAAAAGAAACATTTTTTCAATTTTGGTGTGATGTGGTATAAAATCAGACAGACTCTGATCGGAATTTGTCATCGTTGCCATGGCAATAAGTAAATCTTCACATCATTCACCTGAGCCAATTGTCATCATTTTGGCACCACAGCAACTTGATGGAACCACCGTTAGCACAGAGGACAACAAAAAACGAAAGAAAGTGAAAAAGCTGATTGGTATTTGAGGAAACGTCTGAATTCTGAGGCCGACACCGTAACCCAAATGTGTTAGAAACAAGGAGAAGCCACAGGTACCAAAACAGATGTGACGTCTTTCGCTATCGTTACTCTGTGTATGTGTGTCTTTCTGACATCGCCGTCAGTTCATATTTGGTATTTGATATGAACAGTCATCCAAAAAAATCCGCTATCTCATGAGCAACTTGGAATTGAGCGCGGAGGCCTGTGGTGTGAACGTAGCCGCAGCCTCTGTGAGGGTAGTGGTAGCCAAACACTACACCTCCTGGGTAAATCTGGGTGGGGGAAGTGAATGGGTAACGTTTTTCCCACTCTCAACAACTACCGCTGAGGTACCCTTGAGCATGGCACTTAAAGCCCAGTCCCTCCAGTGGAGCAGCTCAGTGGCCTAGATAAGGCTGTTGTTGTGCTTGGCTGCTCCCGGTGTAACTGTAGACATCTGTGGCAGGGTGGTGCAGAAAGAGGGGATATTTGCTCGGCAAAACCCTTCCGTAGATAAATAAAGGTTAGAAAAAACAGATGACAGTAGCTCACGTTAGCTTTCATAGCTGGTGAACACCCACCTCATGTATGTACAGAAGTTTGGCTAGGATCATTTTTGACATATGAACCTAGAGCTGGATACCATCCTTGCACACAAAGAGAGCGGAGAGAGGTTTTCGGGAGAGAGAGAGGGAAATAGACCGAGGTTGGGTTAGAGCGAGAGCCATTGATTATGTGCTCTTCACATTCCACTGTTTTGATGCGCAAAGTGGACAAGTCTTTTATTAACGCACTCTATGTCCATCAACAAGCCCTAGTAGAGAGCGAGAGAGAGAGAGAGAGAGAGAGAGCTGCACACCCTGTCTGTCCATGCCGCGGCAGCTCTGCACTTATTCCATCGTTTCCCTCCAGGATCGAATTACGGATACGGGGCGGGGAAGGAATCCATAATCGACAAAAACACTCTGTCCGTCACTCCGCGACTCAGACGCTTTTGCCCTGTACTCTAACTCAATAAATAGCTTTTAAGTATGGAAAAGGTATTTTCTCCCCCTGATGAAGAAGGACACTCACTCAGCTATTCCGGCCCATCAACACAGCGTCCTACCCAGACCCACTTCATCAGAGCTCCTTCCTTAACAGTGTTGCTGTTGTTGTGGTCCTATGTTTTTCCCTTGGTCCATCAAATTAATGCAAGTTGCTTCCTATGTTTTCACTGTGCCTATCACATTAATGGGCGCGAGTGCTAGCGATGCTCCTTTTATGAGTAAGTAAGATCCATACACATGCTTTTAGCATCATACACAGAACATATAGTGGCGTACCTGGGCTGAATGACAGGGCTCGGGTTTCAGCCCTTGTTCCCATGCATTGATCAGACTCTTACCGGTGTCCTAACACTAAGTGATACACTAAGTGTGATTGATGGATGGATTGTGCCTACGAAGCAACAGTATGAACTGTAAAGTTGTTTGGACTTTCACCATGTGGTCAGCGTGTATCTTTCTTAGTAACCCATGAGAAGGGATGCTGGTCCTCAGGTGGTCAGAGGCCCAGGGGTTTGGGGCTTCCTGGGGGGGCTCAGCTGGCTGGGGCCACATGTGTGCTTGTGACGTTATGGGTCTGAAACCAAAACTCATGTCCTTTGTCTCATTCCCACAGTCTCCCATCTTTCCTTTATAAAAATAGACTTTAAAGCTACACTAGGCAAGATTTTGTATTTAAAGATACCCACGTCATATCAGCCTAAATGACAAAGTAGGGCTGCAACAGAAGAAGAGCATCCCATCCCCACTAATTCAGACCCCATAGAGTCACTCTATGTTGCTCAAATGAAACTCTGGTGTCAGGTGTGTACTCTTCTCCGCCCACAGGAAGTGATGAATTTGAAACGTAAGAGCCAAAAAAACAAAACAAAGCTGGACTCAACAATGTTAGATCTGTTGCCTCTCTCGTCCCTTTGGTTTCCCTTGGTATAAAGTGATCGCAGACCCGCTGGTTTCTGGGTATTGAGGTTGAACCCTCTTGATGCCATTTGGAACCACCAACATGCAAGTAATGCAGCTTTAAAACACCTTAGGATTCATTTTATGTCGCATATGTTGCGACAGGAAAATATGAAATGTGTGAAAAGTATATTTACCATGTTCCAACATTGAGGGGCGTGGCTTTGACCTAGTGCTGTCACCTTTCCCTCTAGGTCCTACCTGGACATGCTGAAGGTCATTATGTTCAGCTACCTGTTCTGGTTTGTCCTCACCATCATCTTCATCACGGGAACCACACGCATCAGCATCTTCTGCATGGGCTACCTGGTGGCCTGCTTCTACTTCCTGCTTTTCGGGGGCGAGCTGTTGCTTAAGCCAATCAAAAAGATCCTCCACTACTGGGACTTCCTGATCGCCTACAACATCTTTGTAATCACTATGAAGAACATTTTGTCTGTGAGTATTCTAGTACAAGAATTGATATTGTCCTGAAAATAGTTTTTATTCATCATTTTATATTTTGTCAGTAGTTCGTCGTTAGATTTTATTTTCATAAATTCATATAAAATCTGTGTGAATTATTGCTTGTTGTGTTCCCAGATCCTTGCTTGTGGCTACATCAACTCTCTGCTCGTGAACCATTGCTGGTTAATCCAGTTGTTTAGTCTGGCCTGCACCATCAAGGACTACAATGTCATCACCGACCAGAACCACCTAGGTAAGATAAGTGCCGTTTTACTTCCTCGTGTAGTTTTTGATTACAGCTGAAACTTATTTGCTGCTTACAACATCATTTATTTCATTCTTCATATTGTGGTGTGTATCTATTCTAGATGCTGACAAGCGTTGTGCGCTGCCCAGCGATGAGGCAGGCATCATCTGGGACAGTATCTGCTTCGTCTTCCTGCTTCTCCAGAGACGGGTCTTCATGAGCTACTACTTCCTCCATGTGGTGGCTGATATCCGCTCCTCACAGATCCTAGCATCCAGGTACACCGCTGAGCCTGAAACTCACCTTCCCAGGGAGGGAGCACTTGGGCGGCCTGCTGATTTGGTGGCCCGTCCAACCAGAAGGTCGCAGGTTTGATACCTAGAGCATGAAGCTGCAGGACCTGCTGCAGTGGTGCTGCTCCTCTACAAGCACAGCAAAATCATCAGTGTTAATTTAGCTCTACAAATCAACACTATGCTAGCTTTATATAAGCCCACACCTATAAGAGTCAATTTAACACTTGACCCAGAGCAGGTCACCTCAATGAGTGGACAAACAACTCTCCAATCAACACTCCCCATAGTTCCCATTTACACTGTGTGTAATATGTAATAAGCCATTGCTCTGTAGAGAACCCTTCCTTTCATAATCAAGTGTCAACTCAAAACCAAGCATTCATCCAGGTGAATCAAATCATTCAGGTCAAAATTGGAAGAAGAGCTGTTGCAAAAATGGTTCCAAGGTGGTTCCATCTGCTGAACTGACCATTATAGGATTGAAAAAAATATGTCTACATGTTGTTTTGATGGCCAAGGAATAAAACGGTGCTGTGGAAAACATCATGAACGGTTGATATCATGTAATGGTGAATTCCATGATGTTGATGTAAGATTGTAGATCATTGTATTTCTTCACACAGTATCAATGAATTTGTCATTTCATGTTTATGAAATATACTATGGGACTCGGATCTATTGATGAGCATTTGATTGGTTGCTGATGGGTGTGTGTGTGTGTGTGTGTGTGTTTCCAGAGGGGCGGAGCTATTCCAGGCCACCATAGTGAAGGCGGTGAAAGCCCGACTGGAGGAGGAACACAAATCCATGGAGCAGCTGAAGAGACAGTGAGACTCCAAATATTAATCCTACCGCAATTTGTGTAGATCACTTCCTCCAGGACCAAATTAGGGGCTTAATCCAGCCTTTTAACTTGTTGTTGGCCAGTGACACTGTATGAGATTTGGTTATGAGAAAAAAAAAATATCTTCACAACCATTCATACTTTTGAATTCCTCCAAAAATTGCAGTTTTGGAACCACTGCATTTGTTTCAATTTTTGTATTTTATGATTTTTATATTTTACGTGTTCGTATTGTCCGGCTGTTATTCCACTCAGACTCCACTGAAACATCGTATACATACAGCGATAAAGCCGTGTCAGCGCTTTGAGTAACTTTTGAGTAAACAATTAGGTCTGATTAGGTGTAATTTGTTGCCTCCCCATCATGACCACCTATTCCAGATGAAAACCAACTCCTGGCTCAATCTCTACCTCTTTCCTGGAAGCCGCGGTGCTACATGATGTTAATGTATTTCCGCCACTTACAGTTACCTCAGGAGTTACTCATGGGTCCTGATAATACACCACACTTACCCGCTCTAATGAGCACTCCGCCGTTACGCATCGTACCCCCCGATTTCCAAACGAAGCCGTGCGATGTGCGTGGTCAGTCTGTTAGGCCGTCGGCGATCGAGGCCTCCTGTGTCGATACGTCGCGTCTCTCCACCATCTTCTCTGATCTAATCAGGATGGAGCGCATTAAGTTGAGGCAGCAGAAGTTTAAGAGGGGCAAGGAGAAGATGATGAGCATGGCCCAGGAGTCGGGGGATGGACAGACCCTCATCCAGCCCCGAGGAGGAGGATGACGATGACGGTATGACGAAGGCTGCCCAGTGCCTCTCTCGCACTGTGGGAGATTGTGCAGTTGAAAAAGTTGCTTTAAGTTAAGAGTGAAAATGTGTGTTGGTAGAGCTCATGGAAGGTGGGTGAGAATACATTTCATCCTAGGAGCTCTAAGAAACGCCTAGTCAGCCTAATAATACAGAAATGTTGTGTAATGATGTCTTTTCATTATTTTTCTAAAAGAGCAACTTCTTCAGAAAGGAAATATTTTGCCTTGAAGTGAAACAGAAGCATTGATCTGTTCATGAAATGTTGTATTGATCTATTTGTGAAATTTTAGGAGCAGAGCGAACGAAAGCCAAGACCAAAAAAAAGCAGTGGTGGAGGCCGTGGGTTGACCATGCTTCCAGTAGGTTGACCCCTCCCTCCTCTCCTTCCTCCACTCTGATTGGCCCTTGTGTCCTTGACCAGAACTGTGAGGATTCCCATACTGCCCCTGGGCTCTGAAGGAACCAACACCCTGTTCCATCCAGACCTTAGGCCTTTTCTGTCTCTATTTGAGGGCCCTCGTTACCTGCAGCTTAATTGTTTCCCATGTAAGGAGAGGCACTTAAGTTTGAAAAAGGTCTAAAAGTGCGTCAATATTGGTACAAACTGGGGTTTCCTCAAATAGACATGTTGTTGTCATGAATAAAAGGAAAACGACTGATGTCTGGAGGTTTGTATTTGAATGCCTGTCCACCATTGGCCTTTCCTAAAGAGCCCACAGTAGAGAATCACTCCGTTGTGAAAGATTTTAACGCAAAGACATGAAGTCACCTCCCCTTTTTCTCAGTACTGGAATAAAGGGTGAAGGATTCGTTCATTCTTTGCTCGTAGACATGATCACCCAACAGGTATCGCCTAAACAAAAACACAGTAAACCGCTCTTCCTCAGTCGAGGAAGATTGAACCTCAAATTTGAAACAACATCAATCTTCATGGTATATTAATAACAAAAATAGCAGCATTATGGTTACCTGTTTGGATTGAACTCATGTCTTGATCTTTTTGACATTTTTCAAATCATTTCTCATTTTATCTCTTTGTCATTTGATACCCCATCTCCATATTTCCCAGCATCCTCCCTCGCCCCTCCATTGTAGCTCTTCTGTTCAAGGACATAAGTCAGCCTTGTCTATCTCATTGCTTCTCCTAACACTGGAATTACTATTGCTCTGTCACTTAGCTTAAAGGCGGCTAGCATAAAAGCTACTGTCTGTCTGCACAGTTTTAACAAACCTTCTTCATTGTGCCTTCTGTTGAAAGTATCTCTCCTCATCTTTAGGATTATATCAGTCATGCCAACATTTCTTTTGATTCATTGTGTGTTTTCATTGCTAACATGTTCTGTTTCATCCTCTCATGGGTGTGATGTTTTTAACAGTGCATCTACGATATGAATTATTACACAAAATATGTTTCGTGTCATAGATGAAATAAAATGTAGTGAATAAAAAAAAAAAGGTTTAGTGATAAGTGAATGGGTTTTCAACACATTCCCTGCCTCCTGACAGGTAGGGACCCTTGAGCCTCGTTTTTAACAAAGCAATGTGAAAACGATGACTGACCTGACCCTCTGTTTCACCGACTGTAACTATGCTTCACCCTCTGCTCCTCAGTGGTTAGAAGTGGAGACTATTACTTGTTTGAAACTGCCAGCGAGGAAGAGGACGAGGACGAGGAGAAAAAAGACGAGGAGCCACCAAAGAAGTCGGCGTTTCAGGTGACTTCCAGGGCCGGTTCACGTTTTTCTCAGTTTCAGGGTGAAAGGAAAGTGAAAAGTGAAAGTCTCTAATTTTGTCTTTTTCACAATGATTCAGTTACAGAATGACATGTTTCTGCTTTTCTGTATTATTGATGAGTATGAAATAACCAATATTCACCTGTATCTCGGGCTTTGTTCACTGTCTGCTAACAACTCACCTGTTATGTTCATAACATTGGAAATGTGTTTCTAGTACTAATCCTCTCCCACGTTGTCCCCTCTCTGTAGCGGGCTATTGGAAAGTTTGTCTCTGCTGTTTTGGCTTTGCCCAAATCTATCATTAAACTGCCTAAAACTGTGCTGCAGTATATAGTCAAGGCAGGCAAGGTATTTAACCACCAGATCTAACACAGCTTGCTTTCCGTGTGGACACGACTCATGCAACAGCAACTGCCTTTCCATCTCATGTTCCTCTTTTGGCACCTAGAGATCTTAGCATGTTGCATGTGGTAGGTAGTTGATCTTGCAGTACTATGACTAGGTGCATATTCACTATAACCACCCTATAGCCCTGGTGGATTTCGCGCCATCTACCTACTGAACATCAATGTGACATAAATATCAAATTTGATGTGGAATGGAAATGCGGTGACTGTGGCTCTTTTCGCATGTTGTTGTCTGACCGGTTAGCATGAAATAGCCTGCATGTCCTGGAGGCTTATTCTAAATTTGCATTGAAGTGTGTAAATATTTTCTGTCTGTTTTGACCTTTTTTGTGTGGTTTGCTGCTCCGTTGTTCTAGAGAGAGAGAAATAAAAGGCAATTTAATCAGAGGAATTGCCAATTATAATGGTCAACAGAGCAGAAACATCATTAGCTTTGTTCTTTGAGTCTCTGCTGGAAGGTCGCTTTTTTTTGTCTATGAGTTTGCAAGGTTGTGTAATTCTGTTGGCTTGCTGTTGCTCGTGCCTCGCTGACTCTTCTGCTTTATGTCCTTTCGATGATAAAAGTGGTGAACCGCTACCCTCTCTTCTCCAGTTTCTTTACCATGCCTGGATCACAAACCCCAAAACTGCCCTGAAGGAACGAAGCAAAGAGAAACGCAAATTCTGGAAAAAGTACACAAAGGGAGCTAAGCACAGGAAAAGCAAGAAAGATGGTAAGTGACTTCCTGAGACAAAAATACACACTTAAAATATACTGTACCGGTAGGTGGGTTCGAATCCGCCCCAGGACCTATGTTGTCATCTCACCTGATCTTTCCTGTCTCTCTCTACTGACTGGTAAAGGCAAAATACCAAAAAATAATCTTTAAAAAAAAGAATGAATTTTACATTCTCTCAATTACAGTCATATTATTGTACTTCTATAGCTCATGTGGCCATAGAGGTGGGGGAGCTGTCAGATGGCCAAGACGGAGGAGAGGAGAACAAGAAACCTGCAGGTCCAGGTTGGTTTCACATCTTTTTAAGAGAACTTGAAAAACACAAAAAACCTGATCCTGTGCTGTAGGGCTTTTTCTTCTCACTCTAAACACTAGACATATATAGGAACACTGAATCAGGAACATTGTGAGGATGAAGGATGAAGCATTCCACATAGATCCATCCATGTATTTTTCTTTCTTTGGCTGCAGGCAAGGAGTTGTGGAAGGGTGGGTGAGGGGTCGTAAGAGTTCAAGGGTTTAAGAGTTTTAATGTTAAATAATAATAAAGCTGCACTAGGATACGTCTTATCAGCCTAAATCACAAAGTGGGGTTGCAACAGAGAAGAGTGTCCCACTCTCTGTGTGTAGTTTACTGACATCACATTCCATGGCTTCTGGGTCTTGAAGTTCACATTTTTCAAACAGTTACCGCTTGCTGCCATTTGGAGCCGCCAGCGTGCCAAGTTGCCTAGTGCACCTTTAAATATTCTTCCATTTATGTGATTGTGTTAATCAATACTACAAACAAAGAATCCAAACACTTTGATTTTCCATGGCCTCCAACAGACAACATCATCAAGCGGGTGTTCAACATCATCAAGTTTACCTGGGTGCTGTTCCAGACCACGGTGGACAGCTTCACCAAGTGGATGAACGACATGTGCAGGGAGCACATCGACATCTCCACTGTTCTGCGCATCGAGCGCTGCATGCTGACGCGGGAGGTCAAAAAGGTGCCGTGCACGTCTCCGCTGACCTTTTGACGAGTGAAACCAGGGTTGAGAAACCTGTCGCCTCATTTGGAGAGCAGGGTTGAGGTCACTTCACTTTCATTTCAGTCACTTCAACAAGTGGTTACTTCTCTCAATCTGAACACAGGAAATTCTTTGATGTAAAACAATGAAGGCTTTATTATCTTTTGTAAATTCCCATAACTGCTTCTTCAGTTTTCACATATTACTCATTATTATACTAATGAAATGATTCCACTATTTCATACCGTATACACACTGATATTCTGTAATTTTATCAAATTTATAGCACATTTCAATTTAGCAACCATGAGACTAGTAACATCTGTAACTCTTTCCCATACTTCACACCCATACACTCCAAAAACGGTTGAAACAGTCAGCTATTTTATTGCTTTATTGTTTATTGTTTATAATATTTTCTACAGTTTTTAATGCTTATTTTGTATTTATTTTTGTGCTGATATTCTCTTTGTCTTTTTCCCTGCTGAAACTTTTTACTTTTTTGCTGCTGCAACAACCAAATTTCTCCACAGGGACTAATAGAGATTCATCTTATCTTATCAAGTTTAAATATGAAATGCATTAAATGAAAGTGAATTGACCCTGTCCCTGTGTAAATCTGCAGCTGTGTGTTTTATCATTTATAAGCTAAACTAAGAGTCATGAGGAGAATGAATAAGTGACTCCTTCTTCCAGGGCAACGTCCCGTCCAGAGAGAACATCCATGTCTACTACCAGAAGGCCATGAGGCAAAACATGTCCAGGCAGTCCAGTCTGGATCAGCTCAGCGAGGATGAGTCGGTCTCAGGCTCCCAGAGGGTCCGCAGGAGGCAAGGAGGCTACCCCATGGAGAGCCAGGACTCCATGGCCTCCAGAGACAGCATATCAAGGTACGCTGAGCCGGAAGATGTCGTCAGCAAGGCAGCATGGGAGATCACATAGAGGTTGTGTTTATCAGTGGTTAGGAGGGACACGGCGCCATGTTGGAGGAAGGGCAACAAAAGGAAAGATTGTAGCGTCTCTTCTCTCCTTTGGTGGTCAAATTCAGACAACCATCCTCTGCACACACAGTTTGGTTGTTGGGTTAATGATGAAGAGATGAAAACATCCTTTTTTGTCACTCCCCCCAAGATGGTGGTGTGCCCCTCAACAACTGTCCATGACAGGCCTCTAATTGTTAGTATCACTAATATTTGCCATTTGGTGGATACTTTTATCCAAACTGCCTCATAATAGTACCATGAGTGCATGCATTCTTATCATAGGTGTGCCCACTGGCAATCAAAACCCCATGTATTGCTCAACATGCTAGTACAGGACTACTATGGATAGTAATGAGGCTATGCATTAGTTTCCTGTCATATTGAAGAGCCAGATCAGCTTCATGTTTGCTGCAGCTTATGTTTTTCATGGCCATGCGAAAGTCTCTCTTGTTATGAATTGACCTATGTTGTCATTATTATGGTCCATTCCCCATTCCCATGCCATGTTACCCAACATGGATCCCATCCTCTCATCACTGATCATGCCATCTGTCAATCTCTTCACCTATCAGTGCCTATACTGAGGCTACCATGCTGTTTTCTCGCCAATCCACCCTGGACGACCTTGATGGCATGCCTGAGTGTATTCCCAAAACCAGCGAGCGCGCCCGGCCCAAACTGCGCAAGATGTACGGCCTGGATGTGTCCAATTCCTCAGCGGACAGCGGCAGCAGCCTTGTGTCCAGGTGCCCGGCTTCTACATCACCCCATATACACTCCCATGTCACCTGTCACTGGCATTGATGTGTACAATGTCATTGCGATTTCATACTGTGTGTCAGAGCCGGTCAGTGACCTTCAGTGTCCTCTCTGTTGTTCAGGGTTGTGGTCAATTCAAAATATAGTAATAAATAATGATACAGCAGAGTATAAGAATCGTTTTATTTCAAAAGATTGCAGTTTGTTTTTGAATTTAGAGGAAAATCCACCATCTGATGCATTAACTCGAACCCCGCTGTTGTTGTCCCTGCAGCGAAGCCACCCAGTGCATCATGCTGTACTCCAGACAGGGAACCACAGACACCATAGAGGAAGTGGAGGACGAGCAGGATCAAGGGGAGCAGCACGGGCCCTGGGGACCCCAACAGCCGGAGGAGAGTCAGGGGGCCGCGGGTGGCCCCTGGGGGGACGGAGAACCCGGCGAGGAGGGGCAGGAGGAACCGAAGGACCAGGACAGACCGGGGGGTTCCTGGGAGTCCTTTGGCCCAGATGAGGGCCCCTCCCTCAGGGTGGAGGAGGCGGAGTCCGGCCCCTACGCCCAGGAGAAGGACTTTACCACTGACAGCGGGGACGAGGGAGGACAGCAGGACTACATGCAGTCGGAGGGGCAGGCAGGGCTGCTCTACACCCCCGATACAGATGCCTCCAAAACATCTGACGCCGATGTGCCTCCTAGCTACAGCAAGGCAGTCAGCTTTGACCGTCTGGAAATTAGCGATGATGAGAGTGACATGGATAGAAAGAGGCTGATGGTCATGACTCCAGACAGCCGCTCAGATAGCAGGTCGGACCTTCTGCTGCCCTCCATGACCACCGAGCTGACCGCCGGCGAACTGCTGCTCAACAGGTCAGTCCACAAACAGCAGCGATGGGTTCAGCGTGGAGCTTCACTGGAATCAGGAATAAACAGAATGAGAATTTGGTTTCTCGTACAGGAACCTCTCAGTGGCAGAGCAAGGTTATGATAGTAAACTAAAACTAAGTAAAGACGATGTGTTACAAATCATTGTCATAAACTGATATTGTAATTGTAAAACTAAAGTTTAAAAAAATATATGTCAAATGTTTTTAGTTTAGCAAGTTTAGTTTTAGCAACGCCATCGCCATTTGCACAAGTCATGTTTGGGTTTGGGTTATTTTGAGCTAAATGGTCTGAATTCAGATTGTTGAGTCTGCTGGTGCATTTCATTTGTTCAGCATGAAACCAAAGTGGTCCAACGTCCCAACTGGCTGTTGAGGATGTAAATACATTTTTAAAAGAATATATGATGTATTTGTTTTTATTACACCATTGATGCTGCAAACATATACAAAAACCTGTTCTGAACATCTATTATTATACCTTTAAAAAATAACACCCCTACCAAAAACATAAAAAACTAGAACTGAAACTTACAAAAAATAAATAAACATTTGTAAAAAAATAAAAATAAAATAAAAACGTCACTAAAACTACCAAACCCACCCTGAAAACTAACTAAAACTAAACTGAAATTGAAATAAAAACTGTATAAAAATAAACAGCCGGAAAAGGGAAAACTCAACACAGTGACAGTCCCTCAACTCCTCCCTCTCCCCAGGATGTTTTACGACGAGGAGCTGGAGAGGTCGGAGAACTTCTACCAAGGCCAGCCTCTAATCCTCCAGCTCAGCTACGCCCTGTACAACATGCTGGTGGCCCACTCAGAGATGGTGTGCTACCTGGTCATCATCATCAACCACATGGTGTCAGCCTCCTGTGTCACCCTGGTTCTTCCCATCACCATCTTCCTCTGGGCCATGCTGTCTGTGCCTCGGCCCAGCAAACGCTTCTGGATGACCGCCATCGTCTATACTGAGGTACCGCTGGACATGATGAGAGTTCATTCCCGGCACGCTACGCATCCACTTGATCTTTCAATAATCCATGTTTTTTTTCCCTCCAGGTCACCATCGTCATCAAGTACTTCTTCCAGTTTGGCTTCTTCCCCTTCAACAAGAGTATAGACAAGAATAAACCCTATCACCCTCCCAACATCATTGGCGTGGAGAAGAAGGATGGTTATGTCCTCTATGACCTGATGCAGTTACTGGCCCTCTTCTTCCACAGATCCATCCTGAAGGTACCTAAACACAGTTGGTCATACACATAAAATACTAGTAGCTGTTCCCAGAGATGGTAGTCGTGACTATCTGGGTTCGACAGATATGGGTTTTTGAAGACCGGTACCGATATTTTGGATAGTCGATATTTTGTGCTGATATTCAATATCTCTAAATTTGACCATTTCCATGCCAATTACACGTATTCACTGTTTCCCCCAGGAATTAGGTCTTGTCAGGGTGGAAAAGCCTCTGAAACAGCATTCATAGGGGTAACTTTAAATTAACAATTAATTTACAAAAAAAGCATTATCAAACAATTAAATGAAAAAAATAAAATGTGCAAAGAAAATCTAATTTCATTGCATTTAAGCAACTGTGGTCAGGGAGGAACCTCCATTATATTGGCAGTGGATGACACTGACTGGCCAATACTGATATTTAATAAAAGGCCACTGCAGTCTAACTATCAAGACTTCTCTCTCTAGTGTTTCTCCTTCTTTTTGTTCCTCTCAGTTTTCCTACCTCCTTCATTTTTACGACACCATTCCATTTGCAGTGCCATGGTCTGTGGGACGAGGACGACCTTAAAGAAAAGAGAGAGCTCCGTCAACGGGCCGAGTCCGAGGATGAGCGACGAGACAAGGAGGACAGTGAGATGGAGAAGGAACCCGCCCCCTCGCTGACCCGTGAGAGGAGAGGCTCCACCAACACCTTGAAGTCCATGACCTTTGGGACCTCTGTAGACTCAGTGCACGTCAGGTGCACTACCCCCAACAGCAGACCTACCAGCGCCGCAAGAGCTCCAGCGGAGGGTCGCACATTTCTCACCGCTCTGCCCTTTCTTCTGCAAGATCCAAGAGAGGTAAAGGCCCTTTGCTTTTCTCTATATCCTGGTGCCGTTGTTTTTATGATGGTTAATGGTGAGTCCCTTCTAGATATGATTAACAGGACTGGTTCAAATCACCAGATTTAAAAGATGATGCTGCTGATTTTGCCAACCTAATCTCCTGAGGCGCAGTGTTCAAAAGCCTCAGCGCTTAGATAGCAAAGACTCGATCACTTGTGGTCTTCAGCCTAGATCTCTGGATGTCCAAAAGGTCCTCGCTTGAGGATCTGAGGCTTTGCCAGTGCCATGCCTCGCCATGGTTCATTCACGACTAGAAATGTAAATGGTCTCCACAGGAAGCACCACTTCCCGCAACAGCAGCCGGAGGGACGGCAGCGAGGCCAGTGTCGAGCAGAAGACCCGCAAACAGCTGATCATGGAGAAGCTAAGAGAGCAGCTCATCAAAGGAAAGGTGTTTGCCATCAAGCGGTATGATGTCCCATATTTGTTTTTTGTTTTTTTCTTAAATCCCTGTCTGCTGCAGTTGAGCAGCTCATTGACCAGCAGTAGATGACTGTGGTTGTACTGGGAGGCTCTGGGGTGTGAAAGTGTGGGCGTTGCTGGAAAGCAGGCTAGCAACTTACACAGGATGAATAAAGTTGTTGTTTTTTAATTCACAGGGTTCCTATGGTCATGGAAAACCTGGAAATTTAAAAAAGTGTTTTCCAGATCTGAAAACGTTATGGAAAATGGAATATGTGCAAATAGTTTTGGAAACGCCATGGAAATGTGTTGCTAATCCTTTTTTTCCAACCAGTGAGATGTTGAATGTGAAGCTTGGTTGCTTGTTGATCCACTTCCCTTTGAAGAATAAAAACCCAAATCAAAAAAGTCCTGATAGTATCGGTCCTAGGTCATAAATAAGACATTCACATCACACATTCAACATAAAGAAATTTGACATTGGAACATAAACTGACAAATATTGGTCATGGAAATTGTGCTTTATGTCGTGAGTCAAAAGGTCTAGGAATCCTGAATTCAATACTTACTATAGACTAATAGACTATTTTCATGTCATACGCCATAATAACAAAGTTGTTTTTATATTAATTGTTTTTCTGAACTATTTCTCTCTGTAGTATCATGGAGATCTACCTGCCCATACGCAGGTTCTTCTATAACCTGATCCATCCAGAGTACAGCGCCGTAACAGACGTCTACGTGTTGATGTTCCTCGCCGACACCGTCGACTTCATCATCATCGTGTTTGGATTCTGGGCGTTTGGCGTAGGTTTTAAGATCAGATTAGAAAATGAATACTATCATGAAGGAATCAAATCAGCTTTCTCTGAATCAGGAAACAAAATCTAATTTGTACCACATTACTTATCACATTATCCTCTCCTATAGAAAAACTCTGCAGCAGACATCACTTCGTCTCTCTCGGAGGATCAGGTGCCAGGACCCTTCCTGGTCATGGTGCTGATCCAGTTTGGGACCATGGTGGTGGACCGGGCCCTCTACCTCAGAAAGACCGTAATGGGCAAGGTCATCTTCCAGGTCATCCTGGTCTTCGGCATCCACTTCTGGATGTTCTTCATCCTGCCAGGAGTCACAGAGAAGTAGGAACTCAGTTTTATGTCTTTTGGTTAGATATATTTAGTATTAAAGGCAGTGACGTTAAGCTTTGAGGCGGTGGAGGCAAGTGGATGTAGCCCAGCTGGCTAAGGCATATATACCATGTACCCACAACATCCTGGATTTGAAACCGCATGTCATCCCCCCCTCTGTCTCCCCCAATCGTTCTGGTACCTCTCTACTATCAAATAAAGGCAAAAACGCAAAGAAACATCTTCATCATTATTCTGAGACCCTTAAAAAAGTGATATTTAAGTATCTCCACCAATCAAAATCCCTGTCAAAATCAAGTTTGAGACTGTAGACAGTGAATGAGGGTGGGGATGTAAACTTGTAGATGTAACTTAGTTGTTACTTCTCCTTTGCTTTGTAAACTGATTATTTTGACAATTTTGCCCACAATATTCTTTTGCCTCTTTGTGCCTCTCTCCCACTAGGCGTTTCAGCGAGAACACAGTTGCTCAGATGTGGTACTTTGTCAAGTGCATCTACTTTGGCCTGTCGGCCTATCAGATCCGCTGCGGTTATCCCACTCGCGTCCTGGGAAACTTCCTCACCAAGAGCTACAATTACGTCAACCTCTTCCTGTTCCAAGGGTGAGTTACTCCCTGTGTCCTTCCCTTTCCCAAGTAACAAATGGGGAAACGTGTCGGTCTGGATCGGTCAGAATGGATTATTATAGAATTATTTCATTCTAAAATAATCCATACCAACAGTATACTTATTAATGCAAGTCAGCATTAGTATAAATGACTCCTATGCCTTTGGACGTCTCCATTTTTATATGTGAGCAGATATGAGAATGAATAGTGTTAGAGGGCTTCAGTATAGTTCTGCTCATGAGTACTTCCTTACTTGGTCCAGTGCACTAGTAAATACTCACTACCCCTCTTCTACAGTTGCAGCCACACCGTATGCCATGCTGCATTTTCCGAAGCCTCCTATTTTAACGACTGTTGTAACCCAGGTTCCGCCTGGTGCCGTTCCTGACGGAGCTGAGAGCCGTGATGGACTGGGTCTGGACTGACACCTCGCTGTCTCTGTCCAGCTGGATCTGTGTGGAGGACATCTACGCTCACATCTTTGTCCTCAAATGTTGGAGGGAGTCTGAGAAGGTCTTGATCATTATTATTTTGTACATTCTTGTGATACTGTTTTGCTGCTGCAACCCCAGAATTTCCCCCCGGGGATCAATAAAGTATCTAAAGTAAAGTAAAGACAGTTTCACTTTCAGGACCAAAGCCTGTCCTCTTTGAATTCTGTGGCAATTTACTTATATTACTATGCAAAAGTAGACTTTTTTTCTAAAATGCCCCAAGCTGATTTTTGAGTTTAATGACTTTTGAACAGTGAGTGCTCAAGATCAAGAAAAATGCAATCCTATGACATCTTGTATCTGTATCGAACAACAAGAAGGCCAGTCTTCCTGAAACTACACTTAGATAATGTGAATTTTATGCACCAGGACAGGACAAGTAAAGGCTGGCAGTGCACAATGGTGTGAAAATATTCCCCAACTATGTTCCCACTTTTTTGGCAGTACATCCAAATTGCTCTTTTTCCTCATCCGTCCACAGAGGTACCCGCAGCCGCGAGGCCAGAAGAAGAAGAAAGTGGTGAAGTACGGGATGGGAGGGATGATTGTGATGCTGCTGATCTGTATCGTCTGGTTCCCGCTGCTCTTCATGTCCCTGGTCAAGTCTGTAGCTGGAGTGGTCAACCCACCGCAGGACGTCTCCTTCACAATCACCCTGGCCGGCTTCCAGGTGGGCAGAGTCAGAATCGCTTTAATTCACCATCCTCGTTAAAAGACATGATAGAGGACAAAATGCAGCATGGTATAGTCACTTTGTAGGACTTTGTAGTCAATTTGTGTTACTGGGAGCCACTGAAGTGTGAGTGAGTTTAATGTTTCTGAGAGCTAGCGCATTGCAGGAACCTCAGTTTGCAGAAACAAGAACATGGATGCATTTTTTCGAGGTCCAAAACTGAAAGAAATGCCTCATTTTGTAGATGTTGTGTGGGTGCTGTTGTTTACATTTCCTTCGTATGATTTTGATAGTAAGTAGAAGAATTGTGAAATTTGTGCAAAAGATGTATTTTGGCCTTTTTAAGTAAAGACTCTGATTTTTTTTTTCCCCCAGCCCATCTTCACCATGAGCGCTCAGCAAAAACAGCTGCAGAACGTGACTGAAGATCAGTTCAAAATCCTTTTGAAAGATTATTATGGTAACGATGTAAGTGCACTTAAATCTTAAAGATGTCAGTTGTTGTATACTTTGGATACAAACTGATGAAAGCCCAGCTGCATGAGGTGATGTAATGTACATGAGTAGAGAATACTGTATATTATACTACATTGAAAAAGGAAAGGATTAATACAGATAAAATACTTAGCAGATCATTTATCTGATACACTACATGTACATGTGCATCGAATTTCAACACAAACTCCCAAGTACACGTCAAGTCAAGTTTATTTATGTGACCCTAAATCACCGTTAGTCTCACAGAGCTTCACAAACACCCACAAAAAATTTAAATAATTAATGAAAATTTAAAAAAAACAAAAAAAAAACAAGGAAAAACAAATGGATATAAACAAAATACACAGAATCAACACATTAATAATTCTTCTATTCTATTCTATGCTATTTTTGTTTTGTGCCTCGGCTAGGAAGCGCTGCAGTGGCTGGGGAGTTACACGCGAGAGGACCTGATCATCGCTGAGCTGAAGGGCAGCTCCAACTCCCTGTGGACCATCAGCCCCCCCAGCAGAAACAACCTGAAAGACATGCTGAACTCCACGGAGGAGTTCCCCATCACAGTGGCCTGGTCCATTCAAAGGTACATAGTCATAAAATGCCTAAAACATTAATCTATGCTTTTCCTCCATCAAATCAGACTCAGAAACAGGTTTATTGCCAAATACGTTTTCACATACGAGGAATTTGTCTCGGTGATTGGTGCATAACTATGAACAATAAACAATAAACAGAGAAGAATAAGAACAAAACAAGAATAAAAGCAAGTACTGTAAAGGTCAGGAATACAATATAAAATAGAGAAATTCACGCTAAAATATATGAAAAGATATAAGAAATAAGAAAATAATAATAATAACAATAGAATAAAAAGAATATTGTGCCATATACAAATGCCCCTAACTTCTTATAACTTACATCCGTTTGATTCTACTTTCTGTGACGGATACTATGAATCTACACCATACAGATTTCTGTCACCCTGAAAAGATGGCTAAACCCTAAGCAAGTTTAGGTGGGTTTACCCTCCATTACATCCCTGGTTACAATGTTAGTTGTTAATATGTCCATTAATGTTGCACCTGCTGGATAAAGTGATTCAGATTTTGTTACAGAAAGAAGAGTTGGATATTTTTCCTCACTAGAAAGTTCTCATACTGGGAGGAAAGGTTTCTGCTGCATCCTACTGCATCCCACCTTTCCTCACTACACATAGTGTAGTTGTATTTATGTATTGTGTCTGAATTTGTCCTGTTGTCAACTGTGGTGGTAGGAAGCGCAAAGCCGTATCATGTAGGGGGGTCTGGGGGCATCCGCCTCCAGGAAGAACTTTTTTTTTAATTAAAAAACAAAGGAAAAATGACTGCACCTCAAAACCAGTGATATTATGCTGTTAGGAAATATGACTCTGTCGACTTTACTGCTATGTGAGAAATAAATCCAATGCCTGCCTGGTTTCCTTATAGTGGATTGCTAGGATTGTTAGCATTCCTTGTTGGAAATGACTCCAACATGTCAGAACCTCCCTGAGAGGCTGAATGCTCTTACATTTTTGTAGTTTGGGTGGAAAGTCCTAATCTCAATTACACTGTTTTCTTTCTCTTGTCATGATCCAATCAGGAACATCTCTCTCGGTGCCAAGGCTGAAATGGCGACAGGAAAAAGGGTGACGCATCTAGATGACAACACGAAGCATCAGCTGATTCAGCTCTTAAATGGGAACAGGACAGAAGGAGTGTGAGTACACTGGCTGGTTATCCTCTGATGGCGCCGTGGTCATCAAGAGGTCAATTCAGGTCTGTCGGTCAAGGATGAGACACTTCACTCCTCTATAACTTCATCATGGATTACAGTAGCTGTGAACACACATCATTGTCTACAAATGATTTGTGTTCTGTTTTTGAGCAGTATTTAATTAATAAAAGAAAGTAAATGTTATGAAAACTTAACTTTAACTATGAATCTTTGCATTTTAGCTGCAAATTTTCACACAACTCCCAAAACGATATGCCATTTGCCACAGGACTGCCATGGGACTGTACAGAATCTGTACTTCTTTCAGCATTTATTTGATGAGGGACTTTACATTTCTTTACAAGCTTTAGAGATTTTTTTTTTTCCCTACCATTTTGGGATATGAACTTCCCAAGATCTGCACTATACCGTACCTTGGAAACAGAGGAAATGCCATTGGATGAGTTGCTAGTTAAAAACTAGCTCAAACTAATTTTCGAGCCCCTGAGGAGAACGCAATGGATGGATATTTTTACAGTGGAAAAAATGACCTATATTTATACCTATAATTAAGCAGGACAATAGAAACTGTGACAAATGGAGACAAACTGGGACAGAAGTTCTGCACTGCCAACAAAGAGGACGCTATTTAATGTAGACACTAAAGCATGAATCTGAGGTCTGTAAAATGTACGCTACATGTTGTTTTCCGTTTCCACTGTTATTCTGCAGCAGAACGTAACAAAAAACGAGAAAAGGTGAGTTAAGCAGAGTAATGTAGTGATGTTGTTCCTCAGTAACAGCCTGCTGTGCTCTGGTCCTCTGCAGGATCCTGACAGATATTTTCCCGCGTTACCTCCGAGCCCCCAGTGCCTCAGATGCCAAGCCTGTTGACCAGCTTTATAAAGGTGAAGCATTCATCACTTGTTAAAGGCCTTTATTTTCCAACATCCTCCTTGTTACTGTATGGAATACACTGACTAACTGTTGCATAGCTGTTGCATGACTTGGTGACAGTAAAGGAAATTTAAGAATGAAGAATTGAATGAAATTGAAACCAATTGGAAAAAAATTGACAAAAGAATGTCCTGCATGAATGTAAAGCACATTATGGGTTACTATTGAAGTTATGAGGCATCTTTAGACCTTAACAAAATAGTTAAATGTTTTTAAGGATTGTCTATGTTTTGAAAATATCACAAACATTTTTTTCCAAAATGGATATGTAGTGTTTTGGAATGAAACCCTTCCAGTAGAAGTGTGTCACTATCTAGACGTATTACCAAGCTTTTATCCTTCACATCCTTCATTTTTAGAAGCAGACGTGTTGATGAACATAAACCTTTCCTTGGAACGCCACCACGATAACTCGGGGGAGGTCAAGGAGTGGTGGATCGTTAACCAGACAGAACCGGGCCAGATAAAGAAGAGGAATCCCAGGAAACCCAGCGAATCGGGCCTGGACCTCTATGTGTTCAGTGACCAAGTCAGCCCGCCCAGCCTGGGCTTTCTGGCTGGATACGGGTACGTCGGCTGACATTGAAAAACACTGGGGTGGAAAGACATTTTGATACGTGGGGCGAGGCGTTACCCTGCATTCACACTGCCGGTGACTTGAGGGGTCAACACACTCTGGCTCTGATTGCATCTGTATGTAATGATCTGGTTCAGAGGCAAAGTTTTGAACAGGCAAATCATGTATTTTTTGCTGCTTTGATATTGCCTTTCATAACATTACATCATTTTGGCTCCTTAAAGTAGGAATCCACTCTTAAACACTTTAAGACTGTTAAGACAGCTATTGCCTTTCTGGACCCATTTTGTTGTTTGACGGTGTATTTTTCTTATTTCATGGATAACTTGCCAAACATAGATGACGTGACGTTGAGACATTTCCTTAGTTTAATAACAGAGAAATGATCAACCATCTCAAACATGAATGGTAAATGTCAGGTTTTGATGTCAAAAGTGAGTCAAAGAAGGAAGGGTTTATTCTAGGCTCACTATTTTGCACCAATGTTTAACAATCAAGCAGGGAGAAATCCATTGTAGAAGAGGCAGAGACATTCATTTCTCCACTGACAGTAGCCTCAATAGACCAGAATGCAATGCAGCTACAAGACGTTTTGAGTAAGGGGTGCAGCTCTTACTATGTATCGCTGTTGCTCTCTGACCTACACTTACAACCCACAGCTGAATGCCCGTTCTCTGCGGGTTGTTGAAAGACATTCTGGGAAATGTAGGAGAACTGAAGTAGAAGTAGATGAGGCAGGTTGAGGGAAACTGGGTACAGCAGAAAAGTAAATAACACTTTTTTAACACTTTAAATAACACTGCACATTGTCTAATTCCATTTCTCTCCACCCTGTCTAGGATCATGGGCCTGTACGCCTCGGTGGTCCTCGTCATCGGCAAGTTTGTGCGCGAGTTCTTCAGCGGCATCTCCCACACCATCATGTTCGAGGAGCTGCCCAACGTGGATCGTATCCTCAAGCTGTGCACCGACATCTTCCTGGTCCGAGAGACGGGAGAGCTGGACCTGGAGGAAGACATGTACGCCAAGCTCATCTTCCTCTACCGCTCGCCGGAGACCATGATCAAGTGGACCCGCGAGAAAACTCAGTGAAGCGCCCCGCCACTGCACAGCTACTTGTGAGACTAATCAAACCGAGTCAGAGCTTTCAGACAGGGGGGCCCCTCATCCAGTCACACTGGGTGGTGGGGGGGTGCAGTCGCTACATCGCTCTGTTGGTGTGAGCAGCAGCTACCGCCCCTGTAAACCTGCTGCCGACGCACAAAGCAGCAGAGGACTAACTCGGCGTTTTTACTAGTTATCAGCTCTGACGGCAGTGGTACAGTGTTAACTAAGGGCTTCCCACCAATGGATACGTGCACAATAATGAACACATGAGCACAAACTCGTATCTTCAACCTTCTCCAAGTGGAACTATTGTGGGGTTGTGCAATATTGAGCTCTCGTCCTCCGAGGCCGGCTGCTTCCGAGGATGTGGATGGAAAGGAAGCAGATTCAAACCGAGACACAGTAAACAACATGCCGGAGGTTACGAGGTTACACACAAAATGCATTATTTACTTGCCTTATTTTGTTTGTATGAGAAACTGAAACTCTCAGTTACCAACTACATGTCTTTCTCAGGAAGAGCTGTTTTCATCATGAAGAGGTTACACAGACACCCGGTGTGTATGTTCAAATGTTCAGAGTCGACACATACTTTACAATATGTAGGCTTTGATGGATCTAAAACAATATGAAATGGTAGAAAGATGAGAACTATTTAAATGGCATGAAATGTAGTGTGGGTAGTGTTCGAAGATGTGGACTATATACCTGGTATGTTTACTGCACAGGTGGACAAAGTGTGGAAAGTGGAGAAAACACTTTGGACAATTTTCCTCACGGTGAATGGGAATAATTGATAATCATATTCTGCATCGTCTCCAGGTTGGCCGGAGTCCAGCCCAGGGGAGGGCTGTTTTTCAATCAGGGTATCATGTGCACTAAGCGGTAGACTGCTGCACATCACTTGCGAACCTCTGGCCATTTTTAACACTCAAACCCGTCAACTCTGTTGCACCTGCAGCCACTCGTCCAGTTGTCAACAGGATGAGAAAGAAAGAGGAGACAAAAAATGAAGCCCTTTGGTCCAAACTATGCATTAGAGGACATTGTAGCATGAAAGAAAACTTCATTATTGTCATGAGTCATTTTCATTACATGTACATACCATTTTAAGGGAGGGGTTGGGGTGGAATGAAATGTGAAACTGTACCTGTATGTTAAGGCAATGTGGTATGATAGAGGTCCAGACGTCTGCAAATAAAACATCTGGAAAGGTGTCAGGTTTTGCATTTAGTTGCTGTTTCATTGTGGAAGGGGACTTGTCCTTGTTTTCATGACAAATACAATGTCAGCATTTAGCTGACGCTCTTATCCACTTACAGTGAGTGAGCAGGTGGAGGTTCAGTGTCTTGATGAGAGACACTTCGACAGGACAAATGATGTTGATGGACACAACACTGGCTGTTGACTGACTGGGACCTTCTGGTCTCTGCCCACCAGGCCACGCCTCCATTACAACAGATCAGATGATACATTATAACGTGGTTATTGCCTTTCTGATTGTAATGCTTGAACATTACAGTCTAACATCACACAGTCTATGATTTTAAGACACTTTCAGTGACAATAGGCCAACTTCACACTGAATGATCCACAAGATGAACGGTTCAGCATTTTTATTTTCAGCAATGACAACATGTATGTACACTCAAGTGCAGCGTTGGTCTTGCTAATGCACGGGTACATCACAGAGGAGCATCACAAAAGGAGTGGACTAAGGACATTGTTTAACAGGGAGACAGCTTTAGATGAACAGTAGCCTCATCAAAAATAAGTAAGGTCTTAAGAAGCTTTGCAGTCATTGCATGTCCTCCAGTTAGATACCAACCAATCGCTCTGTGTTACTAATATGCTCAAGACGTTCTCCTTCTCTCCTTATTAATGTAAGAATGTGTACGGAAGACCAGGAAATGCAACGGAAATGTTTATTGATATGGAGATTATGCTTTTGAGGAATGTACAAGTGGGCAACAGCACAAAAAAAGTAAACATCCCTTTATTACCTTTAGCCATTTCCTTACTGGTGTAGTGTATCACTGTATTGTTTTATTTGGCATGAAGTGACCTTGTCCAGTAGCCGAGTAACAAGCTAAATGACTCTTGTACCGAATTAACACTAAAGGAACATTTGCAGCAACTGTTACTGAAACAAAGAAAGCAAGGAAATGAAGGGAAAATGCACTGAAAACAACTGCATAGTGCCTCTTTTTCTTTTAGTCACTTTAATTTGAGGGGGGTTATGATTAAACTGGAAAATACGACGCAGCCACACAACCATTTCGTAAGGTGCAAGATAACACCCTGAGGTAAAAAAAATCAAAACGGTCTACAACTGGCTGCAAGCTCGGTTATATAGCCCTTTCATTGGCTAACTTAATAAGTGCTAACGAATATATTGTCATTATTTTAACCATTCACAAATTCAATTTGACTTTTTTCAGTATTCCATACACATGCATCAAGAGACAACTGCACATTGCTGCAGGAACATCTTCAACAGGCCAGAGCCATAAATACTGAATAAATAATTTCTGTACAAATAAACATCTATACGTCAATCGACTCTTAATATTCATATTTCAAATATTTATTTGTCTTATTTCTAGGTGGCTATAGCAATTTTAGAATCTGAAGTTTACCCACAAACAATACAGCAAAATTTACAAAGCACAGCCATGAGACAACAGAACATTTACCAACAATACGCATTCATACATTTCTGAACATTGAAGGATGATTGTTTTGTACATTGAGGATCCACCTCAAAACCTGTACACAAATGAAGAGCCTGTTGAAACGTAATGCAGTGGGCAGTGGTCAACTCTTTTCTGCAACACAGACTGTAACTTGGGGTTTTGAGTTTAAAGATCGGGGGGGCCACTTCTGTGAGCTTCAGTATTGCACTGGTATGTAAAGGTTTTTACCTACTTGTACACTGAGATAGTGTAGGGGAGTAGGAGACAGGCAGAGTCAGCACTCAGACTATACAGGCTAACACAACCCTCCTTCATAATCATCCTCCTCATCGGCAGGAGCAGACGCACCACTAGCATCACCTTGTGGAGCTGCAGCGGCCTTCTTTTTCTTGCCTCCTCCTCCAGGTACCCTCAGGGAGATGGCCAGCTTGGCGTACTGTAAGGCAGTGAGGATTTAATATGAGTCATGATTTACTATAAAAAGGAGGATTTACACTACTGGCCCCATTACACCGCTCTCACCAGAGCAGAAATAACACAAGACAATGTAAAGTTAATATTATAATAACAAAAACACTATAGGCTTTCAATAGGCCACCCAACATTTCTGTGACAGCTAAGTACGCAATCAGATTGAAGCCAAAATGACAACTGATGCTGCTGGTCGCCACGGTTACTTGTTTGTTCTAGGCAGCGGCACTCACATCATTGTCCATGTACTTCAGTAAAGGTGAGTTGCATATGCGATACACCTGGTCCTCATCCTGTTCATCGTACCCCTGCAGGAGTGTCTCCATGGCAACGCAATCTTCACTTCCACTGTAGCCTGGGAGGCTGGAAGAAACAAACAGTGCTTCATAGTGTTATGAAGCACTTCAAGTGGCAATAGTGTTATGTTAGGAACTACAAATAATGCCAATGGTAAACTAAGTCACAGGAGAAACCATCCATCCATCCTGCAATGAAAATCTAGCTGTTTTGTGATCATCTTTGGACCCCGAAGGAGGACATTTGCCCTGACGCCTGCCCCCGTCCACAGGAAGGTCAGGGTGGAACGTTAAGCACAGAGCAGCACTTTTGAAGAGAATCAGTGCCTTGCTCAAGGAAACTTCCACAAGATGGAGACTTGGGGTCAAGGGGTCTGGTCTTCCAGGTACAGGACAGTCTCTCTAACCAGTAGACCAAAGGATTTAAGTATGCATACTATTCTAGTGCCATACCTGTAACTCTCTCTGACACATTTATCAGCTGCTACATAGTCCGCTCTGTGAAGATGAATCAGCACTTGGGCGGTTGTTTTCTAGAGAATGAAAAGCACAGATCAATACAGAAGATTTATATGCATCATATAAATAATGTGATATTTTATTCTCTAGAGGTCGACTACAGAACAGCACCCATGGAGCTAGTAGGGATTCAGTGCCTTGCTCAAGGACAGTTAAGTGGGGCAGAATATGGGGATTGCTAATATGAGGATTTGAACCCGTGTCCTCTGGCTGAAGGTCGGCCTCCCTCCTCACTATGCCAGCCTGCTGCCCCGGGTGAATGTAGAATGTGAAATTATTTTTTATATCTACGTTTATTGGCAGTTTTGCTTCATGTAAGTTACAGCGAAATTTTTATTTAAAATGCTTTCATAACAAGCTGAGTAATTTACACGCTTCCACCAGAAAAAAAACTCAGAACTGTAACCATAGAAATGTCGGTAGCAGCATCCAAGGCTACACTGTAGCAGAACGGTAACCATAGAAACATCTGTAGCAGCATTCATGGCTACACTGTAGCAGAACGGTAACCATAGATACATCTGTAGCAGCATCCATGTCTACACTGTAGCAGACCGGTAATTATAGAAATGTAAACAAATCCAGTAGGACTGACGTTCAGCCTCTAAACGGCAATCAAATGTCTTGTGCTCTCCAAATAAATTAAAAGTAATATTGGGAAAATGTTCCAACGTTCCAACGTACCAACGTTCCAACCTTGGTTAGCTGAGTGTTTGTCTGCGGTAACCAAGGAGGAACGTGTTGTTGGCACCATGTGGTGCCAGCTACCAGACTTTGTGACTGCGTGTGATATGACTAGATGTGAAACAGCAGGCTGTTATTCAGACCTCAGAATGTGTTCATTGGCCAATCAGAACTGAGTTCTCAACAAAGCCGTGTAGAAATAGACAGTATGCAGTCGTAGAGTGACAGGAAAGATGGAGAAACAGGGGATGACCAGTTGAACCAATGATGCAAACACACCATACTGTTGATGTATAGCACAACTAACCCAACACGGCAACCTACCTTGAAGCACATGGGATAGTTCTCAATCTCTTTGTACGTGTTCTTCTCTTTCTGAAGAGCGACTGCTGCTTCATCCAACCTGGTTATAAAGATGAGACGAGTGTGAGAATTAAGCATGTTGACATGACAAACTGGATGCAATGGATCTTCCATTTACAAACACCTACCAAGTGCCAATGAAATTAAGAAGTTTATTAGTTCTATCACCTTGGATATGTGACAACAGAGCTTACTTTTGAGCCTTCTGGAGGTGTCACAGGTCTAATTCAATGAAACGTCTGTGATGGGAGGTGCCCACTTAATACCTCCATTTCCTCCAACATCCAAGCTAGCTTGCTACATAAGCGCTCACCCCAAATAGCACAAGGGAGAGTAATATAATATCCTATGTATTGGTAAAAGCCACCAGCCAAACCTTGCCAGCACTGAGCTGGTGAATGCTGTTCATTTCCCATCCATCTACTCTTGTCTTTTTACCTTCTTAACCGGACCAGAAGTCTGGAGGCTTTGCCCAGCAGTTCAGCTGACTGGCGGAGGCGGTCCTCATTCTACAGGCAGGAAACACAAATTCATTATTAATTAACAGTTAAAACTTTCAGTAGTCAAATCTTTGTTGGTAGCTCAATCTTACCTCAAACACACCAG
Organism: Hoplostethus atlanticus; assembly: GCA_034670405.1. Lineage (NCBI taxonomy): Eukaryota > Metazoa > Chordata > Actinopteri > Trachichthyiformes > Trachichthyidae > Hoplostethus > Hoplostethus atlanticus. The sequence continues at coordinate 288,642 of JAXDDX010000099.1, forward strand.
CTGCCTTCTGATACAAGTCCACAGCTTTATCCAAGTTTATAGGCTCTATCAGCCTAGGAAAAAAAATGATGTTAAGATCTAAATGTTTAGAGTGAATCTGTCTTCCTGGCTTTGAGCTGTGCATCACTCAATATTCCTTCCAGTGCACAATTGTAATAATAATAATAATAATAATAATAATAACGAAAAACAAAGTTGTATCATTTTAGTAATTCCAACGTATTTAGTAATTTTAACAAATTAATTAAATTATATAAAATAATAAAACAATAATAACATCATTCAATTGATAATATTAAACATTTATTAATCCTACAAATTATACTTCTAGAATAATGTATACCTTCTTTTGAAACAGGCTGTAAAATGTAATGTACTCACTTTCCAGCCCTGTCCAGAGCCATGGCAGCAGTATCAGGAGTCCCATTCTCCATATACATCATACAGGCTTTCTCAATGTACTGGATGGCCTCTGGCATTTTCTTCTGTTCCTGTAGCAGGGCAAATATAGAAGAGTTACACTACTGCAGACATAATACCTCCATGTGCCAGCTGATGAAGTTTACATTATTTCCAGCACTCACCTTCATCATCATACCTGCTTGCTCAATAGCCCTGAAAAAAGAAGACATTTTTATCTAAAGAGTAAAACAAAAAGTGGTCCTTATGTTTGTTACTGACTAAATACAGTCTTTTACAGAGAAAAACACTTACTTTGCAGCATGGAAGAGTCTGTGGGCCAAGTTAAGGAAATTAAACGACAGTGTCACGTCATGCAGTTATTATGGAGACAAAGCTGTGGAAAGGATACGTCTTATTTTCTGTGTGATATTCCGCTTCCTTCAGGTAAGCATCCTTTGCTTGGTCAAACTGCTTGGCATTCTTGAAACACACAGCTAGGAGCAGGAAAGACGATTTGGTGATCAGTCAGACGTGTGAAGACTGTTCCGGCATGATCCCAATTACAAATATATTGATCTTACCTGCTTTAGCGTATTCCGATGCAGCGCTGTCGAAATCTGGCTTCCACTTTGTAAAACTTGTTTTCAAGCTACAAAAACAATACATGGTGATTGGCAGATTAGGATTTGACAGTTGGACACACCGTCCGCCTGCACACAGAGACAGCTGAAGCTACTGTAGATTACACAGACATTGGTGTTCAGTATATTCACATGTGTACATCAGGATGAAAATGGTTGGCTGATGGCTACTATACTATATCGATGACAGTTGATAAGACAAACACAAGAATGTACATGTCTTTAGTACAACCTCTGGTCCCACCACAGTGGCCTTTACGGGTAACATTAGTAGTAAAGAATCTGGTATTTCCTGGGTAGAAAACAAACGGATTCGTCCTACCATTTCTCGGCTTTCGCCATGTGTTCGTGAGCTTCGTTTATTTTCTGTGCAGCCATGCTGTCGTCGAAGTAATAGCTCTGTCGATTTGGGTAGAAATTGGTTGGGTTTGGATAGCGATAAATGACTATGTGTTGTTATCGTCGATGTTTGGATTAACCCAACCTCTTCCTCGACCGCAACGTCGTCACTGTCGCAGGCTACGGGTGCCTCCGAGGACATAATACACCGGCAACGCGAAAGAACATAAGCAAATACAGCAGTGTCATCTACAAAAAAAAACTCCTTGTTCGGTATATTAAGCCCATTGGGACTCCAATAGTAATGGATTGACAAGTGGATTCTTCATTTGCTGTACCTTATTAATGAGCTCATGCTATTCCCAATGTTTCTTAAGCATCATTATCCTCTCGACTTTTACATAGCCTACTTCATACAATTTCCATTCGATCTTTAAATGTGAAGGCACTTATTCAATCTTTTCCCATTAAAAATAACGCCGGAGTGTGAATAGTGACATCAATTGGTAAAATTGTAAACACTGTAACACTTGTAACACTGCTGCCTAATGCACGTTTCTCTCTTTCACACGTTGGCGGCCCAAAATCAGCGAGTAACTGTTTGAATTGCCCTCATGTCTTTGAGATTATGGAACCTGTAGTCCATTATCACACTACAATTGTTATACACAGATTTTTGTAACATTGACTTTCTTCGTTATTCTCAAATAATGCAAATGTATTTAGTTTAGCCATTTGTCTTACCTCGTACACCACACTGAACCCAGCAATTTTAAATTTCTTTGCTACTAATGAATTGGCAAACACACACCTGTGCAGTTTACATAACAGTTCATTTAAATAGTATTGCTATTTGAGAAGTATACTGAGCATACAGTATATATTTCCAATTCAAAATAAAATATTTGTTAAAAATGTCCGTTCTTTGACTACAATGGTGTGTTGCCGCCGTTTTATAAAATCTACAAGCAATTTGTATCAGTGTTTTAAACTGATTTTGGAACAGAGGAAGCTTTACATTTCGTTTGAGGTGCTTAACAACGCCTCTTAGTTTTTCTAAAATCACTGTAAATCACTGAGTTTATTGTTTAACTGCTTAGTGGGGAGTTGCAGATTATTAGTATTACTAAACCGTACAGGTCAGTTTTACTAGACGGCGACGGAAGCGGAAATGTGGCATGGTGTGGTGAGTGACGTAATGACGGGCTCCGGTCTCTGATGGCAGAACAACAACTGTCGGCGAGTGAGAAACTTTCCCAAACTTCTTCAGAGACAAAAGAAAGTTGGCACAGACGACGTGATCTGGTTTCATAACAATTCAAGCCTGTTTGTTTTTCTCTTCTTTTTTTATTTTTTTATTTTACAAATGAGGAATTGTTGATGGATCTGAGATATGATATACCGCGGAGGGCCGGTGGCGGGGGCTCTACCAATGCGTCCCCCGCTCTGGGGGCTCAGTCGCGCCGCAGAAAGATGCCTCCTAGACCCGCTGATTATAAACTTCAAATCATTATTATCGGCTCCCGTGGTGTTGGTAAAACCAGCCTCATGGAAAGATTTACCGACGACATCTTCTGTGAAGCGTGCAAGTCAACCGTAGGTAAGGAGAGGGGGTGTTTGCGGGACTTGTTTTTGTCAACTTTTTATTGACAGCAAATAGCCAGGCTCTGTCTAATTGCTGGAGGAAACATGCACATCGTCCCATGGACTTGGCGTTATAAAAAACGATTCTTTTAAAAACAAGATTCTGTTCTCTCCTACTTTACCATGTAATGAGCCTGAATAAAAATACACAAGTAAAATACAATATGTATGTAGCTAGCTAACTCAAGCTAACCAAGGTAACAACCCTGTTCTTGCTAACACAACTGGATGTTAGCTAGTAGAAGTAACGTCAGCTTATGTTTAAGTTGTTGCGAAGGGACAACAACAACACAGGAGTATTATTTTCCCCTCATACATTGGGCTAGGGTTAGGCTTGCTGGTTGTTAAGGAGTCTCAGCAACTAGCTAGTGATTTTGACTGCCATAGAGAGGAAGTTGGGGACTTGCGATCACTTTGATAGCATGGATCTGCAGTAGTCAAGTAACTATAGTTGGCTAGCCTGTTTTGTTTATTTTAAAAAAAGGTTCAAGCCCCATTCTGTGCCATGAGCATTTTGATCAGCTGTGATTCATATTCCTAGGTGAAGAACTAACAGATATTGATCCACTTAATTGATTAATTATCTTTATTTGGAGAGGGTGAGAGTGTGAAACAGGTGTATAGCTTGTGAAAAATTCCTGTGCCATGGCAATAGATGCTGTCAGCTACATGAGTCCTGTTCTTGTGACTAGGGCATACTGCTCCATGATCAACACAGCAGCCTGCCATAGTGTCCCTTCCCAAAATAGTCACACACAGGCAGCTGCTATGGCAGACCTCCATTTTGTGCCCTGTCATTCCTGTGACACAGTTCTCAGGATATTTGAGCTCACCTAATGAACTTTGGGTGTCACTAACTTTGTGTTTATTAGTTCCTTTGATCACGGAATGCATGGAGGGAAAGTGCTGTCAGTTAACAGCTTGGCAGTCACTGAAGGGTCTGGCTGGAAATGTTATTTTCAAATCTCTCAATTCCTTTGTTATTGTAGAAGATCTAATCACTAAAGGTTTCAGCTTTCAGAAGTGTGCCTAATTCCTGCAGGCTGCACTAGAACAATAACCAGGATCAAAGCCCGGACAGATGTAGCACTAATACATAACATTACAGAGGAAATTCAGTTATTTGTCCTTGCCCACATGTCCTCTCTGTTTTCCCTTGTAGGAGTTGACTTCAAAATCAAGACCGTTGACCTGCGAGGGAAGAAGATCAGACTGCAGATTTGGTGAGTGAACTGGACAGAAGACAGCGACTCCTTCAATCCTCTGCATGGTGCAGATTATGTTCTGACAGCTTTTAATTGCTCTTATATTTCATTCTAACGGGCATTAAAAATGTCTTTATGATGATGAAACTTCCAGACACCCTGCTTTTTGTTTTTCATGTATCAAAGGGGAGATTGGACGATTGGATGTGCATGCACATACACACATAAGATAGAGAAAGAGAGTGGGAGGAAGACTACCAACACATACAAGGAGTACCACCACCAAATATTTCAGACACCCTTTTATCCAAAGAGCCTTACTGTACCATGAGTGGCTCCAGTGGGAATCAAACTTGGTAGTGTTAGTTCTATTACCACAGTGTATAGTAAAACCATTATACCAGCCCCTCCTCTTCTTCTTTCCTTTTTTTCATCTGCACTAATATTAATGTTAAATTAATAGGACAAACTGAGTCCTACCACATGGCCTTCACACATTCAGTTCAGGAGAAGATACACTAAAGTGTTCACTTAGTGTTGACACGCATACATTTTGCATCTTTTGTTTTTCAGTTACTGATGCAGCATTTAGTTGTTTTCATTATTGGTGTATTATTGGTTGTATGAGTATGAGGCACAGAGGCCATAGCATTGGTTCTATAGACTAGCGATGGTTTGGCTCAGCGTTCTGTTCCGACTGAACTTGTGAGGAAGTCTTGTGACTTGAATTAAATGGACCTAAATTACATTTTGAGAGGATCATCACTTTTGGAAATAGACCATCCAGTGTTGTTGTCCATGCTTTGAATAACTGACTTGCATGCCACAACTAATACTTCGTAAAGCACGTGGGTGGGTTGAGTGTGTGACTGTTGATTGCGAGCGGCAATGCTGGGCTAAACTGTGGGCAACTCTATCACCCATTTCAATAACGCGTTTGTCCTGTTCACTAACCCCCCCCATCCTTCCACATCTACTCCTCACCACGTCCCATTTCATCCCTGCTCCTCTCTCCACCCTCGACCACCTGATGTGTCTTGTCTCTCATTTGAACTGCTCACATCAAGCTGTCCAGCCGCACCCCCCCCCTCGGGTCCGTCATTGCCCCGTCCTAACCCTCCCCTGCCATGTGATGCTGCCTCTGTCTGCTCTGCTGCTCATAAGCCTGACTCTGACTCACAGGGGGAACGGCTGAAGGTACAGTACACTGGAATGTGCGTGTAGCTTAAACTGCATGTCCTGCTACTGACCCAGATTCAGATGATCAGCTGAATCATAACCCAGCATAACACACACTCAACCCTCAAAATTGCCTACCTATGTTGAATGCACTTATTGTAAGTCGCTTTGGATAAAAGCGTCTGCTAAATGACTGTAATGTAATGTAATGTAATGTAATGTAACACCAACACATGCATATTTTATTTACTTTAACTTTGCAAAAATGAAGATTTCCTTATATTCATTTTGGGGGAAAAAGTCATGACTCAGAAGTTCACCTTTTTTATATTTTATATAGAGGACCCTGTCTGGGAAAGTGTTATGACTTGCATTATTACATTATTTTTAAAAAGTGCCGTTTTGGAGCAAAACTCTTCAAACAAATTTGTAGCTAGATTGATACCAAATGAGTGTATTTCAGATTTAGCCCACATGAAGAGTGATTCATTTGAAAATGATGAGTGTATATACTAACTAGAGAGAAACTGGGAAATCTGTGTGACACGTTTTCATCATTACTGATTAATAACAACAAAATGATTCTGTTTGGTTGCAGAGCTGATTCTGATGATCTCATTTGTTGTGGTCTGACCAGATAAACGGGTCCTGCCACTGTTAATGGTCAATAAAAGTCATCCTTTTTGGAAACAGACCAAAGTCCTCTTTAATGATTTAAAGACACCTCTGATCAAATCATTCAATTGGCCTTTTGGTACTCAAAACCATTAGAGGCTATACTAATGGATACAGATGTCTTCTTAATTGTAATGGATTTAATTTTGCCCACCCAGGGACACTGCTGGCCAGGAGAGGTTCAACAGCATCACGTCAGCCTACTACAGAGGCGCCAAGGGAATAGTGCTAGTGTATGATATCACTAAGCAGGAGACCTTTGAGGACCTTCCCAAATGGATGAAAATGATAGACAAGGTGAATTGAAACTGCCAAACTGCTGGCATACTATTGAGACAGAGTTCCCAAGTAAAATGCAATCCTGTAACATCACTCAAAGAAAGTTTTCTGGACAGGGACCTTCACATTTTTCAACATATAGGAAAAAACTTTTAACTACATAAAAGTAAATTTTGGTTCCCTGTAATTGTGGTTGTGCAGAATCAGTTTTCATGGTGAAATGATAAACAGAATTGAATTTCACTGACCTGGTTAGACTCTTGAGAAACTCAAGGTGTGATGATGATATGATGATACCTTGATGATTACCTGTCTCCTCTCCGCTGTCTGTTGGGTGTCAGTATGCCTCAGAGGAAGCAGAGCTCCTACTGGTAGGGAACAAGTTGGACTGTGAGACCGATCGCGTCATCTCCAGACAGCAGGCTGAGAGGGTGGGTTCAGCACAACAGTGTCCATCCACCATCATACTACATTTTTAGCTTTTATTAGTTTGTGCAGATAAAATCATTTAACATTTGATTAAAAAAAAAAAGCAATATGGTTTATGAAACCTGGGTCTTTGAGAACAGACCACCTTCTAAAAAAAAAAGTCTTAATCACAAAATATAGCAATGAAAAGTAAACATGACATAACAGCCCAAAAGCAAACAATTGTACACTAACAGAGAATACGTTTTGTGTTATAGTTTGCCTCTCGGATAAGTGGTATGCGCTTTTGCGAGGCTAGCGCCAAGGATAATTTCAACGTGGACGAGATCTTCCTCAAACTTGTGGATGACATTCTTAGCAAGGTTGGTGTGTCAGAATGGCCTTTCCGATATTTTCTCTGTACACATTTCTTTGAAGCTGCATTCATGTAACTTGTGGACTAAAATAAGACTGACTGACTGTTCCAGTCAGGACTTGTATAACAACCTGCTCAGTCCCCTGTAGTGTAATTATATGTCAGCCAATCAGTGTGAATTACATTGATTCACTATTACCCCACTGGAATATTTTATGTACCATCACCAGTGGAATTATTAGTGTGAAAATGCAATTGTTTCATAAAATTGTTAATTTGTCATACAAGTAATACCAGAAACCTTTTGTAGCTCTTCCCCTTCATCCTCTCTCCTGTTGTATTTGTTTTATTTCTTTTTGCAGCACATGGATATTGTCAGGGCACTGTGGTTCTGACTCTTTCTCTCCTTACTAGTTGGTTCCTTATAATATTTGATCTAGGAATTGAAGCCTTTTCAACAGTTGCACTCCTAGTAAGTGTTTCTGGATACGAGCGTCAGCTCAATGCCTGAAATGTATTAACCCCTTGTTTTGTTCCTGATACAACAGATGCCTCTGGAAATTCCCAACAAGGAGCTTTCCAACAGTATCCTGTCTCTGCAGCCTGAACCGGAAGTACCTCCGGAGTTGCCCCCTCCCCGCATGCGCTGTTGCTGAGAGGCTGAGTGGACCCCATACCCCCCCCCCCCCCCCCCCCCCCATTTCACTCATCCTGCACATGTAGAGAACCAATCTGGCCACCAGGGGGCAGCACAACGCAGCAGTCTGGAATTAAAGGAGTTGATCGCTGCTGCAAGATGCATAGACTCTCCAACCAATATATCTCTCCTGTTTCTTCTCCCATTTTGTAGCTGTACACTATGACACGTAAAAAAAAAAAGACCTATACTAACTCTTAGACCTGGTGAACCACCCGCTACCTGCCACCCGTCTGTCTACATGTGACCCAGACTACCTCATTCCCAGGACCGTTAGGCTAGCTGTGCCCCGCAGGTGCCTTCTAGGTAGCGAGCCCCCTGGTAGCCACTGCACATTCTGCAGGAGGGGGGGGCACGGATCCCTTACTGAGGGTAGTAACACTCGTCGTCTTCCTGTTTTTTCCTTTAACGGTAGTCGTCACATATACTGTACACAAAGCTTGACATGGTCTGAGTTACCCGGACGGTCTCTTCTCTGTACAGCTTTTAGCTGGTGGAAAAGGGATGATCATATCGCACATCGTCTCTTCAGTTTCATTTGAATTCTGGGTCTAGGTACAGTAGTTTTATATACTTGCTAGTAGCTATTATTTCCAAGTGGTTGACTTGGGCGGACAAAAGCACATAGTTGTCTTGTAATTGAATTGATGTAAATATGGTTATAAGTGGCATAGGTGTGTTGCTCTAATGACTGGACTCTGATTTGATGAGGTGCAAAATTTCAACGCTTGTATTTTCTTGGCCAACAAGGAGTAGTTGTGGGACGGCGGTCATATCAGTTTGTATCCATTTGCCTTAAAGTATTAGTGGCTGGACTGGCTCATGTTACATTTGTATAAATTGTAATATTTTGCACTACAATCTGTTGTAGCTAGTTGAGCTGACATGCTGAACTGTGTAGTGACGCAGTGTAAAAAGGAAGTACATTACTTAGTAGTAGTAGTAGTAGTAGTAGTATAGCACTAATAAAGGTCAATGTTGCCTCAGTGGCGGCCACTCTGAACCCTTTCCACACCGTCTGACTCAGTTGAATGGAAGTGCAAGTACAGGTGGGTGTTGTGGGGTTTTCACACATTCTGTTCATATGGGGGAATTCTCCATGTGCGACATTTAGCATTTCAGAGGGAATCGGGGCAGCAAGAAGCGAATACACACACATACACACATACACACATACACAGGGTTCTTGCCTTTGCTTTTGGTTTCCTTACTTATATTGTAAGTGTTTTGTTTCGTTGTATTTTCCTCTGAATTCAGATACCACTTAGAGAAGTGTGTGTGTCCCTCCAGGGGAAAGGTTTGAAGTGCAGGAAGGCATGTTCAGTATTTGAATGACTCAGGAAATTGTGATCGGCTCATATCTGGTCATTTTGGCAGGCTTTTGATGCAGACTTGATTTCCCAAGACTCTTTTAACTAATAAACTAATAAAGTAACCTCTTCATGGAAAACCCGTTGGAAAGGGAAGTTTCAAACTTAGAGGTTAGCCGTGTTGTGTTTTGCTCGTGGCCCGCGGTTTATTTTGGACCAGTAGGGATGTTCCCTTTCTTGCACATTTTACATAAATACTGGGCTATGCATGTTAATACTTAAACTAGAGGTATAACAGACATCTAAAGAGAATAATGACTTGATATCATGGTCTACCCACTTTTGCAAGTTCAAAACATAATGCTGCACATAGAACATTTCAGGCAGTATGCTGGATCCCGATAAGGGTCAAGTAAGTAAGTATTATTCAACCCCCAAGGCAGCGTTCACAGGTATTAGTAATCCTCAATTGATTGACAGTTTGTTGTGCCGTTAATGCAATATAAACAATATAGCGCAATGATTGTTGTTGTTTTGTTCTGACGTGTTCAGTCAGTAGAAGTCTAGGCCTGTAGGCGAGGAAGGAGGAGCCCATCGAAGGACCTGATTTGTATTTACTCAAGCTGATTGGCTATGGATTTGTTTTGTCGTTTTGTGGATTTTGTGTTTAAAGGCCAAGGTTTCTGGAGATATGTGGGTTTAAATGGCACATTAGGTATTTAAACAGAGGAACAGTTTCATTCCAAAATGAGATATCCACCATGGTAAAAATCTGACAACTTCTCTCACAAAATGATTACTGACATCAGAGTACAACTCACGATAGCCTAGTGTTGTTATGGGCAAGCTAAAGACCTTTGCTTACAAATTGTCTATGGTTTTGGATGATATCAGTTGTTTTGAAATATTGAGCAATGAACATCGGGTAACATTTTTCTTGAAAATGGATATTGTGTTTTTGGAATGAAACCTTTCCAATGTACCCCTGACTCAACGTTTGGCACTAATCCTGTGGTCTTTGTTTAATAGCCAAGCCTTACACTACTCAACCTTTTAAATATATATTTTAAAATGCATTCACTTTTAACGTGCATCCTTTTAAGATGGAAGACTGTACTTTGTATTAAACCTGTTATAAGTCTTTGAAAACATTTGGCATGTTTAAAGCAGATTTGTGGTATTTATAACTTGTGGCATTCTTGAACTAATGAAGTGCAAATAAAGATATCTATATTTATTACCCGATACCTGTGTTGGTTTTACTGCGTGTGGTGCCCAAAGATCCAAGGAGCTCCAGGGGTCCTGGAGAAGATTCCAGGAAAAGCAAAAATAATTAGTTCAATTTCATTGATATTTCATCTGCTAGAAGTTATCACAATGAGATGGTGTAAGATAGATGAGGCTGCCTGGGATAAAACCTTCATCTAATGAGGGTCTGGGGTCGAAGTATTGATTGGAGATTTGGAGAGCTGGGGGCAAATATTGGTACCTCTTAATGATGGGCTGTTCTGTTTCTTCAATGTAGCCTATAATCAAGTGTCAAGTGTGTGTGTGTGTGTGTGTGTGTCTCATTAGGGCATGCGCACGTAGGCGTGTCTGACCCGGTCCCAGAGAAACTAGGGGTGTGCTGGGGTGCTTGTGAGGCAGGAGCGCATGCGCCCAGCAGAAATCACGGGCGTCGAGTCTCAGACCGCAGCGATTGCAGATCTTACATGACAGATAGGAGTGGGAAGGGGTGCAAGACGCGGGGCCCAACAGATAGCCCGGTACAACGGAGCAATGGAGAACCGTTCTGCGGGAGAAGGCGAGGGCTGATGTGATAGCGACCGGCTCCGTTTGGTCCAACTTAAGCCTCGCAAGCACCGACTGCAGATGCAACCTGTCTCTCATCCCATCAGTCCCAGTAATCCCTTTCCATCGTTTCCTCCGAGGAGGCTACTGACAGAGGGGACTACAATGACAACCTGCTGAATACAGACGGATGGGGAATAAAGCAGCCGGGACAACGCATGATGCGCATCCTCAACCCGAGAGGCAAGGCGGTGAAACCTGGCTGTATTTCTGGTGTCGCATGTCAGAGATTTTCCGCGGTGTTGTGGATTGATCGTTTCCTCCATCGCCCTCCTCCTGCTGCCGGTGTCGGTGTATAATGGAGAGCTCCAATGGCTCTGGCAGCGACACCAAACCGCAAAACCACCAGTTGGAAAAGAAGAGATTGAACCGAGCACCTTCCCCGGCGAGACCTTTCCTCAAGGATGTGCACTCCCGCTCCGCCAAGCCACCTGCCATCGTGCCCAAATCCCCCAAACTCAACAAGCAGCAGCATCAGTCTGCCTCGGCGCCCCTGGCTCATCCAACCCGCAGCTCCAGACGCAACATTACCGGAGCGAAAGACAAAGCAGCCGCGGTGAAAAGTCACACCAAGTCCGCTGTCTCGAAAAAGACCAGCAAGGTCCCCCAGCATGCAGCATCCGAGCCCAAAATCGCCAGCAAAGCGGACAGCACCAGCAGTCCGACCCTCGCCAAAGGCAAGAAGGGGAAATTAGCCTCGGGGTCCCCGGGGCCTCTCAGCCATGGGTCCCCTATCCGGGTCCCGACCGGGGCCCCTCTCAGCAGGGTCAGCCAGACAGACAGCAGCTCAGACTTATCAGACTGCCCGTCCGAGCCGCTGTCGGACGAGCAGAGGCTGGTACCGGCTGCCAGCAGCGACGCTGAGTCCGGTACCGGCTCCAGTGACCGGGATCAGGTGGGATCCGATAATCCGCTGCGGGCGGAGGCTGCTGCTCCGCGCACAGTGGAGGCTCCCACCGCCAAGGGAAGCATGTCTCAGGCTCAGTCCGCTCCAGGGGCACACGGCAAGCAGGAGAACCCCTCAACAAGCGCACAATTCAAACCGCAAGGCACCAAGGGTTTAATTGAGGAGGATCTATTACGGGAAATTGAAGATCTGCGCTCTGAAAACGACTACCTCAAGGTACCTGACGTTTCTGGGATTTTCCCCCTGCAAAGCTGTCCTATATTTGGTTATTTATCTGTGACATGTCGTTCATATAATCACTTTGTGCAGATCTGTGTTTTTTGGGGGCTTAAGCTGTGTTATGTTAAGCATTATACTTAGACAGGCAACAGCACTGTCTCCATCCATCTATAATAAGAACAGCTTCTGACACGCTGGGAGGCAAGGTCCCGTTACTGGGAAGTCCCCGGTTCAGCCCCCTGTCTGTCCAAGTGTCCTTGAGCAAGAGGGACCTGCCTGCCTGCTCATCCATTAACAGCATCATCTAAATGCCTAACTTGTCATGATCTAAATGCATTTCCCTCTAAGCCTGGCTGTCAGCTCCGTGTGTGAAGTCGCCCCTCTCCTCTCGCCACATCCGTCCATCATGTCCTTAAGGATGGCGCCAAGGTGGTGTGTCTCCCCGGTGTCTCTTGCTCAAGTCATTTTGAAGAAATGTTTCAGCATTTCGTCACCGTCTGCTTCATATGAGACAGAGAGAGTTACACGATGTGAACAGATTGTACCCAGAGGAGAGTACACTCACTACTAAGCTTTTTGTGATGTGGAGTACTCGCCGTTTTAAGCCATTTTAAACCTCTACAATGACAGTTCTTTGTTGTACAGCATAGTGAATAGTACCAGCCTCGTGTCAGGTACACATACTGTCTATTCAAGAAAATACATGCTGTATTTATACTATTCTATAAGTATAATTGTTTGGTTTACATGAGCAGTTTAAAATGAGTTTAAGTTTAAAAGAAATAGATATATTCTGATTACTTGAGATCAGATTTTTACCCGATTGTATTTGGAACATTTTAAATTTGTAAGCATCCCCTCCCCCCTTCTTTAAGTAGGCTACCCCAATAAGTCGGGGAGGGGAGGAAAATAGATAATGCGGCAAACAATCTTTTTTTTTTTAGACAGGATAGGAATTCATTTGCACGTCACTTTGGGTATTTTCCTAACTTGATCACATCTCTCTCAGCTCAGTGGAAAGACAAGAGAGTTAATCAGCTTTACTGGCTCTCGCTGTAATGGCCCCAGTCCCACAGGACTTGATAGCAGTCAGATGTCCCATGTGTGTGTGTGTGTGTGTGTGTGTGGGGAGGGGGGGTCAAAATCCCTCCTGCCTGGCTGTCAGTCTGCCAGCTGGGTCTATGTATATGGTCCCCAACCCCCCACCTGCACTGCCTGGGAGCCTCAGCTACTGCCACCTCCGGTACTGATGGAAGGATTAAGGTTTTGTCACGCCCGTTTATCTCAGGGTTTTTGTTTTATCAAGAATATTTCTCATTTTTTGCATTTTTCGATTGCATGCATGCAGCAGAGAGAGACAGGAAAGATGGGGGAAGGACATGTGACAAAGGTCATGAGGTGGATTGCACCCCGTGGTGCTGCAGCTACACAGTTTGATGACCCCCAGGAACCAGTTTCTAATGTCCTCCATCCCGCCACCATGCAGCCGCAGCTTATGAGCATAGACATTATTAATTTTGTAATTAGTTTCAGACACTGCACACACTAAAGAGTGTCACACTTAATAACAGCCATAAGGAGATGACTTACTGAGTGTGCTAGCTTGGTATACATAAAAGCGCAACGATACCCTGTAGCTGTGCCCACTCCCACCCACTGCTTTTAACCTGGCCATTGATTTGTCGGCCCCTGAGTGGCCATCAGCTCCTCCAGGGCCTCCCTCTCACAGCAGTGGGGTCTGCGCTTCCTTAACGAGGATAGATTTACTTTTCATTAATTGACACACTCTCCCCTTCACCCTTTCTAGTTGTCTTTTCATCAGGTGCCAGTCAAGTCCTGGGTATATCCACCCCGGGGGAAATCTATTGAGCAAAGCTGATTTCCCAGGATGGGAGGCCGACAGAGACCCCAGAGGTTACCAAACAAACCCCTGTAGCGGTACTGTTAAAACTCTGATAAAACCTCATCCTCGGTTTTTCCAGGCTAGGTTGTTTCGTCTTGATAAGAGATGGGAAAGATGAACGCATCCGATCCCACAGATAAGATGCTTACAGCCTCCTGGTGATGTTACATCATAAGCACTTGGAGTACTAGCTTTACCGGTACTCATGCGTATAAGCATGTGGAAGTATTTTCATTATTTGTGATGTACAAAGGCATAATATGTTGTTATATCTTCTTATAGTTAATGCCTGACAACCCCACTCCTTTTGCTAATATTGATACAGCCAAACATGCAAAAAGGTGAAAATGTACTTTAGCTGCAACCCATAAAGATAGAGCCTGATGAAATACTATTGTGCTGATATGAGCAGATATATTAGTATCTGCATTTGTTTTTCACCAAAACTCGTACTAAGCCAAAGAGCAGTAACTGTGAGAAGTGAAACTGAGGGAAAGTTCATCTCCTGCCCCAACAAAAGTATTGTTGGTACACAAGTGCACAGTATATGTTTTAATAGCAGTTTTTAAGTTTTTTAGTTAAGATTTTCACATTTACTATGGATTAGACCTTCGAGAAGGAAGAGCAATTCCAAACAAAATCCCAGAATATACATATATATATATATAAGTGTGATGGTAAAAAATTGGTCTCGAGAAGGGTTGTACTGATGTGGGTGACCAGTGTTGTGATAACAACAAACAAAACAAAACAAAATGTTAGTAGACCCAGATATCAGTCGGACCCTTTTCGAGAGCTCCTCCTCCTGTGCGTTTTCCCAGGATGAAGTGGACGAGCTGCGGGCCGAGATGGAGGAGGTGCGGGACAGCTACCTGGAGGAGGAGGTCTACCAGCTGCAGGAGCTGCGGCGGGAACTGGACCGCTCCAACAAGAACTGCCGCATCCTGCAGTATCGCCTCCGAAAGGCCGAGCAGAAGAGCCTGCGGGTCGCCCAGACCGGCCACGTGGACGGAGAGCTGCTCCGAAACCTGGAGCAGGACCTGAAGGTGTGTGTGTGTGTGTGTGTGTGTGTGTTAGGGTTCGACCAATATGGGTTTTTGAAGGCCGATACTGATACCTTTATACTCAAGCCGAGTTACCCCCCAGAATCTTATTCTTGGCAGGGTGGAAAAACCTTCGGAACAGCATTTGGACCGTCATGAAACACTAAAACTCTGTAAATCCCATAGAGATCTCTTAGGTGGGTTAGCAGCTCCTTAAGGAAACTATTCGATGGTAGGGGAAACATTAAGCTAAATGAAGAATTCATTTACAAAAACATAATTGGACAATCAAGTGAATAAATGAAATAAGCAAAGATAATAACATTTAATTTCAGCTTTTATAGTTGTTTTAGTGTAGCTGTGGTCAGGGAGGAACTTCCATCATATTGACAGCGGACTACATAACTGGGCGATATCCGGTATAACCCTAACGTGTGTGTGTGTGTGTGTGTGTGCATGTCAACAGACTAGATTATGTACGTGTATGCCTGTGAATAGTGCATTGCGTACGTTAAAGCCGTGTATGTCGTGCTATCTTTTTTGATTCTCACGCGTTGTCTCGTGTACGAAGGTGGCCAAGGACGTGTCGGTGCGTTTGCACAACGAGCTGGAGAGCGTGGAGGACAAACGCAGCAGAGCCGAGGATGAGAATGAGCTGCTCAGGCAGAAGATCATCGAGGTGGAGATTTCCAAACAGGCACTGCACAACGAGCTGGAGAGGGCCAAAGAGGTAAGAGGATTTTAACGGAGATGCTGGTTGGTGGGATGATGCTGCTGGTCAAGCCCAGACAGACGTCCTGGGTTCAAATCCGGCCTAAGACCTTTGTCGTAAGTCATCCCTCCTCTCTGCTGTTTACTGTCCAATAAAGTCAGAAAAGCCACTCAAGAAATATGAACAACGCCATGTTTATAACGTAGTAAATTCTGCTTGTCTCGTAGACTTTAGAGGCAAAATTAGAAAAAAAAGTGTCCACTGATTTGCAACAAATAGTCGTAATAGTAAAAAAACAATAACATCGGCTGCGCGCTCCCTTAGGGCCTGGCAACAAATAATGACAATGTTTTATCAGCGGTGGTATTGAGAGTGAGGACGACAGTTTGGCAGTGATTGTAACAGCAGTGGTGAATGCAGTTCTACTAACAGTAATGATGTGAGGGATGGTGGGCGGTCAGTGACTATCAGGATGAATTCCCAGCCTGCTGTGAGATGCTGGGCAAACGTTGTAGCCTCTTAACCGACGGCAAAAAGGATGCAGACAAAGTGAATTCCCAGTTAATGTGATGCAATTTCAAATCAGTGGGGATCAATGACCTGATCAGCGAGGGTCACTGCAGCAAATTAGTTTGATCAGTGACTTAGCAGCTTCCTCAGAGCTCTTTCAAAACAAATGTGTTGTGCAATTGCGCAAAGATTAGCTGAGCAAGTTTACTTAATGTCTTACTTAACCCAGACAAGTTGACTAAGAGGGGGTTGCTGTTGTTTGACACCTTTAACCTTTTCGGGGGGGGGGATGGGGGGCGGGGCTTACATCCATCCAAACTTGCTGAAGCTTGCTGCCCAGCACTGCCACAGTCTTATTCTACTGGCCCTGAGCAGTTTGTGATTCAGTGCATGGCTCAAGGGTTTGACTGAGGGAGGGGAGAGCGGTACTCGTTTGACCCAGTGACCTCTGTCTTTGGTTTCCACGTCCAAAACGATTGTCTCCTCACATGTAGCTCAGTACCGAGTGTGTTGGGTGGCAGTGAAGTGAGGTGTTCTCCTTGGTAATGAGATGAGGGGAGGCTATTCTCAGTGCTGCTTGGGTCAGGTAGCTTAGACTAATGGCTTGATGGCAGGTAACATGCCGTCTGGCAACTGAGAGAAAGTAGGCCAACGCCAGACTAGTCAGTATGGAGATGTGCCCGTCACGTGCCGTTGGTTTGATTCCCAATCCGCACTGTCTTTGCACATCTCTGCTCTTTCCTCTCTCGGTCTTCTCTCCAAATAGGTCAGCAAGGAGGGAAAAAAAATCTACTGGTTGAAAATCCAATATTCTCAAACTGATTCTGTCCTTAACTTTCGGTGCTTGCAACACTACTGCAACACCGGCAACTTATCGGCACCGGACCGGGCTGCACACGCCGAACCTAAGACAGAAAATCCATGGTGTAGTTTGGATTTGCTAATGCAGCAAATAGGGACTCTCGTTTCTGTTGCTGTTGTCTGACACCTTTAACCTTTCGGGAGGGGGGGGGGGTGATAGGTGAACACGCTCCACATGAGGTGCCTTAACTGGCATCGCACTCTAAAACGGAGCGGCTGTCCCGGTACGAGCAGGATCTGCTGGCTGAATGCAAACCATGTGCATTTATAGTATGGGTGGGATACACAGGACAACAAGACCACCCAGGGCCTCTCATACAGAGGGGGAGAGGGAAGGGAGTAGGAGGGAGAGAGAGGGCGAGAGAGAGAGGCTGCTTCAGCTGATTGCAGATTCTTCCCAGTTCCCCAGAGGTTTGTCCCAGAAACCACAGACTGTCTCTGGATCTGCTCTCTGGCATCACGTGAAGCCATTTCTCCTCCCTCTCCTCCCTCCCCTCCCTACCAGAGGTGTTCTTTTACAATGCACCCCCCCTGATATTTTCTAATTAGAGAAAAACCTCTCTTGTTTCACGGGACAGTTCACCAATAAATAGGCATTATCTTTTGTCCGGGATTTACACAGCGGCCACTTTTTAAAGCCTTTAATTCCTGCAGTGGGTAGCCTATTTATTCTTTTTTATTTTGATGGCATGGGATGATAGGAGCGCTTGCAAACGTGCCCAAACCATTTAGTTCGGGATGAATTTTAGATGACTAAATCTAAAAGTCGTGCCGTGCGCTCTCAGAGTTACTCAGCCAGAGAGATAAATCTCAGTGACGGTCGCCGCCTCCCCTGGAGAGGAGGAGGAGCGTTTTGTTACCGATACGAATGTTGTTCAACTGGACTAAACGGCTGCTGCCTCCCCGTCCTGCTGTAATTAGACCATTCATGTCCTGACCCAGCTGTAATACAACCTAGGGGGAAAAAAAACAGATCATCCATGCTGATATTTTGGCTCTCTTAACACTCTGAAACACACTTCTGATAAAGCATGACCCACCAGAGGCCCGCCTTTTATTTGTCCCATTTGTTTTTCTGGGCGTCTAAAATAAAATGTTTCCTGTCTCTTTAAGGAAGAGAATTCATCGCTGAGTTAAGCAATAACATACAAATACAGGCTTCTCCAGGAAATGACACTCAAACAAGGTGTAGCCTACATTTGGTGTCAAACTTTCTCAGCAGCGGTGATTAATGGGCACTGGGCCCAGATAGTTTGAGCTGCTTTGGCCTTTAAAGCTTGTAAAAAAAAAAAAAGCCCGTAGCATCTCTGGTCCCGGTCGCCGTGCTCTGCTATCAGAGGCTGCACAGTGGGACTCTGGCCCAGGGATTGGCACCCCTGCATGGACTAATCCAACAAGAAGGCCTGTTATGAAACGGGCTGGCATGTTTCAGGGCTGTTTGACGGGAGGCGGGGGTGGAGGGGGGTGGAGCAGGAGTCAGAGACAAAGAGGGAGAGTGGCTGTAATCAGATGGCTGTAGGCCCTGTGCGCTGGTGATACGGCCACGGCTTACAGACCTGTTATTAAACTGTTCAGGAGGGCTTGCTTGACGGGACCTTCTGTTGTTATTGGCCCTGCGGGGCAAATTGCTGCCGCCGCTGCTTCCATGTGGTCAGCGTGGCGGCGGACGGCGGACGGAGCGATTGGTTCGAGGGATTTCATTCATTCCACTGACATTTGAAGAAAGGCCTACTGATGTGTGTAATGAATTGGAGCTAATGAAATGTCACTGTGCGTAACACGCGAGCATCAGGTGATGTATTAGTTGCCACCAGTCCTCTGTGATAAGTTCATCTTTCATTGAGGCAGAAGTGATAATCCTTCCTGCTGTGCTGCTCCTCCTCACTGGGCTCCAGTTGCGTCTCGTTTCCTCGTTGGATTTCCTCACTTGACATTGGATTCTATATAAACAAAAGTCCACAAAGTTGTACATGCACACAAAAATACGATTGTAATGAGATTAAGACAATAGTACGAGTATGGCAGGACCCATGTGAACATCATTCTGAGTACTCTGATTTTACTGGCATCAATAGACCATTCAGAGCGTGTGATGAAGTTACACATCATGTGTAGTGGGTGACCTTGCTCAAGGTGGTGAGTTTCCATTTGAGAACTTGCAATAACCCCATGTCACATGTAAATCATGTTATTAGGGGAATAAATAGAAGAAGAACTGGTTAGCATGTAGTTAGTTAGGTAGTTAGCATGAGCAGCGATAGCCACCGTGGCTGAACAGACAAAGAAAAGAGCGCCAGCTACAGAAACTCAAACTTCCATCAACAGAAAGTCCAAGGAGAAAGACGTCACAGTACTGGACACACTGTTTGATTGACAGGATCTCTGGGAATTGAAGTGAGAAACACCACAGCAATGAGCGCTTAGCATTAAAGATGGAGACTGAATAAAAAAAGAAGCATCTCGAGGATTAGAAATTGAATCTCACTATTGTCAAAGCCGCCATGTGCACCTGTGAACGTGGCCATAGAGAATACCTCCAGAAGTGGCTGGTGTCTCCGACTGTTGTTCTCGTGTCACAGTGACGTAGGAGCTTTCATTGTGTGTGACGTACAAGATAGGTAAAGGAGGAAGACACCTGCCTCACCTAATAAGACGGGTGACGGCAACGCTGGAGGAGTCACTACAGACATGTGTTTCATGCTGGAGTAGTTGCCTGCTCTCTCCTCCCTTCTCACATGGTCTCAACAGAACAACTGGAGGCTTTGAAGCAGCTTCTGATCCCCCCATCCTCCTCTCCTCTCCTCTCCTCTCCTCTTCTCCTCCTCCTCCTCCTCCTGTGGTTCGCTGTCTGAAGAATACGAAGGAATCTCATTGACCTAGTTAATTTCTCGTCTCTGACTCCGCCAATGGAAAAGGAGAGGAGGTGTGAGGAGAGGAGTAGCGTAGGGACTCTGCTGCAAGTCAAAATCTACTGCAGTGACACACATCCATATAAAGCTGATCATCACACAGCGACTGTAGTGTGCTTGATGTGGGAAAAGTCTCCGTTTTCATAATGAAGAGGTGTTTATTTAGAGAATAAGACCACTTAACTCCAATTTTGATGATTTCTATGTTTTTACTGGAATTAAAGGATGACATGTTCTTGTGTTGAGGAAACTCTAGGACCCTTCTCCTTATGAAACCGATTCACAGCCCACTGCATGCAATTTCAATCTAAAGATGAGGCTGTTTGACGTGTGATATGTTTCATATTGAGTGAGATTTTAAGCAGTGTGTAGTTGCAACCCATATTGTTACCCTATAGGCAAAACTATCATCGACACAAAGCAGATGAGGAAATCATCAATTCTGCATGAAACCCTGGAGTGAAGTGTCATTATGGCGCAGTGCTGTCCTTTGAAGTTCAAAACCCTTGAAAAAAATCAGTTTCCATATTTTCCATCATCCACGTGGATGGGTTGTTTGATGCATATGACCGTGTTGTGCAAGTGCTCAATTTACAAAATGATCGAAGCTACCGCCGCATGACCATAAACCATCCTCATGTCTTAAAATGTCTTAAGACACATTAGTGAAGGCATCTCAAAATATCTCAAGACTTGTCAAATAACTGTCTCCAGATGTCTTGAAGACATTTGAAGACGTCTTGAGAGACGTGTTGTGTATCACGTGTATTTCATTTACTAGCAGTCTGTTGAGTAGCTGGAAACGTCCCCGCATCCATTTGTCTTTGTGTAGAAGTACAGCCTGAACAATCATCCAATCCTAAAAACTGATAAATACGACACGATGAATTATGCCAGACGTCTTCTGAGGTTTCCCTCGAGGTCTGCAGATTATGAGGCTGAGTCACGATTTGTGGAAGTAAACAACTCATGGAGTGACGTGGGACCAGCTTTCTACACGACCAACTTGTCCGACCCAAATAGAGTTCTGTTTCCAGCGCTGGTCCCGAAAACTTTACCCTGCACCGATAGATTTATCAGAGTATGAAAGATTAATCATATTTGACAAGAAAAATGAAAATACTATCTCACACTTATCGTGAAAACCTCTCCAAACAGAACATGTGGTGGTGTCTGGGCAGACAAATAGCTTGTAGGTTGTAGGCTCAAATGTAGGAATTCGGTTGAAAAAGCAGAGAGGAAGGCTCAAAAACATCATCCCATCATCCCACAGTATGCTGCTAGGCTTATCCTAGAACTGAAAACAGCAGAACATACACAGAGAGCAGAGCCACAGTCCCAGCTCCAGGTTTGTTTCCTGGATGCTGGATGTCCTCCACTGTATCGAACAGGATTTAGTTATATTTAGGCTGGATGACAGTAGGTTGGCAGACTGCAACACAGACTGAGCTATTTCTCACCTCTCCTCCTGACAAGGAAATGACACGTCATCAGGAATACACCAGAATAGGATGTTGTGGGCTGCAGCTGCCCTAAATAGCGCCCATGAGCCAAATATGGCCCTCCATGAAACTCTTTTGGGCCTTGCCAAAGGTTCGAGAGAGTGTGAGGATATTGTGTGTGTGTGTGTGTGTGTGTGTGTGTGGTCCGTTTTTATGCAATTCAATTATATTTGAGAAGTGATTTTGAAATCACTTGCAGGCAATCAGGGGCGCTGCTAATGGGAGGAAAAGGGGAAGTACTTTCAGGGGGAGTGAGTTTTACCTCTGGGCCTCAGACGCCATGATGACACAAGACGTACGCAGCCGATGCCAACTTGTTTCTAAATAATCTCAGCCCAGTCACATTTCATGTGTCTGGCACAGCTCTGACAGGGCTACAGGGTGTGTGGAGATGAAGAGGTCTCCCGAAGTCTGAGGGAGCTCATTGGAGTTGGCAGGGGTCGACGACCGTCTGAGCCACCGGGGTATTTCACCAGTTCTGGGCAGCAGCAGGATGACACCGGGCCCCGGCAGAGGCCAGGATGAAGTTAGAGTTACAGATATTAGCCACAAGAGACTGAAGTGTCTTTGCAGAATATCACTACTAAAATGGTATTAAATAGTACATTTTTGAGAAGTGAGAACTGACACCCATTGTTTTTAAATGAAACCATGTAGTTTCACCAGGTTTCAAAGGCCCTGAAACTCACCTGACACATAAATGACCATGTAAGCTTTCAATGCACACAAGAAAATGAAAAACAGCAAATTGAAGTTAACATTTTTTCGGCAATAGCGGTGACATGTTCATAAAATAAACTCATGCCACCTCTAAAACTGAAACAGGAACACATGTACCACTTCAAGGGGAAGAAATTCAAGGTAGGAACGGTTGTTTTTGCACATCATGCTTCTAAATTTCCTTACTATGCTTCTAGTTTCTTCAGTTCAGGTTCAAGAGCCCTGCCTGGTCATGCTGCAGTGTCCTTTTGAGTCCTCCATCATATTCAAAGTGCTCTATTTTTGCCCCTATATCGGTCTTAGAAGCTGCGTGGTCCAAATCCCATAGGTATGTTTCTTATAGAAGAAGACGTAGCAGCCTGTAGTTCAGCGTTGTAGTAAGATATGGAACAACACTTTGAAGCGAAGTGTGTGTAGAAGATGAGAAGATGAGGAACAGTGGGGAGGCAGACCGGATTGACACTCTGCTGCTCTCTGGGGTTGTTTGCTGCATGCAAACAGTCATGATTAAATGATGACTTGAGCAATAAAGACCTGCCCTGGTAGGGTGTGAGCCTGTTATCCTTCAAGGCAAGACTTCCTCAAAAGCTTTGACATGCTGCTGCTCACATCAGCCTTCCCTGACTGAATCACATCCCCTCTCCTGTATCTACCTCCTTGACTTATTTCTTATTTATTCTCAGCACTTCTGTCTTAAATGATCATCCCAAGGTCGCAGGAATATTGTCACAGTGCTGTGGCTTAGACGCTTGCACTCCTTACTATTTGTTGCTTGTAACTTTGGTGATCTAGGAGTTAATCTTATTTTACTATGGCACTTAGTCGCTAAGGAGTGGACCAGCTTGATGCCAAAACTGTAAAATATGAATGTAGATGCTCCTCCTGTCAGAGGACGTTATGCAGTACAGCATACGAGTGAATATTTGACCATTACTGTTGTTTCTGTCCTGTGAGCCGTGTCCTAATTGTTCTCTGTTCTCAAGATTCAAGATTCAAGAACTTTATTTGTCACATACACACACGGGGTGTGTAGTGAAATGAAAAGTGGCAATGCTCAACGGGAATGTGCAAAAGGCAACAGTACACAGTATTTACAATAAAAAAAACACAATATTTACAGTATTACAGTAATTACAGTAAGAGCTCTTATATAAAAAAAAAAAAACAACACAATATATACAGTAAGAGCACTTTGGAAATTGTTTAATCACCAACAGTGTTTCAGTAATAAAGGATTTCTGCACACAATAAAGTACTGTGACTGCTAATACCAGTCCTGCAAATACAATTAAAAGGACAATACAGTTTAAATCTTTCCAGATAGGACAAAACAATAGTTAAATCCCAATCGGGAAATGCTAGAATTACCGTATTAATACAGAAAACTAAAACGGTCCATCAGCTGCCAACAACACATAACCGGTCAGAACTGACTCAACATCAAAACTTCGAGCTGTAATCTACAAGATCCTGATCTCTTAAGCGTCATTGCCGTGGTGTTTTTGTCCTGAGATGCAGAGTGTTGTTTTGTAATTGCAGGTTTGGCATTTTAGAAGTGTGGTCAACAATTACAGTAGTGGTTTAATAACAGATGGTGGATTGGTGGATGCTTTTATCCAAAGCACCTTACAGCACCTTACGGCACCCAGAGGGAATCTAACCTACATTGGTGTACATTTACCCAGATAAATATAGCAGGGTAAAGGGTTACTAGCAGGGTCGTGACCGTAAACTCCCTCATGCCCGTGATAGTTCACAACAAACCGTGAGATATTTTGGCTTCATCCTCTGAACCACCTGAAGCGCCGGCGCAGTTGCAGGGCAGAAAAAGTCTCCACCATCTGTCACTCCTTGAACGCCTCCTGTTCTGAGGACACCAGGAAGCTGTGTGATTAATCAATGCTGCTCCCAGCTTCAGAAGCCCACGGTAGTGATGTGATGTGGGCTACTAACGGGGCCAACGGGGCCAACGGGGCCAACGGGGCCAACGGGGCCAACGGGGCTAGGTAACGACCCTCTAGATCCACTGGGCTTTGGAAGTAGTGCAATCTCTCTCTCTCTCTCTCTCTCTCTCTCTCTCTCTCTCTCTCTCTCTCTCTCTCTCTCTCTCTCTCTGTCTGTCTGTGTGTGCGTGCAGAGATTTAGGCCCCTCCCTCTTATTAGCAACCTATTGTGAACCCTTTGACACATGAGGGGATGGGGGGGAGGTGAAAGGAGGTGCGGGCGTGAGGTAGACCTCATTATCAGCCAGCTGGACAGCCCTGCCGTCCATTCCTACCCTGTTTCCTCCCCCCTCCTTACCCTCCCCCCACCCCCACCCTCACCCCCACAGTCCAAGTGACAGATAAGGCTCCATTGTCTGCTGGTTCCCATTAGCAAGCAGAAGACGCCCGGGGCCCAGAGGGGAAAGATCCTGCAGTGTATCAGACAGATAGACGGAGGTTTACGATGATTGAAATATAAGGGTTTTATTTCTCCGTGCCTGGAGACCCAGACACTTGAACGCAACATGACTCACACTAATTATGAATACTCTAGATGCTCCTATGAGTGGCTCCAGTCCTTAACTAGATGATAATCATGGGCTGAAGGATAATAAGCCGCTGATAAGTGCTTAATTAGAGCCCGGCAGCCATCTTGAGCAGGCTGTTTATAAAAGAAATGATGGGATATAGCATAGGACGAGTAAATGGTGTTGATTGTGATTGTGTTGCTCACTGTTATGAAAGGAGGTTTGATCCCGTTGTTGTCTGGTCTTTTCCCACTACCGAGGCGTAATCTATCACAGACGTTACTGAGGCGCCGATTCAATTTTTCCATGTTAAAAATATAAAAAGAGAGAGAGAGAGAACAAAAGCAGAGAGAGACCCCGACGAAGCCAAGCGTCTGAAGTCTGAAGTCCTTATAGTGCAAATTTGTTCTTATCTCAACTTTTATGTTTGACTAGATGTTGCTTTCTCAGCCACGTCTCAAGAAAAAGAGTGTCTTAATCTCAGTAACATAAAGAAGAAGTCATCCCTGTTCTCTCCAGGCTCCTGGTATTTGCTGTGGCAGCAACAGCATGGGTGTGTAGGATCTCTTTCCCTTTTGTGATTTGTCAGCATTATTTGGCCCGGGGGCTCCAGTCGAGGGTAACTCTCCGGTCTCATCCTTCCTCCTCGGTACGTCGTGATGAGCGGCAGAGCGGCATTTGCCTCCCCTGCCCTCTCCACATGTCTCTCTCTCTCTCTCTCTCTCTCTCTCTCTCTCTCTCTCTCTACACACTACGCACCGCTGGCACCCTGCCAACCTGCCATCCCCAGAATACCCGGCGGACCTGCTGAGGAGTTTGCAGGCGGATGACATGGCGACCGGCCCCGCCTCCTGTCCCGCCTCGCGCCCACGGTGTCATTTATAGCTGTTAGCGTCGCTCCACAAACGGCCAGACAAACTGTGGCATGACTTCTGACACACTGCCGTTTTTTTTAATAGCCTCTGCTTCGAGCCAAAGGGTGTGAAGTGCAGAGTTTTTAGATTTGATGTGAGCTGGCTTCAGTCGACCTCTAGACAGAGCGGTGGAGTAAATGCCCGGCAGGTATATTGGTCTCCGTTTTTCTACCTTTTTTATTTACCTTGGGAATGTGTTTTTGCTGAGCGTGCAGGCTCTTTTTTTTTTCAGCGCCATCCCACAGCTCATTCATACAGTTACACACTTTCCCACCTGGGAGCTGCCCAGTGCAACCACGGTCTCACGGTCTCAAGGGCGGCTGGACGGGAGGTGTAACGGGGAGAGTGTTACTCATTCCTTTTCCCCATTCATTCATTCTGCAGATTCAAAGGGATTTGCTCCTCTGCTGCCCCCATACGCTTTGGGTTTCTCACCGTGTTGGACTTTCTACTAAAGCAGACTAATGATATAACCACATATAACCTTGGAGTGCAAGATTGGTGGGGTTTGCTACCCAGGACAATACAATTGATACCAGAGACTTTAGACCAGGGCTGGACTGATACCAGGGTGATGCAGGGCCGGTCAATGTTGTCCACTGCTGATATGGTGGAGGTGAGGATGTGAACCCTGCCTCACCCTGCCTCACCCTGCCTCACCCTGCCTCACCCGGCCTCACCCGGCCTTGAGGAGCTGCTAACACACCTAAAAGATTTCATCAGTATGGAGTTTTTGTGATGGTCTAAATGCTGTTTCAGAAGCTTTACCGCCCTGCCAAGAATACAATTCTGGGGGAAACACTGAATACTTTACCTTTTTGGAAGTTTTTTGGCATGACAATTAAAACGTATAGACTGTCAGCACAAAATATAAGCAGCTTCAGTCCAAAGGTATTCAAAAATCCATATTTGTCAAAGCCTACTTTCGACAGTCACCGAAAAGTATTTGTCCACGTACGCTCTTCTGTGACTGACACGTTACCTGACACAATCTGATCTGTAAACCCCGCCCACATGGTACGACAAGCAGATTACAAGAAGAGACTAAGAATTATTACATTTGCAAGCCGCTCTGTGTAACATGCATCATGTGTTAGAAGGGCACTTGTCCCTTCATATCCCTTTTATACCCGGGACATCACTCATCACTTTCCCCATATGGCCTATAGCAGCGAGGGACACCGCTCATGACCTGTCTCTCTACTAGAGCCCCCACCCGCTCTCTCGCAGGGCCATGGGGGGAGGTTGCCAGTTCTGCACATGTCATCCTGCTACATCAGAGAAGGGACTAAATCAGGCCTGCAGTAGCTTGCTGTTTCCCATGGCTGCATCCCGCCAGTCGCAACGCCAGTCGCTTTTTAAGGCTGTAGTGTTTGATGTAACATCCAAGGCACTCCAGTGCAGAAAGAGGACAACATAACACCACAGGGTGCAAATAGTCAAGATAGTGGAGTAAGGATCACAACCTGCCATCTGATTGGCTGAGACAACAGCCCATAGTCATCCATGACATCTGATTGGCTGAGACAGAAGCCTATGGATGACAGAAGGAGTCTGTATAGAGAGCCTAGCATTTGATTTTGCCGTACTTGGGATCTTTAAGGTGTTTTGTTTTGGTGACGTCTTCGGTGCTCAGCGCTCATTGCTGTGATGTTTTTTCACTGCACTGCCCAGAGATCACCTGTCAATCAAACACTGTGGCCAATACTCAATTTTGGATTTTGTGTTGATAAAGTTTGAGTTCCTGTAGGTGGCGCTCTTTTCTTTGTCTGTTCAGCCACGGTGGCTATCGCTGCTCATGCTAACCACCCAGTTCTTCTTCTGTTTATCCCAAACAAACCGCTGTTGCTGCTGGAAAGATGAAAAGTCCTCTATAGACCCACCTGACACCTGTTTAGAACAGCAAATGTAAAAGTTTTCATGAACTAGATAGAGGCAGAATCACTATATCAATCAATAAAGAGTCACAAAAGGACATTTATTTATATGAAAATGTTGCAGATTATTACTTTCAATTTCACCACATCCATTATGCTCCATCAATCACACAGTTCTATTTTAACGACGAGGTCCCCAGTCTTGGTCTCAGTCCTTCTAATTCCAGATCCGATTCTTCGATTTCCCCGTCTCAAACCATCCGTCTCTATGGCAGCCAGTGATGGACAAACCAGCCATTAATTACTGTGAGAATTACACTCACAGGCTTTTATGTTCACAGGGTAACCAACCGGTGTAGCTTCTGACTGTGAGCCAGCAGACATACCTTTACAGTTACTATCTGTAATTACCAGACCTGGGTCCAATGGTATTTATCCCCGTACTCTGTTGGTGTTACATACAGCATCCAGAGTGACTTACAATGAGTAGAAAAAGCTTAATCATCAGCAGTACAAGTAAACAATTGTCAGATAGGAGAGCAATTGTCAGATACTCCTGTGGCCCTAGACTGATCATGTATGGTAGAGAAGAGAATGTAGAGAATGTAAAGAAATAAAACCCAAGGATTATTGATTGGTATTGGCAGTATAATAGGAGCACAATGGCTTGTCACACACACTTTGTTTTCTTAGGTCTAGGCCAGACTTCATGTGTACAGGTTACATAGAGCACCATGTCCCCTGTCCAATATCTTCCTCCTCTGTTTGCTCTAATATGCTCTTACCTTCAAGTTAACTCTAAATCTGGGCTCTGACCTTTGCACTCCTTACCTGGTGGATTGTGATGATGGTTATTCTACGGTTCGCTCTGGGCGGAGCTTAAAGCTAAATGGCTAAAATGGGAAATGTCCGTGTAAATGGAAGAATAAAAATGAGGCCGTGTGTCATGAAGTGACCATGAGGTGGAGCTGACAAGGTAACCCTGCTGATGGGGGCTTACTGAAGTCTCTCTCTCTCTCTCTCTCTCTCTCTCTCTCTCTCTCTCTCTCTCTCTCTCTCTTTTATTCTCTCTCTCCCCCTCCCCCCCTCTCTCTCTCCTTACCGTGGGACCTGCTGATTCAGCACAACAGACAGGCATTCAAGAACCAGTTGCCAGCAAGTTAATGTATCATGCATGCAGAGTTTGCACACACACACACACACACACACACACACACACACACACACACACTGTTTCCAGGCACTGGAAAAACAGAGAATAACGAATCACAAGGCTGAGTTTGAGTTACACTGTCAGACATGGTTCCCTCTACACCACGACAAGAGTACAGGTGGAGGGTTTGCGTTGCTAAATGGTTTAGTCCTCATCGTGTATTAGCAGCTAATAACATCAAATAACATGCTTGTGTTCGGTTCTGTACAAGGGATTAGTATCCAAGTCCTTTGTATTCCACCTGACATTTGCCTCAACCTTAAATCTATCTCTGTTTGGTGCCAGTTGGCATGGTGGCGTCGCTCGGAGGCCAAACAAGACGTTTTTTACGGAGGGGTGTTCTCTGAGCGCTGCACACCGGGCCGCCGGGCTGTGCAGGGAGATTTGTGACGCGTGAGTGAGAGCGGAGTGACACACCCCGTCAAAGCTCTTTTGTGCTGTTCTTTAATGCATGTTGGGTCTCAGAGGTCAGAGCCAGCTTAGTGAGGAGGAACGGTACGGAGGCGGCTCTGTTGTTCACACACGACCACGTATATACACACAACCACACACAGGCGGGCATATACAGTGCATGTGTCACTGTGCAGGATGCTATGTAGCCTCTGGAGTACATAGGTCGCTATAGCTGCCAGTGTTAATTCCTATGAGAGTTGGTGTTTTTCCAATCTGTAGGCTGCAATAAGTCCTCTCTAAGAATAGCAGCGAGTGCCGTAGTCTAACTATTGAGTTGCAGAACCATTTTTATTCACAAGCATCCTTTCAAATCTCTGGTGCTGCATTCAAGAGCTAGTTTCTCTTGCGTCTATCAATAAGGATTCTCTACCACATAGGTTGAGCGTGCTCTCCGGTGTCCGTTTACAAGATGCTCACATCCCGCCGGGGATGGCCTGACATTGGAGTGACCTCAAAGTGCTGCATACAGTCCGTCTCACTGCCAAACACATGCACACACAGGCATGAGAGCACACACACACACATACGCACAGCATCATAGAGGGACATAGATGCATGTGCAAGGGCAATGAATAGACACACACACACACACACACACACACACACACATACATAGACGGACACGTGTGGGGAAGTGATGACTGCAGATACATATGTGCATGCACACAGACACACACGTGCACACCATGTGAGGAGCGCACGCTGCAGGATTATTTTAACTCAGTTAGCTTTGATTGGTTTAGGGCTTTTTGAAATGTCACTGACGCAGCTATTCTCACGAGCAGCCAGCGTGCATTTCGTGCGTCATTTTCAACGGCAAATTGAATTCCAACGGGTTTTGCGTCGTGTGTATTTGGCCAGTAGAGCATGTCCAGATGCAGTATATTTAGACTGTGTAGGCCTACCGCAGGTGCTGCGTGCCAAAGATTGATCGTCCCTGTAAAAATAACCGTAAATCCTGGTGTAGAGGGCGCCTCGCAGGAAACTGCTCACTGCATCAGCATGTGTTCCTGAAATTCACATCCAATCAAATCAAGAGATTAAAGTAGAGCGCTTGTCACTTGCATGCAGCCATTCAAGTGTGTGTATGCTATATTAATTCATTTATCAAATTGGATTACAGTTCCGATTGGGCGCTCATTCATCCAGATCTCCCTAATATAATCTGCCTCTAAACATTTCATATCGACTTATCCCTCTGAGCTCTCCAGCCTGGTGAGTGATATTTATTGTGTTGTGCTGGAGTCTTAGCCTCCTCTGTCAGGGTGGAGAATGGGTTTATCTGCAGCCCGGTCCGAGGGCCGTCGCCGCTTCTTTTGTGCACCAACCCACCACCCCCCCCTTCCACCCCCCCCTCACCCCTCACTTCCTGTTAAATCCCATTACCGCAGCCAGACGCCGCTTTCTACATTATGTTACCGCCTTTGAGCAACATCATACATAGGCCAATCTGTTGAGTACAGATGCTGTTGAAAATACACTGTGTTCCCATTCTGCGCCCCCACCACCCCCCCAATTGGTGGTGATTTCACTGTGTGATGTCATTTGGCGTATGCTCCAAAAACCACAGAAAACACCCATAGGCGTGTCACAGTACAGAATATTCTCTTTTTCCATGTGGGACTGAACACACCAGTATTTCCAAGATTACGTTGTAATAGTGTAGTAGCAGTGTGTGTGTGTGTGTTTGTGTGTGTGTTTCTTCACTCAATTGCAAAGCTCCACTGAGCCCAAGGTGCCTACCGGGTGATGTGTGTTTACCCAGCTGACGCCGATGCTCCCCTGGGACCCAGATTTACACACATGGATTCCTGGACCGCTCACACACACACTGTAATGGCAGCTTTTGACGTTTCACTAATTATAGTGGAGATAGTAAAAGAGGAAGTAATGGTTGGACAGAAACACACTCATACACACATGCACACTTCTTTTTTCATCACCTTAGTGTTACTATACTTACTACACTATAGGACCCTCCATTGACTACATTCATTCCTTAAGCCCTAACTTTAAGCTCCGCCCTCACCACTACTTGCCTAAATTTAACCATTACCCCAACCTAACCCTAGTCCGTGAGGACCGGCCAGAATGTCTAGAACTCAAACTGGTTTTCACAAGGAAAGCAAAAGAAGTACACACACTTCCTTTTTTTATTTTGAATGGAATGCTTCCACTTAAACAACCACGTGCACATAAGCACACTAAAAGCACACACACACACACACACACACACACACACACACACACTCACACGCACACTACCCTTTTCATCATCATCTGAGTGCATTGCCGCTACGAGGCTGTTAGCATGGGTTAGTGGCAGTCAGTCATGCAGGCAGGCATCGCCAGCTGGTGCCGGAGCTGCCAGTAGTACTGGTGTGGCTGGTTTTACTCCCCTGGGCCCCTGCCAGCCTGCAGGATTAACAGATTGTAGTTATACAGCCATTACCCCGCCGGGACTGAATGAACCAGACGCTGTGGGGCCTGACTGGCAGTCTGTCTGTCACTGGCCTCCTCCTGCACCTCCCTCCTGGACCCCCTCCCCTTCTTCTTCTTCTCTCCTCCATTCTACCACGTCTCCTCCCTCTTTCTTGTTCCAGCCTCGCACATGTCACCCATGAAGGACGTCTAAGATGCAGGGGGGCGGCTTATGGTGTGGATAAATGTGTGTGTGTGTGTGTGTGTGTGTGTGTGTGTGTGTGTGTCTCTGTGTGTGTGTCTGTGTGTGTGTGTGTGTGTGTGTGTGTGTGCTGCAGATTTAAGTTTTAGTTATACAAACATTTCAACAGACAGAGAAATAATCTCATTGGTTGAGTTAAACCTCGACGGGCCAAAGAGACAGTTTTTGGGAGCTAACTGGCAAACTTTGTATGGCAGAGAACTACAAAATATAAATAAAAAAATATAAATGGCAATGACTTTTCATTCTTCATGACCATGGCATTCATGATCTCTGAACTTTAGCAGGCGAGCTAACTAGCTTAGATGCCTTGTTTATTTCCCCTTGTGATGCGATTCACACATTAATCGTTCATTTGATCAATACATTAAATTGAATGAATCGAATCAGTTCACCAACAGAACTGAATCAAAGAAAAGTGGTTCAGTGTCCGTTTTCAGACTCTATACAGTTCTAAGTGAGTCTACATGCTTGTAAACACAAGACAAGCGTTGCCTAATGTCACTTGGAACAGCCTAACGTTACTAACTAACTTGTTAAGTTCAGTTAACCTCCTTTGGCTTTTGCTTGTAAGGTTGTGTTGTTTTTATTTGAAGTGTTTTAAACTGCAGCATATTACTCTTGTTTTGTGTTTGGGGGGTCAAAGTACTGTCGTTTTTACAAAGGTGACTCAAAAGAACCTGAATCAATTCACTACTGTCAGACAGCCCGAAATAATCGGTCTTCCCACCACTATTTCACTGGACTTCAGTCTGAATTTACTTACAGCAGAACTGTGGTTCTTTGGCTCCGCCCACTGAGGTTTAACTCAACCAATGAGATTATTTCTGCCTCTGAGAAATGGTTGTATAACTCAAACTCCAATCTGCTTCTGTGTCTGTCGGTGGCAATGTATGCCACCGACAGTGTGTGTGTGTGTGTGTGTGTGTGTGTGTGTGTGTGTGTGTGTGTGTGTGTGTGTGTGTGTGTGTGTGTGTGTGTGTGTGTGTGTGTCTCCTGGAGGCGGGCAGACAAACAGCAGATTGATCATGTTGGCAGCAGACGCTGGTATTGATGATGACAGGCACTTTAATTGAGATCCATTCAAACTCCTGGTATATTCAAAGATCATTCACCAAACCAAACGAACCATCTGTTGCAATCGAACACGCACAAATACACAAGTGAGGCTTTGCTTTCATATCTTGGTGTGATCCAGGTTTAGATAGAGGGAATCCCTCTTTAGATGTACTTCCATTAATATAACACAAACTGTAATACAATATAATAATAATAAAAATGTTCCTCTAAATGGGTTGAAAATGTAACAAAATCTGGTAGGTAAGTTATCATATAAGGGGTGTGACATTTGTAAACCATGTTTAATAATAATACTGACTAATAATTGAATTACAGTTATAACATTCTTCTTATTCTTGAGTTGAACACCAGTTAATATTTTTATTACACCATCAGTTAAAAATATGCTCTTATGAAGTAATAATTATTACATTATCCATCAATTTATTACAGTAAGAGGTTTTATATTTTCAACCCATTTAGAGGCACAAGTTATTACATTATCTGGCAGTTATTACTTTATCAATTGCTATATCCTTACTGTCAATTAGTAATGTTTCTAATAGGGCTTCGATTTATTGATCGATAGAGTCTTTTTCAGTTGATTAGTCAGATTTAATTATTTATTTGAACACGTTGTCTGAGTTACTTTTCGAAAAAGCATATCTCTGGCATCCCAACAACATCAACAAGTATGTATTGGTATTGTCTGATAAATAATAACAGCAGTGTTTTGATGATTTGCCCCTCAAACCGACTATTCGGTTAGTTGATAAAATCCTATGACTATCAGCGTCCTCACAATTCCTTCAGTCAGGAGCAGCCATATCGACATCACACGGTTGTTTTTCTGCCTCTGTGACTTCCATACACAGCAAGCAGAGATGTCTGGGGCTCTGAGGGGCTTTGTACAAGATGCTGTCTAATCCCCGTCTCCCTCGGGAGATTAGCTCTGTCACCAGGGCTGGGAATTATACCACGACTGGTGATGGAGATACACAGACAGAGCTCAGGCCAGACTGGGAGGCTGGTCTGGGGAGACTGGGAGCTGGGAGGTAGTGTGGAGACGTATGAAGTAGTCGTAAATATATGAACTCCAACCTATCACCTCTAAATAAAATAGTGTGAATGTATGTTTATTTTGGGGGAAACACATTTTTCATGGAGTTTAAATGTGAACTTCTTAAGATATCGTATACAATGACTATATCAAAGATTTCATCTTATATCATCTTAAAAGACTGGTTGACTGAGTAGTTGCATTTACCCTCTTCTACATCATTGGACTTGAACAGTGCCATAAGCAGCTAATGAGATAAGATGAACTTTATTGATCCTCAAGGGGAAACGGGGTCATTACAGCAGGAAAGGTGTAGTCTGGAGAATGATGACAATACAAATACAAATTCAATTAAATTAAAGAGAGAGTGTCTTGATGATGTTAATAAAATGTTTCTGACACGATGGCTGAAATGAAATTCCTCCAACTATGATGGCTGTTCACATACTGACACCACGTTGCATCTGTGATGATGCCAAGCACACATGATGTTTAGGATGATGGACTCAGCTATTTGAGACTAGACCGTATTTGTAAGTCTGAGTCACACTCAGAATCACTTTATTCACCCAGTAAAATAAATGTTGTCTTGGTGCAGGAACATGTTGACAACTCACATGGTGACATACTGGCACACCTGTCACAGAGACAACAGGACCTCACATCTAGTGCAAAATCATAGTTCAGGACATACAATAGACAGAATAGACTGTATTACATGCAGTAAGTTGCGGTCATAGGTGAGAGTAGCAGTGCAGTGGATGAGAATATAGTACTGAGTAGGATAGAGATGCAAGGAATAGTTCTGAGCCTTGTAGTGAATGGATATAGTAACTAAACTAAATGTTATTATATTGCATTGTTGTTCTTAATGGAGGAGTTGTAACTGAAGCCGTCTCAGGAAAAGATAAGCAGAGGTGCAATATGGTGAGACACAAGCTGGGAAATGAACACCGCCACCTTACTTGCTGGTTACTTCTGGTTACTTCTTCACTGGAAGCGAAGAAAAAACATCACCAGCATTTGGTTGGGACTTCTAAAAAATTGAGAGGTAAAATTTTGGGATCAATCAACCCGTTAGTTTCCTGGGAAGAGAGACAGAAAGATAGAACGTTAAGAAGAAAGAGAGTTCTGTGATTAAGTCAAACACACACACACACACACACACACACACACACACACACACACACACACACTGAGACATCTAGAGAATATCACTTAGGCGTCTGTGTGACAGGCGGCTTTGGTCAGGCTTCATTTGACCGTGCCGAGCATCACTGAGATGCTCGGCACGGTCTGTTCAAGAAACCGTCTTTTACTATCTTACTATCTGCATTCAATCACAGAGGATTACTCCCTTTGAGTGCACCGGCACAGAGGTTCAGTTCTGGATCAGACACAGTCACTTCCAACAAAACTGCAAAGGCAACAGGCGGGCAAACGGAAAGGCTTGAAACTCTTCTGTGTGTCAGAAATTCAAAGTTTTCTTCTGAACACATTGATGGAAGACAGATTAGATTAGAAGATTTAGAAGATATTGTTCATTAAACCTACCAGAGGTGTATTTGATTTGTTACTGTGCAATCAATAGGTAAGAATATATCCAGGTACCTGTGGGGTACAGATAACTTAGCGTTGGTATGGTGACATTTTCCTATAAATACATTTCCATTTGCTACTCTATATCACTGATTCATAAAACGCAATACTGATTGAACCTAGAGCCAGTCCATGAAAGCTTTTACATTTGTTATAAACACCCGGTAGGTCTTTCCCAGGAAAAATCCACAGAGGAAGTGATGCGTTTAGCGTTTCCAGCAACAGCAGTTTGTTTGGAATAAATAGAAGAAGAACTGGGTAGTTAGCGATAGCCACCATGCCTGAACAGACAAAGAAAAGAGCGCCACCTACAGAAAATCCCGGGAAAAAGACGTCAGTGTTTGATTGACAGGTGATCTCTGGGAAGTGCAGTGCAGAAACACCACAGTAATGACCGCTTAGCACCAAAGATGGAGACAAAAAACAACAACTAAGACCTTGCAGGTTACTACTTTACTTGGTTCACATGGTTAGTACAGTTAATATAAAATATCAATATACAATCTAGTTTATTTTCTGTCTCTGGCGCTCTGTGAATCTGTCGCTGACCACTGTATGTTTACCGGCATGTTTTGGTGCCGTTTCTAAGTGGGCGATCCCTCCTTGTCGCGGAGCCAAGCACTGAGTCAAGGTCCATCCCTGCTCCGGGCGGAACGGGTTCACCCTCACACTTTCCATCTGTCTGGCCATGAATGATTCAAACTGGCCCACCGGTTGTTTTAGGTTGGCGCCAGAGCTTCTACTGTAAAGAGTTCCATTTGAACCAAAAAAAAAGATAGTGATAGAAGTTTCCTTAAAACAGAAACAATTGAAACACTGATGCTGACACATGCTGGAGTAAATTTATTGAACCTGGGTAATCACAAGGGATTTGTGGTCGTGTTTGTCAAATTATAAAAAAGGAGTACACAGAAATTGGATTGCGACATTGAGATCGGAAGCATCAGAAGGTTATATTTCCTAGAAAGGCGCCCGACCTGTAGCTTGAATGATCGTCAGAGCCTTTAAATAACACAGCCAGGGCAGCAGTCTGTTCCTGGAAAAAAGGTTCACACTTGAAAGCGCTGCACTCTGCATTAATAGACTGGGATTGCCTCCCCCACCCTCTCTTTCTCCACTCTCTCTCTCTTTATCTCCACCCTCTCCCGCTCCCTCTCTCTCGCAAGCGCTTGTCTATCTTGCCCCCTGTCTTGTGAAACTATAACCCCCTGCTGCAAGAAAGCTGACGGATTTGCTGAAAATGAATGATTTTATTAGTCAGTAAGCTAGCATACGGAGGGCCCCATTTGATCCAGGCTTTGCGTGCGATGCCAAGTGTTAGCTACAGGACAGATTTCCCCATCGGACAAGGCAGATGCTTCCCCAGAGTGTTGTGGAAATGCAGTGTGTTGCTGAATCTGAGCCGGGATAAGGCTTCTGTCTCACTGAGCTCTGAATAAAAAACCTCCCATTCATCTGAACGTTTTCTGAGGTTGTTGGAACATCAGGAGCATCATTGTCAGAACTTAAAACAACAACAAATAGATTTAGTATCCAGCTTCATTCCCTGGCATCCCTATTTCCCCTCCTGCAGGAAGACTCACATCCTAACCAGATGTTAGCCGTTGACACAGGCGGCTTTCGGTGGCTACATGTGCATGAATCAGACCGTAATTATGTCACATGATCTGCATTAGAGTAAATACTTCCTTATAGACTTAGCTTTGACCTGATGATGGGGACATTATGTAAGACTTCCACATAGATTAAAGTTCCTCTGGCCTTTCATAGTCTCACATGCAGTGCACATGTTGATGAACACATACAGTATATCCCAGTGGAAACATCCTGATCTCTGTCATCTTCAGGTATTGTCTGTATAAACTCTGGCACCATGATGTATGAGACCGTCAACGAGCTTCTTCAAATTGCGTAGATCTTCATTATTTAACACACAATGTCATTTCTGCTGCAGCGTGTTCTGTAATTCAGGGTTGTGTGATTTTTTCAAGGCCGCTGGACGTCAGCTGAATGTTTCAAGATTGGATAAGTGATGTTTGTGATTATGCATCCATTCTTCATGTCCTTCTTCTTTTGTGTTCTTTCAGACCGCATTGAGGAGGCGAGGAAGCAGGGAAACGTTTAAGGACAAGAAGTCCTTGAGTCAGGTAAATTACTCTACCTTGTGTTTCTCTCTCCTCTGTATTCACTATGGTAACTTATGTCCTCGAAATAAATGGTTCATTAAGAGGTTTCAATCTCAAAGCTCAATCTCATCTAACCTCTTTTCCTCTTCTCTTCTCTCTTTTCTTCTCTTCTCTTCTCTTCTCTTCTCTTCCCCCTCCCCCCACCCAGGAGGACAGTGCAGACCTCAGGTGCCAGCTCCAGTTTGCTAAGGAGGAGTCCACCTTGATGAGGAAGAAGATGGCCAAACTGGGCCGGGAAAAGGATGAACTGGAGCAGGAGCTGCAAAAGTACAAGTCGGTTTATGGCGACGTGGACAGTCCGCTGCCCCTGGCCGAGTGCGCCGGCGGGGGTCCCCACAGTACGCGGGAGGCGGAACTGCGGTTACGCCTCAAACTGGTGGAGGAGGAAGCTAACATCCTGGGCAGGAAGATCGTGGAGCTGGAAGTGGAAAACCGCAGCCTGCGGGCAGAAAACGAAGACATCCGCTGTCAGTATGAAAGGGACTGCTTTGGACGTGAACCCTTCTCCAGCATGCCCTCATCGCCCTATGGAAGTGATGCACTGGAGTCAGCCAGTGAGCTACGCCGCCACCTCCAGTTTGTCGAGGAGGAGGCTGAGCTGTTGCGGCGCTCCATCTCAGAGATCGAGGACCACAACAAGCAGCTGACCTCCGAGCTCAACCGCTTCAAGTTTGGCCCGAGCAGCAGCTCTGGGTTGGCGGGGGAGGAGGGCAGCGAGGGAGGGGTGTTTAAGTCTGGCAATGGGGGGAACGGTAATGGCTCCAGCAGTGGGATGATGATGGAGGAGCTAAAAGCAGCCAGGATGCAGATCAACGAGCTAAGTGGCAAGGTGATGAAGCTGCAGTACGAGAATCGCGTCCTCATGTCCAACGTCCAGCGCTGTGACCTTGCTGCCCACCTGGGCCTGCGCAGCGGCAGCCCCCGGGACAGTGATGCAGAGAGTGATGCAGGCCGCCGGGAAGCCTCCGAGGATGAGGACGCAGGGCGACTCCTCCTTCTCCACCCCAAGAGGGAGGGACCTGTTGGGGGCGAGAGCGACTCGGAAGACCTGTTTGAGAAAACGGCCACCACCTCAGGGTTCGGAAGCATCAAACCCTCAGATGGCAGCGAGCTCAGTGCCACTGAACTAGCCAATCGCAGGAGAGAAGACCGCGAGTCCTTCGCCAATGTGAAACGTGAGGCGGAAAGGCTGGGGAAGACAGTGGACCGTCTGATCACGGACACTGACAGTCTTATCTTTGAGGGCAGGCTGCTGGTGACTACAGGAGAAAGTCTGGAAGGAGGAACAACATCTGGATCCAAACCAGACACCCAAGTCCTCGACACCATCAATACACGAATGAAGGCCTTCCGCACCGAGCTGCACATCTTCATGGAGAAGGTGGACCACCTGGGGGAGGGGTTGAGAGATAGAATGGATGATCTGTCACCCATGCCCAACCTCACCGAGTCCAGCAGCTTCCTGTCCACGGTCACCTCCATGTCCCGCGACTCACCCATTGGCACCCTAGGAAGGGACCTGGTGACAGACTTCCAGGTAAGTTCCACAGGTAGACTTCCTGTGACCTTTTGTGCAGGCCCCTTAATATTTGTAGGCTGACACCACCTGCTACATCCGGACATTACCTTTCTCTGGCTGCTTTGTTCCTTTGCAAAACAAAAAATCTCAATAAGGGAGAAGGCCTGCCATGATCAGGAAACAAGTCAATACTCTCTAGCTCTTCTCAAGAAAAAACAGGTTCTCTTAAAAGCATGAGTTGTAGTATTGATTAGCGTTCAACCTTATGTTAAACAGTGCACAGTCCAGCTGTATAACCATTAGAAAACCCAAGAGTATATTTCTCAATGTTGGAATTCATTTAGGTTTGATTTAAATGCATCCAAGTGAACAGTCATTAGTAGACCAATTTAAGGCCACTAAATGAGATCCTAAGTCAGCAGAGTGTGCAAAGCCGTAATTAAAGACAGTGGCAGTGCTGTACACTCAGCAGAGGAGGCCACATCCAGACGTACTATCCACAGTCTTCCCCATCAATGTAAAGGTCCCCCCTACTCTTGGCTAACATGGACCTGTCAAGCCTTGAAGGCAAAGACGATGAGAGACTCAATAGATCACCAGACTTCCAGTGCCAGCACAGGGTGACACAGCAGCCTCCTGCCCCACCACGAGCCACCCAGCTCAGCCACACTGGCACCACCGCCACCCTCCCAACCCAACACCACCATCGCTTCCTGCTGCTGCCACATTCACATCTGCATTTCCATGCACACCTTCATAGCCAGCAGCCATGCCTGCCTCCTTTTCCCCGCACTCACTGTCTGCAGCTGCCCTGCTTCAATTCAGCCAGGATCAAGGGAGGGTGCTCGGGAGGGATGCAGTCAGTACAAAAGGGATTAAGGCAGCTTCTTCCATTTGGCTTGATTTAAAGCTTTCCCTACAGTAGTGTGGATTGTTGCATGCTGAAGCAGAGTAAATGTACTTCTCCATATAGCCCTGCTACACTATGCTATCATTTGTATGACTCATTATGACACATAACAAATGGTGTAGCTATTATGTTTGCCCAACCGCACGCACACACACACACACACACACATATACGTGGGATTGGTTACTCCATGGTGTTGCCAAGGAGACGAACCATAAAAATGTTGTTCAATAAAACAGAGCCTGAACCAGAGTTAGACGACTCTGTGAGTTGCCTATGGAAGAACCTTTGCTGGCTGGCATCCTGCTTTCTGTCCTTGTTACATTCGACTTCGTAAAAGTCAACATGTCAACACACTGTGTGCTCTTCACAACAAGTTCATTATCTCCTTGCTGCATGATTGGGCAGACAACATCGTGGATGTCTTTTTTAATGAGTCAGACAGTTGGATAGAAAAAATAAAAACCTCTTCAAACACTTCTCCCTGTAAGAACCCACTCTGCTCTGTCATTCTATCCAATGATTTGTTTCTGCTTTACTCCTCTGCCTGTAGGACTCCCTGGTTAGTCTGGGTGGAGCTGGGTGGAGCTGGGTGGATGGGGCTAACTCTAGGCTAACCACTGGACTAACAGCTGACACTCTCTCAAGCAATAAGGCCTTGGTCTATCAAGAATTGATGAAGATGAGCAAAGTCGCAGAATCGTTTTAAAATGTGCGAGATGAATTTAATAGAACCCAGAACAGAAATTGGGTCATTGCAGCAGCAAAGAGTAGGGTATGGATAAAAATCAAATAAATAAATAACCATTGAAGACTGAAAACACAGCGTCTTCATCATGATAATACAGAGTTCATACTGGCTAGAAAGAATCCTCACCGTGTTACAGGAGTACTGCTGCAAAAGGAGGCAACTAGCATGGCGCCATTTTGAAGCTTTAGCCCGAAGCCTCAAATGCCTGCAGTATATTTGAAGTACTGTAATGTTTGAAATCAATGTTCTGCACGGCATCCGTACAGGGTTAAGATCCAAGTTTTCGTAGCGTATTGCTTCTACGACACGCACGGCTATGCACGGGCATGTTTTAAGGAACTTTTTAGCGTGCTAGCTCTCGCTCTGCAATTTTGCCGTGGTATCTCTCAGCTGTTGGTTTGGACTCATGTATCCCTCATTGCATGCGCTTCATAACCAGTGTTTTGCATTCTTTTTTCCCCCCCCCTGGTTCCCTCTCTTTGTTCCTCTTTGTGTTCCCGCCAGATGTTTCAGCCCATGATTTTGTTCATCCTCATTCTCGTTTTCTTCTCATCTCTCTCATACGCCGTCGTCTTTAAGTTGGTCTTTCTCTTTGCGCTTTTCTTCGTACTCTAGTCCGTTCGTTCTTCTCCATGCTGTGTAGTCTCTTAGTTGATTTCCCCCTCTCTGCTTATATTCTTTACCCATTTTTTGGTTTTTGTTTATTTCCCCCCCCCCCCTCTGCTTTCTTTCCTCATCCTCCCTCCCCTGTTTGTCGTCTTCTGTATGTTTGTCCACAACCCACCTCACACATCTCCCTCTCAACCCTTCACCACCACCACCACCATTACCACCCATGCCCTTGTACCCCTCACCTGTCATCTCTTTCCCTCACCTCCCCACCCCTTCCATAACCCCCTAACTCCTTACACCCACCCTCTACACTCCCCCACCTACCTACCCTTCCCTACCCCAACCCTACGTCACTCACAGTCCGGTCAGAGGGATGAGCTGGAGTGGCGTCTAGGACAGGAGCGAGGCGTGGAGCCCCAGACCCAGAGCCAGGGCGGGGGCCAGGCCCAGAGCAAGGCAGCCGCAGGACTCACTAGGTACCACAGGCCCCTGGCTTTAAGAGCAGAGGTCAGTGCCTCCTCCCTCCTCCATCTCCCTTCTACCTGTAGGACTGAGGCTTTCTACAGGGGCTTTGTATAGAGCTTAAAGCAGAACTCCACCTGGACTCGTCTTTTTCCATAATACCGATCGATTCTGACCAAACTCTTGTCAATTGCTTCACTATAGCGCTGGTTTTGATGTTAGCTTGGCCAGTGCTTTAGCACTTCTTTGTTTACTCACTTACTCTACATGTGCCACCGTCTAATGTAGTGCAAAATAAAGAGTGAAGCTTCAATATTTTGAAAAATATGTGTTTTGGGGTTGCTTCTGGTGTCCATCCATAGGACTGTATCAGAGAGCAACACACCCAGGAGAGCAAGACACAACTAGAACCAATTGGTATGATGGGAAAATGATGGGAATATAAAATCCAGGTCGAAAATGGCTGCAGTTATGATTTAAAGTTTATTTACTCGCATATATAACATGATAAAACATAGAAAGAAAGAAATTGAGAAAGAAAGAGAGAAAAAATTGCACTAATATTACTCTTTATTTCCTGAAGTACAATTCTTACACCACCACCGCAAATTATGAAGCATCTCACCTCTAAATATATACGGTGGTTTTTTTTGTTTGTTTGTGTTTTTTAGTACACTGCACTGTAGATTTGTCCCTTCTGGATTTGGAGAGGGCGGGGGGGCAAACTTCAATACAGAGTGCTTGTTATGATGAGGACACTCATGTCTAGTGACACTCCAGCCACTGTCACTTTGTAATGCTTCATTCACTCTCTACTTCCTTGTTTTTCCACACTAAATCTCCATAGCCACTTTTCTTTTCAAGTTCTTTGATTTAGCATTTTCCTATTGTTGCCGCTGGACAGTTTATGATGATTTTACTCCTTTGGAAATATAAGTAGACTTTATAAGTATTTCAAATGTCAGTGGGGTTAGTCTGTATGTATCCCAATCCCAATGCAAACTCTGTGCCGTTCGTAGCACTATAACATAAATCCATTGATCTTATGTTCATTTCAAGAGCCAGTTTAGCCTACAGTCTAAAAAAACAGGCTGCTGGTGGACATGCCATGTGTTGCCCTCTAAACAGCGTGAGACAGCAGCCACGCACAGCTATATTGACATGACTTCTTCTGCTTATGTATGCACGCAGCGTAGCCAGCCTGAGCCTGCACAGAGTGTACTCTATAGCCATGCCCTCCGGCACCGGCTCAACCGCCAACGGCTTTTCTGTCATGACTTGACTCAGCAACTCAAATGTATGAAAAAAGTTTCACTTTTACACAGAAGTGTCAAGATAAGTTTAACATGATAATAAAGACAGCGAGCAGAGAGGCTGGAGTGATATCAAAAGATCAGATTGGATCTCTGGTAAATCCATCAGTGCTGTTTCATAAACAGGCTGTGTAATCGCAGTCCGCTGTGATTCATGATCGCTGCCTCATGCTTGTTTTCATAGTGAAATTGCCCCGGTGTTGTATAATACAGAATACTGGCAGAGTGGCACATAACTGTTACAGTTACAGTTATGGCACATTTTAGTGGGGTTTTTTTTCCCCCCTGTGCTTTCTGTCGTAATCTGTGAGGTGAAATGAATGGATGGGAAAGCAGCTTGGGTATGGCAGGATTAGCACTGTACTGTAGGCCTATGTGATCTGCATTTGACATTGGGGCTGACCGAGAGGTGATCCTGGCACGGTACACACTGAACAGCTCAACTTACTGATGGAGGGTACAATAAGGAACAACATAAAATCTCTTTATTGACCACTGCTGTTTCCAGATTGTGAGAGCCTGCACTTTGAGGGTTTTCGTTAGAGGCAAAGAGGGTGGAGAGACGAGGTTTTCTGATGTTGTGCAGGATGGTGTTGTATGCTGGAGGCAGACAATCATTACATCCAAACCATAAGCATTAGCATCTCATGTCCCTATGAACATTTCTTGACATGCAAAGAGAAGAAATGAAATATAAAAAAACTGTATCCACTTGCAAACGCAGCATTTCAGAAACACCATTTTGGGAAATAATCAATACCTGATGTTGCTCAATATTTTAAAAAACATAAATGTGGCAGATTGTGACATTGGTGAGTTTTATTTTCATTTTCATGAGCTGGTGTCACTTTTTTCAAATAGTGGACACAGTTTCTCCATATGTTCTGTCACTCATGCAGCCCAGATAAAGTACATTCACTGTCTCAAGGTACGACATACTGTATATGACGGTAGTATCAATTTGCTCTCCACAGTTTTGCATTCACTATTCTGTGAAGCCCAAACGAACTATTGGTGATTCAGACATCACAGCCCATGAATCATAGATGTGTGTGGTTTGATCAGAATGCTTTGATGTTCTGGATGTAGAAATAATTAGTCCGGCCTTGTACATCACTAAATCATAATTGGTCCCTTAGTCTTTGCAGGAGAAGTTGTAATGAATTTCTTCTTGTGAGGAGGTCAGATCTCGTTAGTGATTAGTAGGTTTTTCAGTCTCGCTCTGGTAGAATTTGAAGAGGGCCGATAAAATGAACAGTTATAATCTTCCAGCTCATACACAAAGTTCTTTACTATGACTTTCAATGATGTGCTTTTAACACAACGACAGCCAGACGTGATATCTGAACACATAACCCGAGAGCGTTGAGAGTAACTGTGTGTGCTGTGGCGTTTTGGGTTCAGCTCCGGGACACGGCGGCTTCTGAGATCCAGTTTCGTCTGGATCATGAGCGAAGGCTGAGAGCGGCGCCGGAGGACCAGGAGGCTGTTGGTTCGCTACCCCAGGTACAGC
This sequence comes from Hoplostethus atlanticus, assembly GCA_034670405.1. Classification (NCBI taxonomy): domain Eukaryota; kingdom Metazoa; phylum Chordata; class Actinopteri; order Trachichthyiformes; family Trachichthyidae; genus Hoplostethus; species Hoplostethus atlanticus. The sequence goes on from JAXDDX010000099.1 coordinate 333,570, forward strand.
ATACAGTCAGTTGCACTACGGCCAGATGTGTCTTCATATCGTACATCCTTATACGCTTTCATGAGCAGGGACTCAGGTAGCAGCAAATAGGAATCTGCCTTGGTGAGTTGGTGTATTTACTGTAACATTACTTCAGAGACAGAGGGACACAATGCACATAGTAAGACTCGAGATATTTTACACACTATACACAATCCACAACATGTACTATATGTATGCTTAAAATATCCACAATTTACAAAACATTTTAACTGAAATGTTGACTTTTGATTTTGAGATGTACATCATAGTGTCGTCCCCACAAGCCTTCCCTGTACCTGAAGCACGCCGACATGACGTCATATATGTAGTTTCATGCCAAAACGATCCCAATACCCAACAAATGAAACATATCTACTTTAACAAAATGATTCCTAGCATGAAAGTTGCTCTTCATGGATTACTTTTGACGTTATTAGTTATCCTAAGTTCTTTGCTGACATAATAATAACATTTGTCCTGATATGATCAGTATTGAGCAGTGAAGGAATGAGGATATTGTGTGAGGCAGAGAAGTGCACTTCAGCAATGTAAGTGTGCTGAGCCAAAAAACATAAAATCCAATACAACTCCTCAAATAAGAGAGCGAGATAGCACATCCACAACTGGGGAAAGAAATGACTGAGTACATTTATTTTTTGGAGCACACACCACAAAAAAAGATTATGTCATTTTAGAATGAAAGGTTTTCTACAGTATGTTTATCCACTGGATTTCCCAGCAGGAAGAGGAGCGTTTGCATTTGGAGGCCCGGCGTGGAGGCCTGGAGCTGCAGGGGCTGCAGAGCCACGAGGGGCCCTGGGTTCAGGAGAGAGCCATGCTGCAGCAGGAGGTCCGGCTCTTCAGGCACAACACCATCATCTTTTACATGAAGCTCAGGTGGATCCTTATGCACTGGAGGCTTGGCCGCCGAGCCGACACCGGGGACGAGATGGCACACCCGGAGGTGAGTCGGACACAGTCGGGTTGAGTCCATCTCCTTTTAGATTAAGATACTTTTTTTCATTATCGCACACTCCGTCTCTCCCCATCTTTCCCTTCAAATAAATGAATAAATAAAACAAATAAATAAAACGCATCAAAAGATCATTCCTTGTCTCTTTCTGTTCCAGTTTGAGAAGCTGGAGGGCATCCCGGAGTTGGGGGTGATAATGGAGCAGACGGAGGGGGAATCAGAGACGCCTCAGACCCCGGGGGAAGTCCTCGACCCTGGGCCTGCCATCCCTCTGCCATCCCCTGAACAACTACAGCATCAAAGACAGGTACTCTAGAATTGAAACTCCCTTCCCTGGACTTTGACTGAATCATCATCATCCGATAGGAAAGACCTGAATTGAGATAAACAGCCTTATTTTTAGATTGACAGAGATTTCTTACATTTTCAAGGGTCTTGACTGAGCTTCATGGACCCCATGGTCATGACATTTGCTCTACCTATTAAGAAACATGGCAACCTTAAGTTCTAGTACAAACATTTAAGTTACCACAATTGCATTTGAAATGTTTTTGTGACTGCCATCTAGTTGTGACTTGAATTGTTTTCTCTTTCATTCTCCAATTAAAGCAGTTTCTCATTGAGCGCAAACTCATTTTTTGGCCGACATTCATTATCGCTGTTTGGCACAGCATGCAAATGAGAATTATGACCCAGATAGCTTGATGGAGGCAGTAATTATTATGAGTACAACCGGTTCGTATTGTTCACACAAAACCATGGCAGTGAAATGTGAAGAGGACAAAAGGAGCTGTGTTTTCTGATGTTGTCAGAGGAGGAAGTTGTACCCAGACCCACTGTGTGGCAGGGTTTGCTCTGAGCAGCTCGATGTGGTCCACTTTGCCTCTCTGGTTTTGAGAGAGTAAAGAAACGATGTAAGTATTCTGGGTTGAATGCATTATTAAGCAGCCCTAAGTGCTCCAGTTTGTCTTGTGTTTTGATTTCGCCACCGTTTGATAAATACGGTTTGTACAGCGATCTGACGTCCTTTCCTTTACTCTCGTAACGATTGTCCACGAGCGTTTGAACAAGCGTGCCCAGTAGACTATATTAAGCTGCATGCACAGGAGGGGAAAAATGCAAACTTGCCTTAGTAAGCATTTGAACAAAGCCTACTACAGCAGAGCACGGCGATGACAGATGATCATACCTGCAGCCAGATTCAGGAGGAGACGCTGGCACTAGCTCCCTTTGAAGGTGTTCCATGATGACTTGGATGTAACTCGGGGTGGCAGGTGGGTTAGGGCTGCTGGAGTCAAAAGGTGGCTGGTTCATTCCCTGGTACCCACATTGTCTTGTGCTCTTGAGCCAGGGCAACTAAGGCCCATGTATATACCAACCTGGTCAATGGCTAGATAGTGAAAACCAGCCATTGCAACAGGCAGGCGTGACCTTATTTCCATGGCAACCATTTTGAACCAACGTCACACTCTACTGGAGTGAGAATGAAAGTATTAAAAAATTGACTTCCAAATACTAAACTGATTGTGTAAACTTTCTGTACTCATGGTGTCGTATGTGCCAAAGCATCTGAAACCTGAGAAAGTCAAATAAATCATAAAAGGTATATAACAGCTTTAAGTACTGTATTACTGAGAGGATTCGAGGGGTGTTGAATGTATTGATTGATGAGTAGTTTAAGATTTTTGAGAGCAACCCTTCATCGATTCATCCATTGTTGAATTTATACATGAATCCTTTCATAGCTAAAAGTAAACAGAGAGGAATGGAAAGAATGAGAGCGAGAAAGGAAAAAGGATAGAGGGGAAAAAACGGTGGAGCGACAGACGGGAATAAGATGGAGAAGTGGCGAGTCGAGTCAAATTCATGAAACGCTTTTAACAAAACAGGTTAATCACAAAAAGCTTCACAGAGGAGACGATTACAGGTAAAAAGTTTGAAGTTAGAGTGAATTTGCTGAACCTGTGTGTGTCTGTGTTTGCTGTCTGGTCTGAATCCCTTCCATGCAGTTCGGGGAGAACCGTCGGATGCTGCAGGCCCTGCGGACGCTGCTGGACGAGTTTCGCGGGGAGCTGAGGGAGGAGGAGGTGCGACGATGCCAACTCCAGCAGTCCTACGCCAACGACAAAGCCGCCTGGGAAGTCAAGTGGGCAGAGATGAAGTGCCAGGTGGCCCAGGTACAGATGGCATCACAGCGCCCACTTTAAAGGGACAGGACCAAACATGGGCTACAGTAGACAACAGTAAACATGTTGTCTCCCAGGGTGATGCAGTCCTGCTCTGGACCAATCAGTGACAAATATGGCACCTTGTATTGAACTGTAATTTCCATAGACCAACCCCCGCCAACACACACACACACACACACACACACACACACAATGTAGCATATCGAGCAGCAATTTAATGGAAATAATGAATCACTTGCTTGCCACTCTGTAATAGTGTTATAATATTGTGCAAAGTAAGTCATTTTTACCCATTTGTGGGATGTACTTTAGATTTGATGTTTTTTGGCTGAGCATTGCTTATTGAACTGAAGACAGATGTTGCAGTGCACTCTCTTCTATTCCTAACGGTTCGACTGAAATGGGTTTTTGAAGTCCAACACCATTTTTTTGTACTGAAGCTGCTGATACCCAATATTTGTGCTTATCTTAAAATGTGACCATTATGTGCCCCAAAATAACAAGTTAACCCCAGAACTGTATTCCTGTCAGGAGGAGAAGCCTCTGAAACATCATGGGACACTAAAACTCTCCACTGAAACTCAGACTAATGAGGTGTTTTTAGGGTTAGCAGCTCTTTAAGGCAGGATTACCAGGATTAACACCTCTTCAATGGTAGCGGAAACTCTGGAGTTCATTAGAAGTAATAAAGAATTAAATAAAGAAAAAAAAAAGAAAATATGCAAAGAAAATATAATTCCATTGCAGGTCTGTGGTCATCATATTGTGATCATATTGGCGGTAGGAAGCACGATTGGACAATATCTGATATGTGATAAAAGCCCAATATCGGCCCTATATATCAGTAAATCAATATATCAATCTAGTACTAATTCTAACTAGCATCTGGTAAACATCCAAATTTCATGTGACCAAAAACACCAAAAGTGAGAGGGGATGCACTTTTAGGAAAGAGAGATATACAACGTGGAGAAACTAGAAGAGGATGACACTGAGTTTGAGGAGATTGATCACCATGTTGCTAGGTGGCTAGACTATCTGTTCTCAGCTGTGTCTGCTGTAACCTTCAGTGTTTGGACTAGATTTCCTTTTCTTGTGAGAGGCAGAGCCAATTTAGGATAGGGAGACTTCCACCCATGTGGCGAAACCAGAGGAAGGTTACAATCAGCATGTGGATATTGAATCGATATGATTTGAAATGTGGGTCTGCTCTCAGCCTCATCGGACGCAGCAATCTACAGCTCTTGGATCAGATTAAGAGGAGTTCAGACGGAAGCCATCTCTGCTCGTGCTCTCAGTCTGTGCAGTGTTTGCGTGGTCCGTATCCTCCCACGGTGCAGCGTTAGCTCGAGGGCCTCTCTCCAGTTCAACGTCGTTACTTCCCTCTGATAATACAACGTATTGCCAACGGAGTCCTTGAACGCTCCACTGTGCTTCGTTTGGATTAAAACGAGAGCTCAGAAATATGACACAAATTGCTCTTGTTTGTTCCTGATTGTTATACGGCCCAGTAGAGACCAATAGACGCTTCACCAAGCCTCACCTGCACATTTATCGCACGGATATAAACAGTGATTCATCTTTGAACGTCGGATATTAATATCATTGCTCACTTGTTAAATGAAGCAGCCTCCCCATGCTCTGTTTTGGTCACTGGCAACGCGCGAAGCTTCCTAAATAACCGTCTATATTTATAAAGAGTTGCAGCAACACTCCCGTCTCTTACCACACACTGGAGCGTGTAATCAAACTGTCTTCAAACCGACTTTAACGTACAATTAAACAAATATTTATGATCACGTGAAGGAGAATTATGTAAACCGGTGTTGGAAGGCGGTCGTGAATCGCACTTCACGCAGCTCAAGAGCCAGGTTGGTGTTGCACGCGCTGCTTTGTACCATTATGTTGTGGGATCAAAGCCTGTCTGCACATGACAAAGCTCCATTCTGCCAGGAGTGGATTCCCTCGGGTCACGTCTTTCCCCCGTGAGCCTGTGGTTTGAAATCTACGTTTGTGAGGGCAAACCCCAGTTAGGTCACCGCTGTGAGGCTTTGTAAATAGCAAATGTGTAGGATCATAATTCTGCATTTTCGTTTGTTCTCTTGATTGTGATTTTGTTTGTCGTCTGTCATTTTTTTGTCTGCTTTTTTTGCAGTGAGATGCTTTTATAAGCCCTTTTATTTTTAATCTCACCTGCACACAATTGATGATTTTTGTCCCCCGCAAAGAAATCGGGAGAAGTGAACTACAGATTGGTCTCTTTATGTTTCGTTTGTTAATTTGTTCGTAGATATCAAACGGGATTATCAAACGGGATAACGAAATCTCAGACACTGCAGATTTGGGAAATGATGTATCTCACCACCCTGTCTAAGCATTTTCAAAATTACTGACCCAAGGTGGATGCTACAAGTACAGGTCAAAACAAGGTGACACATTGGTTACTGATTGGCCCCAATGGGGTTTGAATCGTTGAGGGGAGACATGTTTACTGTTGCCTTGTTGTATCTGTTTGTATGTGCATATGAACTGTAAACTGTTTGACACATACGGGCCCAGATCATGTGTTACGTATGTATTCCCTAATAACACGGCTTATGCTTGTTTACTGAACTTCAGGCTGTTTTCAGTATATAGTTTGGAATGAATCTCACTCAATTCCTGTGTCTTTGCCGTTTGAGCAGCTGGAGGAGGAGGCGCGAGGAGAGGTGAGAGGGGAGGCGCAGGGAGGTGAAGATGGAGCAGGCGAAGACCCAGAGTGGGCCTTCAAGCAGGAGCGCGAGGAGCACCAGCGTCTGCTGGCCGACAGCCACAGCACCTCCCTGGACCTCCGCTGGAAGCTGCAGCACGGAGAGAAGAGGTGGAGCCGCGAGAGGACCGAGCTCCTGGAGCGCTTCGACAGGGAGAGGCAGGACTGGGACGGCAGCATGAGGGAGCTCCACCGCAAGATGGAGAGGGTAAGGGAGGCGGGGTGGAGGGGTGAGGAGATGATGAAGAGGGGACGGGTGCGATCACACCTGCAGTTTGTTTTTTCTGTGGGCTGAACCACAGTGGAAAAGCTTACTTGGTTGCATTTTTGTATTTGGTTCATTTAGGGTCACACTACCCAGGTACCAGCAAACCAAGTCACATGACTCACAAGCAGCTTGTTTATTGGACAGAGTTTTGGTAACCTGTCATCCTCTGGTGTTCATACCAGTTAAGAAATATCTCAGTATGAGCATCGGTCCAGACTACGCTTCACCCTCACATCATTTTGTTATGCTAGGCTTTCCAAGCATGAGGAACTGCTGGCTAGATGTCAACATCCGTCTCCTAATACCCACAATCCCTTGCGTTTTGGAGTCGTTTCCTGCAGTTAGTTCAGATTACGTTCTCACTCCTAACGAACGCCACCGCAGCTTGGTGGAAACTAAAAGAGTAAACGTTCAAATAAAAAGCTCCAAACATGGTGTGAACACGCTCAGAAGAAACAGAGGAAGGAAGACAAATGGAAAAAGAGAGAAAGGGAGGGAGACAGAGGAGAAGAGAGGGGAAAGGATAAAGAGGTGGAGAGAGGATAAGATGGAGAGGTTGAGGATCAAGTCAAGTTCACTTATAAACCACTTTGAACACAGCAGGTTTGTCACAAACTGCTACAGATAAAAACAAGAGCAAACAAACACAGCACAGTTTGAAAATATGACGCCAGAGCTTGTGAGTGGTAATATCAGGGCAGTTTGCAGTGATCCTCCCCGTTGTTTGTTGTTTGTTACAGTAGTTTAGATCTGGTACATACCATGAATATTGAGGATTGATAAATAATTGATGTCCCATATGACTTTTCATGAGACAAACTTCAGTGTCTCACCTTGCTTGTGTGGGATGCTCAGGGTGGGAAGCAGGAATGGTTTAATATGATGAGGAGCAGGAATAACAACAGGGACTCTCTCTGAATACTTTACATGATAACCAGCCCAAAAAAACTGCTGATGCACCACGGAAAGGAAACAGCATGCTGGTGTTTATGTGTACAGCTGTATGGAAGTGAAGCAGAGGGTTGCTTATTCAGCAAAAGTCGACCCCGAACAATTCAAAGATAAAGTTAAATAGATAAACAAGTAGACGTGTTGTCCTCCACACATGATGCAGGCACCTCTTATCAGTAACAAGATGCATCTGATATCGTCAAAATCAGACCAGTGGTGTAGCCTGATGTCCTCTTAGAGCTAGAAATTGTGACATTTAACTATTTTATTTATCAGGCCAATCAGTGTAATGTTTCTAAAAGCCAGAACACACTGCCGAAATGTATTATCCCTCCAAGTTTGGTCAGAATCGCCCCTATTAGGCCACTCAGTGTAATTTGTAAGGATTGTTTCATGTCACTCAGACTTGCGGTGTAGGAGTTAGAACCTTTCACATTTAGAAATGATGACCTTTATAGCGCCTCCATCTGGCCAGTCAGTGTTTTTTAAATGCTGGGACACTGAAAATGAGCCATCTCTCCAAGTTTCATCAAAATCAGACCAGTGGATATCAGTCCTCATCCCCTGCACCCGCTGTTTCCTCCCTTTGGTGACGCTAATGGATTCTCTGTTCCCGCAGCTGCAGACGGAGCTGAGCGCCCGGCGAGGCGAGGGCGCTGACGTCAAGGATGGCGGCCCGGGCCATAGGGCCGTGTTTTCCCCCCAGGACAGCCCCTGTAACACCCCCCGTTCCCCCTCGGTCGCCCCGCTCCCCGCGCACCTGTACGCCCGCCCCCGGCCCCGCCCCCGCGCCCACCGTGCGCTCCCACTCCGACTCCGAGGCCATGCTGGAGGACCAAGGGGCCGCGGTGAGGCTGAAAGGCCCAACGGAGAGCCTGTTCCTGGACGCTCTGTCTCTGGACCCCCTCAGCGGCCTGGAGGCCCCGCCACCCTCCAGACTGGATAGTGAGAAGAGGTTCCCCTGCATGACGGAGGTAACACATATGGATCATTACTCAACTTTATTTATAGAGCTCTTTAAAACTCCAAACCAGCTTGTAGCAAAGTGCTTTACAAATCAACTGGAGGAAATATTTTTCATGTGCTTTTACTTGTTTACAAGTTATTGAAGGTGGAAAAACAAATATCCACAGAGAGGCCAATATCAAGCTAACTTTACTCCAGTCACCTACACATGTACTCCGGTCACACTTAACTAGAACAAGTTCACACCCATTCTCTGGGGGTTACCGAAAGGCATCCTGGGAAATGTAGGAAACCACTAACTATGGTAGAAGTAGATGAGGCAGGTTGAGGGAAAGTGGGTACACCACAAAAGTAAATTACAACATTTCATCACAAAAAACCTCCTGGAACGCATTGAACACCACAGATTGATGATATCTAACAGTGCAAGAGTATCTGAAGGTGGAATTTTCCCTTAAGACGAGTTTTAAAAAATTGAATGGTCCTTGAGCAAAGCACTGAACCTTCTCACTCATTGTAAATCCCTCTGGCCAAAGTCATTTTCTTGGAAAAGACTCCTTATACTGTGCTTTCATTTTAGCTGAGCAAATCAACCTAACTGATGATTTTGTATATACGAGTTTCATTTCATGCCATTCTATTTCCACTCCACCTGCTCTTCCAAAGTGAAACTAAAACTCATTGTTCATTATTGTTGAAGTTATTAGCAATCTGAAGACCTTAACTTTCAGAATAGTTATACATAATATAGGAAGCATAGGAGTAGGAGTTATGAACATCAGGTAACAGGCGTCTCTTCCAAAACACGAATAAAATCATCATCTCATGGTCATCATTCAGTGTCCAGAAGAGGATGTATCATAGTTCATCATCATCATCATGTTGTCAACCGAGGACCTAGGTCACTCACTCTGCTAAATTGTGGTACAATATGTTAAACTACGGTACAAAAGTACCATCATTTGTTTTAATTTTGTTCTATCCATCATTTTGTTAGAGAAGGTGTCCCCTTTTTCAAATGATGGATATTCACCCATTTTGGAGCTACTTCCATTCTTCCCAGAAGCTCTATAAATCATTTGGCAGTGAAACCCTTCGCCTGATCCTGTTGCTGTTTTCTGTTGCGTCCCAGGCCCTGAACGAGATGTCGGAGAGGGAAGGTCCTCCTGAGTACCCAGAGGAGGAGATGAGCAGCGGCAGCCTGCTCAGGTAACGGCATTAAAAAGCTTCAAGTCAAACAGAGTTCAAAGAGTATTTCGACATGCATTTTCATAGACGTCAACAGTAAAACACACTGCCGGGACCTGCAGATTATCCAGCCTCCTGCTGCATTTTGCTGCTCATACATAACAAAGAAATCCTTTGAGAGGTTGTTGCTTCTGTTACCTGTGACGTGAAGTGACAGTGAGTTTCCCCCTTGTGATTTTTTTTGTGAAAGTTGCTCTAGCATGTGAGGAAATACGGGGGCTATTCAACACCATTTGTGAGTTTTCTACAGCTTACAAGCTGTTAAGTGTCCTAGTTGGGACATTCACACCTTAAATGGGAGCAATCATCTTTTCCCGAGTTGTTGAACATGATAAAGATAAGATGACTGTGTTTTGGCAAGTATATGATCCAACTCACCTGCGCTGTTGAGTAATTCAACCAGCTTTGAAACAATAAAAGGCATTAACTTGCTTTCCAGAAAATGGACACAAGTGTAGGGTTTTTTTCTGTAGTGGAAATGTAAAAAAGATGAGGTCACAGATGGGTGGGTAGTGAGGAGGGAGAGTGTCTCTGATGTTGATTTTGACGCTGTGTGTGTGTGTGTGTGTGTGTGTCTCCTGTCACCAGAGCCAAGTCAGTGTGTTCCATGAGTGACTTCCAACGTTTGATGGACAGCTCGCCGTTCCTCCCTGACAGGACTCGCCACGGTGACCAAGGGCGGGATGACGTCACCCCGCCGCTGTCCCCAGACGACCTCAAGTACATTGAGGAGTTCAACAATAAGGGCTGGGACTTCCCATCTTCCGCCGCTGGCCCAGGCCCTGCCCTGGAGGCGTGGGCAGACAGGCCCCCTGAGGCCCGGGGAGGAGAGCCCATTCTTGATCCATTCCAGCCAGCCACCTGGTTCCTCACCACCAGCGCCACCCTGACCACCAGCACCCTGAGCAGCCCCGAGCACTGCCACAAGTCGCCCTTGAGGGGCAACGGAGCGGGGGCAGCAGCGGTGGGAATGGAGCACTATGGGGTGCATATCCTCCACAGCCCCACCAGACCCGGGGCAGCTGAGTGCCCTGCTGTCCAAGAACCAGACTTCCTGTATGTCAAAGGGACCAAAGCCAGAGGCGGGGGAGAGGCTGGGCTAGGGGCCGAGTGGGCCGGATGAGGTGTTTGGTGCTGGGAGGTGGCCATGTGGCCTTCTGGAGGGTGGGGGGTTGCTGACTCCTCCTAGCCAGGCTCCTATCTGCCCCACGGTGGGCTATGCCTCCTCTCTGGAGCTGCAGCTCTCCAGGAACATGAGTGATGACATGAAGGAGGTGGCCTTCTCTGTGAGGAACGCCATCCGCTCTCCGCCGGGCCCGGTGGTCCGGGACACCGCTTGCCAGACCAACGGCTTCACCACACGAGGCACTCAGACCACCCAGACCATCAGTGTGGGTCTACAGACAGACGTGCTGAGGAACCTGACCAGCAGCCCCCACCGCTGCCTCACCCCTAAAGGCGGCGGCTCCACCCCCATCTCCTCCCCCTCACGCAGCCTGAGGAAAGTCCAGTACTCCCCCGTTGTCCAGAGCAAGTTTGAACGGCCCTGCTGCTCACCCAAGTACGGCTCGCCCAAGCTTCAGCGCAAGCTGTCCACGTCCAGCAAGACCGACCTGCCCTGTACCGTCCGCGCGCCCACACCCACCACACCCCAAAAGGGCAACAACGAGTCGGCCTGGGCGCGCTCCACCACCACGCGGGACAGCCCCGTCCACACCACCATCAACGACGGGCTCTCCAGCCTCTTCAACATCATCGACCACACCCCCGTGGTCTACGACCCCATACAGAAGTTCAACAAGTCCCCCAGCCGCTCCCGAGCCACCCCGCCCCCCGCCACTGAGCCCAGCCCCGCTCACGGAGCTCCCACCACAGACCCCAAATCCATGGGCGCCGTGCAGGAGTTCATGAGGACTGCCCGCGGGCGTTCGCCCAGCCCTGTGCAGCTGATAGTGGAAACGCAGGGGGACAAAACCCCAGAGATGGTGAGCATACGGCAGGACCTGTCGGCCCCTCCAGGGTACACGCTGGCCGAGAACGCAGCCCGCATCCTCAACAAGAAGCTGCTGGAGCAAAGCTTCAGAGAGGAGAGGAGGCTGCAGGCTGGGGGACAGGCCAGCAGAGACAGCTCCCTGCCAGCCGACTCAGACAGAGGACAGTCCGGATGTATGGAGGTAAATATGCAGACTCACTGGATCCATCGCTTCATCATTCATTTGATCTGGGGCCCATGTTTTATGACGCAATGATAATTATGACTTTTCCTTGGATTTTTTTCTTGAAATGGTTGAAGACAAAGTTGTATTTCTTAAAGCATCTGATCAGGGATCTGTGCTTATTCAGAGAACAGCTAAACAAGAAATCAGCTACAGTAAATGCACGATAACTAAAGTCTTGATGTTCTTTCCTCAGATGGAAAGCTCTGACTGATACGATGGTAATGTTTAAATACTTCAGGCTGTTTCAGCCATACTGAACCTTTGCTTCACTATAGAGACTCTTTAGAGGTTTCTTCTTCTACTGTACTTTCTTCCTACTGTAGTGGCTTTCTTGTAGTATGGCCTCTTTATCTCTGCGCTTAAACTTTCACCAAGGCCCGACCGAAACACCATTCATGCGTCTGATGATAATTGGGGAATTAAAATTATCTCTCATGATAATGGCTTAAGTGGAGTCATGGTTACATAGTTATGTAATTAATCATTATCAGCCATCTCTAAGGAAATTCACAGCCAGAATTTTAAAACCCACGTAGTATATATCACCTCATAACACCTGTATTCTTAGTTATAGGGGATATTCATTTGAAAATCTTAAAAATGACCATTATTCATTGTGCAAAATCGAATTTCACTCAATGAAATCAGCGATACATTGGTCGGGATGTTCTCACCACCCATTCAGCTGACCTGTGGGGAAAAATAAACCATAGACGGAAAAACACAGTGAGAAATATTCATGTTTAAATGATGACAGTGAAAGAAATATGCATTCAGTTTCCAAAATACATGCAAACATGCCTCGTGTTGTCAGAGGGGTAGCTAGGCTCTCGGTAGCCAGACAGACTGGCTTGTCATTACAGTAGACCATGTGGTATTAAAGCTGTGCATTAATATATAATATACCACAGACAGGTATTTAAACTATACCATGGCCAGCTGCCCGTCAGCGTCCTGAACAGACAGAGTGAGATTAGAGTAACGTCTGATTTCTGATCGTATGGATGGAGCTCCGCTGTGTGTTTGATAAAGTCATTTAGTAAGTGGGGTCATGACCTCTGTGGATGGCGGTCACGGCTTAAACAGAATATCATAATGGACTGTGATGGCACCAAAGCACGCAACATGTCAATAGTGAAATATAGACCTGGATCATATGTTGATGTCGCTGTATGAGCCTGTGAATGGATAGAGACACTCAGAGAAGTGATATAACATGCTCATACACACCTTCCCCATCCAAGCCATGTGTATTTAGATCGTCATAAACCAAATCGAAACATCACTTTTGTATATTTTTGGTTTTATCCACGGCGACTTCCACATATTTGGCTGTCCCTGCCGTCGACAGCCTGTAACGCGGTAGGCACCGCTAACTGTAACGTTGCTAACGAGGTCGCCGTGTCCCGCGAGCATCCAGATGGCCTGTGTGTGTCTATGGTGAGGTCAGCTCCCCTTCAGAGGGCCCAGGCTGTTTCTTCCGGGTCTGAAGTGAATGGGTGTGTGCTTATTGCCGTCTTGTGTGGCTGAACCCAGCGACCTTACTTCTCACGGTCGACCTCTCTGCCTTTGATATGCCAGCCTTATCCTGTGTCTCCTCTCTCTTCTTTGGCCCGATTTTACCGATTAATATCTCCCACTCTTTCCTCCCCCTTCTCCCCCCTTTCCTCCGGGCTTTATCGCTCCCTCCTGCCCGTCTGCTGTGTTCTTATCCAGAACCACACTGTCATACTAACAGCTCCTTGGGGACTCTAACTCTGCTCTGTCTCCGTGATGTAAGTTCCTCTTCCTCCTCCTCCTCTTCCTCTTTGACCTTTGACTCTCCCCCCAACATGGTGGGTTCACTGGCCACACGGACCTGTCACCCCCCTCACCCGCCCCACCCCCCCGCTCCCCTCCATCACCGCATGCCTCACAGGACAGCAGAATGACAGTGTGTGAAGCCATCGGCGTGGTGTCCGAGTGGCGCGGCGGTCATGCATCTGTTTTCTGTGTCGATGTTTGCATGCTCTTCGGTATTGATCATCGTTTGTTTTGTTTTTTTAAAGATCACAAACTCAATTTCAAGTGACCCAAAGAGTCATCAGATTGTGTCTTGATTACGTCACATTTCGGTATACTATGATTATAGCATATAGAGCAAACTAGCGCACCCCACTTGACATAAAAAGACGACTCTTTTGGACATGTTTCACTTCCTCAGCGGTTGTTTGTTGTCTTATATTCTAACATGACCCCACTGTGTTTCTACCAGGTCCCTCTAGCTGCCATGTGTCTGTGTCACCATGTCTGCAACTGGATGGACTGTGATGTTCTTATGATTATTATTTATTTTTTTCACGTATTTGTTGCCACGGTGCTCTCTCTTTCCTCCTTTTACAGTTCCCCTCGCCATCCCTTCCCGCACTAACAAGCCCTCCAAAGACTCATTGACGAAGACGGCTGCTTTTACACTCGTTCATTCTCTCTGTGCTCTCCCCACCTCGGTGGGTTGTGTGTAATGTCTGGCTTAAAGGAAAGATCCAGAAGTAAAAAAGTGAGAGTTGGGCCCTTTACTCAAAACTTGAGGCTTGTAATCAGCATTGCATTCTGGTCTGTTGAGGCTACTGCCGGTGGAGAAATTGGCATCTCTTCCTCTTCCGCGGTGGATTCCTCCCTGTATGATTGTTGAACGTCGGTGCAAAATAGTGAGTCTAGACAGGAGCCCCTGATCTTTGAATCCGAGGGGCTGACACCAAAAACCTGACGTTGATGTTTTAGATAGCTGGGGGGAAGAAAATCTGCTATTAAACTCAACTGTAGCTGCACTGGAAATATCTCACTGTGCAGGAATAAGAAAAATACAACACCAGAAATGCAGAAGTTGTGTCACCAAGCTGCTTTTCAACAGTGTGAAAGGGTTTGAGGGTGGATTGTTCCTTTAAGGCCAAAGCATCCACGGAGGATTCAGGGTTGATGTGATGAAAGCACATCACGCTTTTGCTGTTTTCAGTAGCCACTCCGGTCGTTGGCTTCCTGTACACATCACTGGTGCATGATGTGTGGCATTCTGTGGTTCGATACGTTAGCATCACATAGGAGTTGTGCATTATCACACAGGCCACCTGTTAAAACCAATGCTTGCACATGTGTTAAGAAGGTTGTGCACATACCTTACTGTTGGACCCACCTTTCCTGTGTGCACACCATCCATCAGTTCATGCATTCCTACAGTAGGTGGTAAAACAGAGGATTTATCTATCCGGTCTACACCCTATCCATCTCTCTTGACTTATTTTCCCCCGGTTCATCCTCTCATGCCACCGCAGCCTGACTGCTGTGTATTTTTAGCAGAACTAGATTGTTGCTTGGTGGGTTTTGATTCCCTCCGTCCTTCAGCCGAAATCTAACGCCTGGAGAAAATGAACTATTTATAAATCAGGCCAGTGGTGTGATCGTTTACCCAATCACACTCTGACATCATTCTGGGGTGGGAATAGCTGTAACAGCCACTCATACTTGCTCACACACTCTGCTCTCACCACACTCTTACTTTTGCTCACGGTTTATCTTCCTTTTGAAACCGTGTCATTCTTTCCTCATACTCTTTTGATCATTTCTCTTGGTCACACTGTGTTGGAATCAGTTGAGTTCATGTCATTCCTTGCTTGCTTCAGCGCTGTCGAACTGAAGACACCTCTTTGCTCTCCCCTCTCTCACAACTCTTGTCGTTGGCAGGACCTGCCTCGCTCTCCGGTGGCCCCGCCCCTGGACTCCCGCTTCCTGAGACCGGCTCGCCCGGCCAACCGCCGCCCCCCCCTCGCGCTGGGCCGCCCACTCCCCCTCCTCCTCCCCCAAGTGGAGCGAGGGCTCCAAGAGGAAGTTCACCTTCCCACCGCCAGGACACAGTAAAACCATACAGGAGGCCGAGGAGCCAGGGGCAGGAGCATCCTCCGGCGTGAGGCCCTCCTCTTCCTCCTCTCCCTCCTCTTCCTCCTCCTTCTCCCACCCTCTTCTATCCACCTCTATCTGCCTCTCCTTATCGGAGCCTGAAAAGACCCAGTACCTCAGCAGCCCCTCTCTAGAGACTCCCAAGAGGAGCCAGAAGGGGTTGGGATCCACCCAGTAGCACCAGCTGACCATTGAGGAAAAACAACCAGAACTTCCTCTGAGAAGAACCTGGAATGTACTGTAACAACACTGACAAAAACTACATTTCCATAAGAGGTGCCTGTACACACTTGAGTTTCTCATAGCCCCACACGTGTGTATATATGTATGCAATACATACATATTTTAATCACAATTGTGAACCTGTTTTTCAGGTGTCAAAGAAAAACTGTAGATCAGCTGTTGTATTTGTCCAAATATGAAGTTTACACCGTTTCTTTTTGTCTGTTTAAGTTCTCTTTCTTTGCTTTTTTTACATGAACATGTTCTGTCCTGCATCGATTCATGTTCACACTGTTTTCTTATGTTGAGCGAGATCATACCTTAATCTTTTTGTTCCCAGCCTTTTAAGCTTGAATCCAGACTGTCAGTTTTGTTTCAAGGAGATGAAAGACAAAAAAACAACTTCTGCTTCATCAGGGCTGAAGCAGAGACACATGATGTCATTTATGATGCTGATGTATTTATTTTTACGTTCAGATGAATGTTTGGCTCTGTGAACATTTAGACGACGGGAAACAACAACTGAATAACCTTATGCATATTTGGAAGGCAGTTGTACAAATATCGGTCAAATATTTGCATGCCTTTTGAACACTAGCACTTTAGTGCATGTACATACAAGCTATAGTCATTGTGATCACTCAGCTCCGCTGTAAGGAAAACAAAACCATCGTGAGGGTTAAGCTGTTGTTTTGTTGTCACATGGTTTGCATTGACTAAAATACAAACACTTTTTAAGTAAATTATTGTACCTACCAAGCTGTCTTTGTACAGTTGTTACTATGGGATATGAATTACTTTTTTCTTTTGAGAAGAGAACGGGATTGTGAAAAAATATGAATGTTTTAAATGAAAAGTCTATGTCAAAAGTCTAACGATCTATAGTCTCTGTTTAATTGGTAATAAACATGAATGTGTATTTACAAAACCTGCTGTGTGTTGTGCCATCTATTGGTGCTGAAGCAGACAGCCAATATATATTGTATATAGTATATAAAGTATATATAGTCTATATAGTGTATATAGTGTACTATATACACTATATACAGTATATATAGTATATATAGTATATAAAGTATATATAGTATATATATAGTATTTATCTTGTGTATATATAGTGTATATATAGTATATATAGTATTTATCTTGTATATATAGTGTATATATAGTATTTATCTTGCCATGATAGACTTAATTTACAAAGCTCATAGATTATACTGTATATACATTCTTCCATTAGATCTGAATTTGTGTTCTTGTAGAGTGATCCTAAACTCTCTCTCTCTCTCTGTGTGTGTGTGTCTGTGTGTCTGTGTGTGTCTATGTGTGTGCGTGTGTGTGTGTGTGTGTGGATTACCGTGCAGACCACAGGATTACAGTGGGTTAGGGGGGGCAGACACAGGGAACGTGAATAAGAAGATTGTGTCGTCCCAGAAGTCAAATCCTCTCGCATCACGATGGTCATACATGTGCTACCTTGTTCATGTTACCCAGCTCGTCACGCTAGAAAAACACCAGCAGTACAGTATTGGCCTTGATTATTTTATTTTGAAAAGCAGAATCATTCTATACAGGCAGACTGGAGCACGAGCGCCATCTCACCCTCAGTTGTTTTATTTTGACAAATCGCTGATATTAATATGAAATGATAATATGAGAATTAAATCCTTTAACTTGTAAGCGTTGGTGTTTATTGCCACTAAGGGAGCCGGGGAGAGCCGGGTGACGGCGAGAGGGAAGGAGCGTGATGAAGAGGCAGAGCGAGCGCCGTAGGGCCTACCTTCCTTGGACTTATAAAGATGAATTATTGATGCAGACCCAGCTGCATGCTGGTCGCTGCTGATGGCGCTGAGCAGGTCAGCGGAGGGAAGAAGAAGACGCTGGCTTTTACTTCCACCGCCCTGAGAGCCCGGGAGAGGAACCAACTGCTCAATAATTTACGCCGGCACTCAGTCGCTGCTCAGACAGACATGCTCTCCTGGAACTGGCCTCTGGTTTGAGATCAGTGGTCTGCTGTGAGTCGCAGCAGGAAGGGTGTGACTTCTGAGATGGGGGGAAAGGTTGTCCCGAGGCAATTATGGAGAAGGATGCATCCTAACCCCCCTAAGAGTGAAGGGTAAAGAAATAATCTGTGACATTTTCATATAAATAAATGATAGTTTTGCTGCTCTCTATTGACGATCAATATAACACAACAGGGATTCAACCTGTAGCCAGTTCGTATCAGCTCTTACATTCGCTGGTGTCAGGTAGGTCTGCCCTTATCAGACTGTTTCCTCAGATTTTCTGGTTGATGCAGTTTGAGTTCCTGTAGGTGGCGCTCTTTGTCTGTTCAGCCATGGTGGCTATCGCTGCTCATGCTAACTACCCAGTTCTTCTGTTTATTACAAACAAACCGGAAACCATGATTTTTTTTCTCAGGAAAACCTACCTGACACCGGGTGTTTTGATTGTTGAAACAAACATCTTATGATGCGCTGGGACACATCGTGAGTGATGTAACCTGGGGTCACCGGGTGTTTCGGGTCTTACAACATGGGTTGACTCGCATTCGCCATCCTGAGGATCTTTCTGTGGCCTCTGTAGCCCTCCTGGTGGCTTTGTTCTTGTTCACCCCCATCACTCCCAGTACGCTGTGAGGGACTGGCAGCCCACCTCGACTGGCTTTCCATCCCTGGCGGCAGCACTGCTCCACGAGGTCCTCGTATTTGGCTTGTTTTCCTTTCGTTGGCCTCCTGCATCCGGTCTTCCCAGAGTTCAATCATGACCACGTGCTCGGTCGATTCAGACAGGAGGACAATGTCCGGTCTGAGGGTGGTCATAGCGATCACCTCCGGGAATCTCAACTGCTTCCCTCGGTCGGCCTTCAGCAGCCAATCCCATGCAGATGTCCTCTTCTGGGGCTGCTCTCCTTCCCTGACAGGTGCGGTGGTGTTTCAGCTATTTCAGCTATTTCTTTCAGCACCTGGTCGCGGCGCCACCGGTGGCATCCTTCTCCCAGGGCTTCGGGGCAGCAGCTGAGGAGGTGCTCCAGCGTTAGAACAGTGGATGTAAAACCTTTCATGAGCTGGCGAGATGTTGAATCACTGTTGTGTTTTATCACTCAGTGACACAGAGAAGCAAAACGGACATTTACTGTTATGAAGATGACACAGATTAGTACTTCAGCTGCAACAGAAACAGGGTGTACCACATTGTTTTAAAAGGGTTGTCATCCCATGACCCTATTTGTTCAAATCCCAAGCAGATTTACAGTGTAATGAAATGCCGTTGCCTCCTCTTCACAACACATTATGTCCCTGAACTGAAAACACATTTGCGCTGAACTTGCCCCTCCTACTGAGCGCTAACAGAATATAACACATATAACATTGCACAGCAGTGTAAAACAAGATTATATTGCAATTTATTTCCAATGACACCACACAATTGATTCCATCCCTGAAACGACACGCCACTTTACAGAGCCAATCTGCTTGTTAAGATACAATTAAATGATAAGATGTCCCAAAATGAATTAGGTCCTAAGATAGTCCACTGGATGTTTTCAGGACGACGACAAATGACGCTTGATCCGAAATGACTGTCATGTTGCGTACGGGACGTTCTCCAAACAATTTACAGTCACATTAGCTTGAATTGTACAGAAGATAATTTCAGAATAAGACACTTTTACAGCTTCTAATAGGCTTAATAGTGTAATTTTATTGCTTCACTGTTCTACATTGTCTTTGCTGCCATGATCTAGTGGAGGCAACATCATGATGAGCCAAAATGTGCCGGTGCATGAATAGATGAAAACCACAGGGTGTTATTATCTCATTTTCATGTTTAGTTCATGCAGAGCCCAAATGACACCTAATTTCATTGGTGTAGAAACTATTTGACTATTTAATTTGTCAAGAAACGAGCTCAACAAGTACACTATATGGCCAGAAGTCAGTGGACACCTGACCATCACACCTATATGAGCTTGCTGGACATCCCATTATAAAACCATGGGCATTAATATGGAGTTGGACCCTTTGTGGCTACAACAGCCGCCACTATTCTGGGAAGGCTTTCCACAAGCTGTTGGAGTGTGTCTGTGGGAATTCGTGCCCTTTCAGCAAAAAGAGCATTGGTGAGGTGAGGCAGTGATGTTGGACGAGAAGGCCTGGCTCGCAATCGGCGTTCTGATTCCTCCCAAAGGTTCAGTGGGGTTGAGGTCAGGGCTCTGTGCAGGCCAATCGAGTTCCTCCACACCAAACTGGTCTAACCATGTCTTTATGGACCTGGCTTTGTGCACAGGGGCTCAGTCATGCTGGAACAGCAAAGGGCCTTCCCCACACTGTTGCCACAAAGTTGGAAGCGCCCAATTGGCTAAAATGTCTTGGTATCCTGTAGCATTAAGATTACCCTTCACTGGAACTAAGGGGCCAAGCCCAAACCCTGAGGAACACCTGAACTCAATAACTAGTAGGGGGGTCCACTGACTTTTGGCTATACAGTGTACATCAGGGTGGATGTTGAGGTATCCTGAGTTAAAATATTATGATATAATATATGTTTGATGCATTCAGCAGCCAACTGTATGAATGAAGCTGTATTGGTTTATCTGCCCTGACACCTCGACTGTGATTGAAATAGATGAAGAGAGACACACTCCCCTCCCTGGCTGTGATGAATAATGCAGCACGGTTGTGTGGTCCTCTCAGCTGAAACGTTTAGAGGAGTCACCCCTGGTATTCCCACATCTCTCTTCCCTCGTTTGCTCCCTTCTATTGTTTTGTGGAGATGCAGCTGATGTCTGTGTGGGATCAATACACTGAGGTCACTGCAAGGGGAGGCAGATGTGGCTCTTTTGCAGGAATGTAACATTATAAGGGATGGGTGGATTTGTTCCTTTTTAAAGCTGCTCTGCAAACCTGCGACACACAAGATCACCCCATCACCTCTAACTGAGACGCTATCGAGTTCCTGGTGTCGGGTATGGTGCTGGTGAGAAATCTAGTCAGCACACAGGAAGTGACACATCTCCACCCCTACCAGCCGCTAAGAAGAAGGTTTAGGTGCATGGAGTTGGTGGTTTACTGTTGTCACGTTACATGATTTCTTAGGTCAAACTTTCAAAAATTCTCTTACATTTTTCACTGCTACTTGAGGCCGCCAACAACTGGTGCAGCTTTAACTTTTAGACACTTGAGAGCAGGGCTGCACTGGTTTGCTTTCATTTCAACTCAACCGAGGACGTTCGATTTTCTTCAAAATTTGAGAATTAAAAATGTTGAGGATGTGTCGTCTCATTAGCGGGTGAGTTGTTGCTTCCATTTAGAATTTGAATCCACTGAAAGGAAAGCGACTTGCTCGAGAGATACTTGAGAAAGACTGCATGTACACTATGAAATCCTTCCTCTAAACCGCATCTCGTTCCCCGTGTCTTTGTCTTTTCTCAGCCGAATCAGCCGTCCTGAAGGCTCCACTCCAAATTGCCTCGTTCAGCATGCAATCTGTCAAAATTGGACCCCAAATTGCACACGCCTGCAGCTGTGCAAAGGCCTCAGACAGACAATGAGCAACACAACAGGCCTGGCTGTGCGATTAGCTGAGAGGTTGTCATGCCAACAACACAAAAAGCCTCACGCTCGGCGCAGGCAAAAGGTTCGGCCCCGAGGATAGTTCCCATTGAGTAAAAGCTTCGCCTGGAGGCCCTTCACTTTCCCTGCCTGTCTGTTATGTCATTATTCATGTCCTCCGAGACCCCCGTCGAGGCCTGCAGACCTGAATCTGTGGCCGATGCTAGCGCGCTCCAGCTGGGGAAACGGTTTTGCGGAGGCTGGGTGTCAAGTTTTTTGGACTTTCCGCTTCACAAGAAAGACACTATTGTGCGAATAAACACACAGTCCCATTGTGCCAAGGAGTGGGGCGACCGTTTGAACCCTGAATTGAACTGTTGTCGACTGCGTCCAGGCTATCCCCTCGTACAAATAATTCTGACAGGCTGGCAGGCGGTCCAAAAATGATGAGTTCAGCGAAGAAAACATTTATAGAAAGTGTGCAACCAGCCGAACAGGAGATACGTACAGAGATATGGCATCATACATGAGTGAAATACACCAGAAATGCATTAGAAGTTCTATAATGTAACACATCCACTGGACACACAGGTAAATACAGCCAGAGAAGAAGGGACGACCAGTGCAAACTTCATCTATTGGTCTGGTTGGCCTGCACCAGGTACGAGCCGTCGATCTCAAAGCCCCTCCCTCCACGCCTGTATGTTCTAAAATGACAAATTCGCTTGAGCCTCGACTTCGGTTTTGCCATCTGTCTGTCTTTTGAGGAGCAAAAACAAAAGAGACGCCATCCATTCGAAGCCTCCTTGACTTGTCTTTTGTTTTCATAATTTGCTTTGGACGTGCCCAGTGTTCATCATGGTGCACACAGAGCCTCTACACACACACACACACACACACACACACACACACACACACAGTTTTTTTGTGGTTTTCATGCTCCTCTATTAGTTTAGAAGATTCTACCACCCTTGGTCTTGTGAGATCCGTTCACAACCCAGTGGATAAAGTCAAAAACACACGGAGGTCAGATAAAAGACTTCTTAGCTCCTGAAAAGCTGGCGTTTTGGAGATATGAGGTTTTCACTTGACAGCGACGACATACACAGCATATACAGGATTTACTACCGGCTCTGTTGTCTCTCTCATAAACACACACATACACACACACACACACACACACACACACACACACACAGCTTACATCTCAGCCTTGGGGTCCCAGAGCAGCTGAGGCAGTGTGGGTGAGAACAGCAGCCTGTGTGATACCACACCAAAAACAATGGTAGGATTTGGGGCCGTAATCCTCTGGGGGCTTTAGTGTGTGTGTGTGTGTGTATGTGTGTGTGTGTGTGTGTGTGTGTGTGTGTGTGTGTGTGTGTGTGTGTGTGTGTGGAGGGGTGGATGCTGTATACACAATAATGCTGTACTTTTCTTTTCATTGCAGTTCGCAGATAAGGATGTACATGTTAGAATGTGTTTGTGATATTTGTTTGTTTTTTACATTACATGGCATTCTGCAGAACGTAATGGTGAGGTAGGTTTATTCTGCAGAAGGTAACGGTGAGGTAGGTTTATTCTGCAGAAGGTAACGGTGAGGTAGGTTTATTCTGCAGAAGGTAACAGTGAGGTAGGTTTATTCTGCAGAAGGTAACGGTGAGGTAGGTTTATTCTGCAGAAGGTAACGGTGAGGTAGGTTTATTCTGCAGAAGGTAACAGTGAGGTAGGTTTATTCTGCAGAAGGTAACGGTGAGGTAGGTTTATTCTGCAGAAGGTAACGGTGAGGTAGGTTTATTCTGCAGAACGTAACGGTGAGGTAGGTTTATTCTGCAGAAGGTAACGGTGAGGCAGGTTTATTCTGCAGAAGGTAACGGTGAGGTAGGTTTATTCTGCAGAAGGTAACGGTGAGGTAGGTTTATTCTGCAGAACGTAATGGTGAGGTAGGTTTATTCTGCAGAACGTAACGGTGAGGTAGGTTTATTCTGCAGAAGGTAACGGTGAAGTAGGTTTATTCTGCAGAACGTAACGGTGAGGTAGGTTTATTCTGCAGAAGGTAACGGTGAAGTAGGTTTATTCTGCAGAAGGTAACGGTGAGGTAGGTTTATTCTGCAGATGGTAACGGTGAGGTAGGTTTATTCTGCAGAAGGTAACGGTGAGGTAGGTTTATTCTGCAGAAGGTAACGGTGAGGTAGGTTTATTCTGCAGAAGGTAACGGTGAGGTAGGTTTATTCTGCACAACGTAACGGTGAGGTAGGTTTATTCTGCAGAACGTAACGGTGAGGTAGGTTTATTCTGCAGAACGTAACGGTGAGGTAGGTTTATTCTGCAGAAGGTAACGGTGAGGTAGGTTTATTCTGCAGAAGGTAACGGTGAGGTAGGTTTATTCTGCAGAAGGTAACGGTGAGGTAGGTTTATTCTGCAGAACGTAACGGTGAGGTAGGTTTATTCTGCAGAAGGTAACGGTGAGGTAGGTTTATTCTGCAGAAGGTAACGGTGAGGTAGGTTTATTCTGCAGAAGGTAACGGTGAGGTAGGTTTATTCTGCAGAAGGTAATGGTGAGGTAGGTTTATGGAGTACGTTTCTGAAGGCTGATACCGATATATTTTGATTTGGTTGATTTATGGTTGAAAAGTCATTTAG